>JAJHSJ010000006.1:43593968-44075960 GCA_021015155.1 Magnolia officinalis | reverse complement strand
AAGAAGGTGCGGAGTATTGGACTCCTGCACTTTGCGCGACCGCGCGCAAAGGAGTATTGGACTCCTGAAGTTTGCGCGGACCCGCGCAAAGCGGCACTGGTTGATATAGTTTGCGCGGACCCGCGCAAAGCATATCGTTTGCGCGGACCCGCGCAAACCGACTGCTGGGCAGTCTATAACAGCAATGGCTGTTATGCTGTCAGAATGGTTTGAGTCTTCAGATCTCAAGTTCTTCTTGTTCAGGAGAAAAGGAAGAGTCATCGACGAAGAGACGTATTCCTCCTAAGTTTCAGGAGATGACCGAAATAGCACCGAAATGCTGCCGGAATCTTCGTTCTCTTGAAGATTGTTGATTGATTTATCTATTCTTCCTAAGTATTAGGAGATAATCAGAATAGCGCCGGAATGCTGTCAAATTCCTATCTCCTTGAAGATTAGTTGATCAGATTATCAGCAATTCCCCCTAAGTCCTAGGAGATGACTGAAACTCCTGACAAAATGCTGCCGAATTTGCTATTTGGATCAAATCTTTAAACATTATTTGTATTGTTTGAACAATCTATCTATCTTAGAATCAAGGATATCAGAGGATGTAAATGAATTCAGAATCAATAAAGTGTGATGATTGTCTTTGTAATTATTCTGTTGTTATGTTCGAATAAGATGATTCTCCCAAATCAAATACATATGTTTCCTTGTCGAAACAAAATGGCGACTCTGCTGGGGACTTATATCTTATTTAACACTAACATTGGAAAGTTACAAGACTCTCATTACTGTTTTTGGCGTCTTCTAGATGCCAAAATGGCGACTCTCAGTGGGAACATCCTCCCCTTCATCTCTAAGATAGTTTACTTAATCTTCCATATATTAATTTCATGAATGTTTTGTTATTGAAGGTACCCAAATTCAATCACGCTACATTGCTAATGGCTAACGTTGCGAGAAAAGTGAACTTCCGATTCACCGCTACCGGATTTATAATTGAATATGCGCCGAACCAAACTCCTGAGCATACGAAAGCAAGCACTACAAGCAGGCGCAAAGCGACTCAAGCAACAGTGGGAGTTATTTCCGTCTCACCTCAACCACAAGAAAGTGATGAGAATTGGACTTTGGTCCTGTCCAAGAAGACAAAAGCAAAGACTTTAAAGAACCGCAAAATGAAAGTACTTGTACCAAGAACTGAGGGACCGGTCACGCGCAGCATAGCTAGAAGAAAACCTGAGCTCGCTCCTCCGGCAATTTACCCCGAACAAGCTACTTCGCAGTTCTCGTTGCATGATTTTCCAGTTTTGGTTGCTCCAAAGATCAAATGGACAGAATCGCAGAAAGGCAAAGCACTGATGATAGGATCACCGATGCCTGTGTCACCTCAAACAAGCTCGCCCATAACTGTATCACCACGATCGGTTAAAAGCACGAGAAGTACACAAGAGTCAAACGAGACTCCAATGTCTCCCCTCTTTATAAGTCCTGTTACGTCAACATATTCTCGTTTTACTCAAAAACGACTCGACAAACAGTCAAGAGGCCGCAGTATATATGGCAGAAACGGGTCAAGGAAATAGGCCATCTACTGAAGAACGTGTTGATCAAATGGCAGAGGCACAAAGAGTGCTAATGGATGAATGCCGGAACCTCAGAGAAGCTCTGGCAACTCTGGCACATAATGTAGCCCAGATAGTGGCTCCACCCATGATGGGAGCAACGAATGGACAAGAGAACCAACCTGAAGGCTCTCGTCCGCAAGAGATAGGATCACGAGGGTCAGTTCCAGCAGCAAGAGCTATAACGCAAGATGATGTAAGACAAGTCGTCGAAGAAGCAGTCAGAATAGAAAGAGAGCGAGCGAATACCGGTCGTTTCAGATACCGAACACCACCTACCCTACCCGAGAGAGGTAGAGGATGTTCCGTTTCCAGCCAATTTTAAGCATCCAGATTTCCAGAAATTTAATGGGGAAGGATCACCAGAAGAACACCTGATGCATTTCATCACCAGCATGGGAAACTTCTCCACAATACCTCAATACTGTTTACGCTTATTTGGATCATCATTGACAAGTAAAGCTTTCAGGTGGTATTCAAATTTGGCACCAGATCTATACGCACATGGGAAGAAATGCAAGACGCTTTCATGTCAAACTTCTTCTCGTCAGAACGCGATGTTAGCATCACAGAGTTAGCTTCAGTACGACAGCGAGAAGGAGAACCAGTCGAAAAATTCATAGACAGATGGAAACACTGGGGGCATCGTGTAGACAATTGCCGGAAGAAAAGGAACAAGTCAAAATGTGTCTGAATTCTATGGAGACAGGAATTGCGTTCGGACTCACCAGTGCTGATATCGGAACCTTTCGCGATTTGGCTACCAAAGCCCATGCATTGGAATTAATGACTCGTAAGATGCCAGCATTTCATCATGAAACTGTCAGAAGAATACCTGGCAGGACAACCGTCAACACCATCGATCGGGATAAGAAAATCAAGAAGTAAAGGGCTCAAGACAAAAGGCCGGAAGGAAAAGAAAACTGGAATCAATCAAGGGACAGATACGGTGGAAAAAAGCTCAGAATGCTCGATTCTCATGAAGGATTTGAGTTTGATAAAGAGGACGTGGTGCCTATGATGCAACAGTTGTTAAAAGCAGGTACCCTAGAATTACCGGAACCAAAACGCCCTGAAGATGTGACAAGGACTCGAGAAAGAAACTTTTGTCGTTATCATCGCTTAGTGGGACATCCGACAGAAAATTGTTACACGTTAAAGTGCATCATACAGCGAATGATAAATAGAGGAGATATAATAACCAGCGAAAACAAAGGAAAGAATACAAGGGCGACAGTAAATGTATTGTCAATTCAAGAAAAGACTCGGGAATGAGAGAGAAGGGAGACCGAAGGCCGATAAAAAGCGCGACAATGATTACGTTGCGATCGGGGAAGCAGATAACAAGTCCGGTAAAGCAAAAAGCAGAAGATATAAGGAAAGAAGTGACTGAAAGACAGAACATCAAGGATAGAAGTAGAAATGAAGATACATCGACAAAAGTGGCTTACGATGTAGTTAGTCACTTGAAAGGTATACCTGCACGTTTAAGTATTTATGATGCGCTCAAGTTATCAGAAGAGTTTCGACAGAGTTTGATTCAAGCACTGTCTGATCACGATGTGAGAAAACTTTACTGACAGAAATGAAGAATGAAAGAAGCAAGGAAAAGGTGGATTGTCTACCAATAATATCTTTCTCTGATGATGACTTAATTGGTGAAACAGAACATAACAGGCCATTGATGATAGAAGGGTATATTTGCGAAAAGAAGATAAAACGAATCATGATAGACAATGGGTCAGCAGTGAATCTTTTGCCACTATCCATGATTACTAAATTGGGTTATCGCCGTTCAGATTTGCGCCCCAGCGGAATGATGATACAAGGGTTTAATCAAGATGGACAACGCGCGCTCGGTAAAATTACAGTAACATTGGAAGTAGGAGAATTAATCACTTCTGTTGTATGTCACGTTATAAATGCTGTGACGACATATAATCTTCTCTTGGGAAGGCCGTGGATACATCAATACAATATTGTACCTTCTACTCTACACCAATGCTTCAAATACTATAAGGACGGAATGCAGTGTAAAGTAATGGCTGATGCGAAACCCTATACTGAAGCTGAATCTTTCTTTGCGGATGCTAGCTATTATAAAGTTTCTCCAAAGAAGTGGGAAATGATGATGGAAAGAGAGTCTTAAAAGATCTCCAAATGAATAAAGTTAGAGAAGAAAGAGTGGAATTCCTGGGACTACAGAAACAAGGAAAAAGTTCTATTTTGTACCAAAGCGCCTGAGACAACCGGGACAGCCACCATTACCTTATTGTCGACGGACAGCTGAAAGTCTTACAGTCCAATTACACGATGCCCTTACCCAATATCGAAAGATGTAAGCCATTTGCAGCCGCTCCAGGAACATTTCAAGTCAGAGCCAGTGCTAAATATCCTGAAGCGATAAAATTTCATGCTGCAACAGAGGTGAAGAATGAAAACACAAGCAATATGTATTATGGAGAGTTAGCACCGCAGAATTTGGGAAAATACAGTGCAGTAAGCAAGAAAATCATGAGAAATATGGGTTTTGATTGTGACAAGCCCACTGGATTGAATCATGGGAAAGGAATTCAAATCCCTCTCGGAGTTAATCAAGAAAAACGGAGAAAATTTCAAGGATTAGGAGCAGAATCATCAGTAAATATGGTATCAGTAAATATGATTCCAGCCAAACAGATATCAGAACAAGATGCTGAGGTAGTCAAGTGTCCTGAAAGCGCTCCAAGAGAAATAGAAGATGGGGGACAGCCGACGATAGATGGCTTGCGAGAAATAAATTTGGAACAGCAGAAGAGCCAAGGAACACATTTATCAGTGTCAGTCTTTCAGATCAGGAATTTGAGAAATATGGCCAGCTTCTCAGAGAAAATAAAGATGTCTTCGCTTGGACATATGAAGAAATGCCGGGATTGGAACCCTCCGTAGCAATGCATCGATTAAATATTTCCAAAGAAAAGAAACCAGTAAAGCAAGCTCAAAGGCGATTCCACCCAGACCTGATTCCATTAATCGAAAAAGAAGTAAATAAATTAATAAAGGTTGGATTCGTCAGAGAAGTTAAATATCCCAAGTGGATATCAAACATTGTTCCTGAAAAAGAAGAATGGGCAGATTAGAGTATGCATCGACTTCAGAGATCTGAATGAAGCATGTCCAAAAGATGACTTCCCTCTCCCGATAACAGAATTATTAATTGATAGCACTACTCAGTATGCTATTATGTCTTTTATGGACGGATACGCAGGTTATAATCAAATCAGGATGGCGCCTGAAGATGAAGAGGCAACGGCTTTCAGAACACCGCTTGGAATTTATTGTTATAAAGTTATGCCTTTCGGTCTCAAAAATGCTGGGGCAACATATCAAAGGGCAATGAAAATATTTTTCAAGATATGATGCATAAACATGTCGAATGCTATGTTGATGACTTGGTGGTCAGGTCGGGAGATCATCAAGAACACCGCGAACATTTAGCGTCAGTCTTCCGTCGTCTCAGAAAGAAGCAATTAAAAATGAACCCTGCTAAGTGTGCATTTGGAGTATCTTCTGGAAAGTTCCTCGGCTTTGTCGTACGACACAGAGGGATCGAGATTGATCCAGAAAAAATTAAAGCTATTCAAAATATGCCGCCGCCAACACGTTGAAAGAATTAAAAAGCTTACAAGGAAAATTGGCATACATTCGCCGTTTCATTTCAAACCTCGCAGGAAGGTGTCAGCCATTTTCTCAGTTAATGAAGAAAGACACAGAATTTGTATGGGATCACGCCTGTCAAAATGCATTTGACTCAATCAAGGAATTGTTGAAACAGCCGCCGGTGTTAACAGCTCCAGTGAAAGGTAAGCCACTTATCTTATATACATCTGCAGTACGAATTCTTTGGGTGCTTTGTTAGCACAGATAAACGAAGCCGGAAAAGAGACTGCTCTTTATTATCTAAGCCGAACATTGATGGGGCAGACAGAATGCAATTATTCCCGATCGAAAAAGAGTGTTTGGCGCTGATATTCGCTATACAAAAGTTGAGGCATTATTGTCTCTCTCATGATATAACTCTGATCTCAAGAGTAGATCCGATAAAATTTTGATAACCAGCCAATGTTGTCGGGAAGACTAGCCAAGTGGATGTTATTGCTATCAGAATATACTATTTCATATAAACCGGCAAAAGCAGTAAAAGGACAAGCCATGGCAGACTTCCTCGTGGCGCATCCTATAGCAGAAAGTGAAGAAATTAATGACGAATTTCCAGATGAACAGGTTATGTTGGCTGAATCTCAGAATCTTTGCGCAAATGTATTTTGATGGTGCTGCTCGATATCGGGAGCGGGGGCAGGAATAATATTCATTACACCTCAAGGCGATTTATTGCCATATTCCTTCACACTGGCACCGCATGTATAAACAATGAAGCTGAATACAGAGCTCTTATCATCGGAATGGAAATAACCCAGCAAATGGAAATAAAATTATTGAAATCTTCGGAGATTCTAAATTGATTGTAAATCAGTTAACAACAGAATTCGAAGAAGTAAGGAAAGAAGAACTTCTGCCCTATTATCGGAAGGCACAAAAGTTGCTTGAACAATTTTGTCATGTGGAAATTAAACACATACCACGCTCTGAGAATGCAAAAGCGGACGCTAGCCGGTCTGGCAGCAGCTCTGTCCTGTACAAATCGAAGTCCTCTTCAGGTAACTATAGAAGAAAGAAGATTCCTGCCGTCTGCAGAAGTTATCGAAGAAACCGTAGAAATGTTTCCTATATCTTGTCTAGAAGTAATGATAGATGATTGGCATCAGCCTTTCGTTGATTATCTAAAGTATATATCTTGTCAGAAGATAATGTGCAAAGGCAGCAGATTAAGCAGCGATCAGCAAATTTGTCATATGTAGTGAAGTATTGTATAGAAAATCTTACAATGGAATGCTACTAAGATGCTTAGACAAGCAAGAAGCAAACCAATGTGCTGCAGGAAGCACATTCAGGTGAATGTGGAGCACATCAAGCCGGCCGAAATTTGTGCCATAGAGTACATCGAATGGGTTATTATTGGCCTACTATGTTCAAAGATGCGATAGAATATGCAAAGCGGTGTCATGAATGCCAAATACACGGAGATGTAATACATGTTCCCCCAGAAGACTTACATCAATCTGTTGCTTCCTGGCCTTTCTCAGCTTGGGGACTGATGTGATTGGTCCTATAAATCCCCCTTCATCAAAGGAAAACAGTATATTTTGGCAGCAACAGATTATTCTCCAAATGGACCGAAGCAATTGCCTTGCGTAATGTTAAAGAGACAGATGTGGTCAATTCATTCGCTATAATATACCGTCATGGTATTCCGAAAAAGATCGTCACTGATAATGGCACTCCTTTTAAAAATAGAGGCATGGAAAAGTTATGTCAGAAGTTTGGCATCCAGCATTCTTTTTCAACTCCTTATTATCCTCCGGCCAATGGACTAGCAGAGGCGTTTAACAAAACGATCGTCAAAATAATGAAAAAAAATGGTGACAAGCAATAAACGCGATTGGGATGAAAAGTTACAAGAAGCATTATGGGCCTACAGAACTACCCATCGTACAACAACAGGGACGACACCGTATTCATTAATCTATGGTATAGAGGCAGTTATCCCAATTGAAATGCAGGTGGCATCACTCCGGATAGTAGTACATCAGTCTATAACAGATGATGAAAATGCAAAAATAAGGCTGAAAGAATTAGATCTGCTTGATGAGAAGCGTCTTGCAGCTCAGCAGCGGTTGCAGTCATATTAGGCCAGAATATCGGCTGCCTTTGATAAACAGGTTAAATACCACTCTTTCAAAAAAGGGGATATGGTGTTAATGTTGAAAAGACCTATAGTGGTCACTCGCCGGACAGGGGGCAAGTTCGAGCCTAAATGGGATGGTCCATATGTAGTAAAAGAAGTATACTCCAATGGGGCATATAGAATCGCAAATCAAGAGGGACAGGGTATCAGTATACCTGTCAACGGCCGCTTCATCAAAAGATACTACCCCTGAAGATAGACATGTTGATTTTGACCCAGAATATTATCGGCATAATGATTCTGTATCAAAAGGGGGCAAGGATGAATAAGATCATGTCTATATGTCAACAAAAGAAGCTATGAAGAAAAAGTTCACAAACATGTCAATTATCAAGCATCGAATCTGAAAAATATATATATGATCATCATTATCATCAAATAAGATTGACAAAGTTAATATCATCTCGAAGATTATCTTGAAGATATCATTTAAGCTGGAAATATCAGGCCTTACAAGGCATGGATTCTCTTGAAGATATTATTTAAGCTGAAAATATTTTGCCTTACAAGGCATGGGTCTTCTTAAAGATATTCTGAAAATATCTACTATATTTTGCAAATGATGATGATCATATATATATATAAATATTATTGCCTTACAAGGCACGGATCTTCTTGAAGATTGAAGATAAATATTATTGCCTCACAAGGCACAGACCTTCTTGAAGATAAATATTATTGCCTTACAAGGCACAGATATTCTTGAAGATATTATCAAAAGCAAGGATACATCAATAACAATCAAAGAGGCAGTATAGCCAAGCCAAATCCTAAAAGAGCCAAATTGAGCCAAATCAAAAAAGATCAGGCTCGCAAAAAAAAAAAAAAAAAAAAAAAAAAAAAAGCTCTCAAAGGATCAAGCTCTAAAAGAAGTGGCCAACTATACGTAAGACCCATGAAGATCGCCATTCGGGCAGCGGCGAGGAGTCAGTGGCCCTAAAAAGCCCGCGAAGACCATCGTGCGCACTCATGCGGGCAGTTGACGAAGTCAAGGATTCAAAGCCTAAAAGGCCATATATCCGCGAAGACTAGTCACCGTAACTCCCATGCCGTCTGTATAGCTTCCGGCAGCGCCACGGGGAAACGGATGAAAATGCCCTCCTGTGAATGGGCTCGACCTTGCAGACGAAGAAAACAGGGGCCGCAGTGCGAGCTTTATGCCAACCGTGCGTAAGACCCTCCAGGTCTAGGGTTTGATTTCAGTAGTAACTCGTGAGGAAGGGCTTAAACCTACTCATTGATGGACTGGCGACCCTAGATTTGGTGCCCAAAGGTAGCCTTGCGAGCCCTGCGAACTCTAGAGAGTTACCGTGGCCAAACCCTGTGCGTAAAAACCAACAGTTCACCATCCGGTAGCGTCAATGGGCCCCTCTGATGGACCGTGACCGTGAGCTCAAGGCAGTGAGAAGCCCAAAAGAGAACTCTAGAGAGTTACAGTGGCCATCACATAAGACCCATAAATGCTCCACTACTCATGAGCTTAAACTGTGTGTGTGCGCACGCTCCACTACTCATGAGCTTAAACTGTGTGTGGCTAATTAAATCAAAACTTAGTACCGCCAATCTAAATACTCACATAGAGAGTCCCGCACTAACAAAGCATAAAGGTTTAGAAATTGTAAAGGATGTAATGAAATTACTGTATAGAGTATAAATATAATTTAATAATATTAAGTATAAACATACAATATGAAAATGACATACAATATGAAAATGCTATATAAACATCTCAAAATGCTATCATGAAACATATGTAAAGCCAAATAAATTATGTCAAAAAAAGAAACATGAAAGCAAAAGCCAAATAAATTATGTCCAAAAGAAACATGAAAGCAAAGATTACATGTTCAAAATTACATGTTTAAAGATCTTCTGTAATCCCCACTGCTTCTGAATATCTGCGCAAATCTTCTTTCAATTGTGCCTGAGCTGCATCATGTTTAGATTTCTCTTCAAAAATAAGTCTTGCCTGATCAGGAACGCCAGCAAGTTTATTCTCCAAAGAAGCAATCATTTCTTTACCTTGAAGTTGTACGGATTTTTCAATATCAATAGATTGAACATTCGCCCGTATCTTCCCTTCAACGTCTTAAATGATTTAAAGCTTGCTCGTGATTCTTCCTCTCAAGATGAGAAATTTCTTCTTTCAGAGCTGCAATACGACCTTGGATGGTCATACTCTCATTAACATGAATCTTTAATTGATCTTGAAGAATTATATGCTCTTGTTCAAGTTTAGAAATTAATGAAGCTGTCAGAAAGGCTTGTTCTTGAGATGAAGCCAGCTGTTTTCTACACTCTAAGATCTCAGGGGCAATTGGAACATTCTCTACCGATGCCAAAGAAATTACTGAATCACGGAATCTGAGGAGAGAATCCCGCAAAGGAGATATGTTATTCTGGCCATCTTGGCAGAGCTCTCCAAAATTTCTATAGCAACATCCAAATCCAACCATTGATCAGGATTTCTGAAGATATGGATTATTGCTAACAAAGAATGTTTCACCATAAGCATTTTGTGAATAGGGATCTTCGCAAAGGATGATATTTCAGAAGTAGTGGCTACAGAATCAGAACTAGCCGCACCGCTGCAAGGAGAAGTTCCTATAGCAAAAGAAGAAGGATATTCAATATATTATTATGAAATATATAGTCTTGAGTAAAGATACTCAGTGTATATATATACCTATCATGGGAATACGACTAACGGAAGGAGAAGTTCTCTGAATCATGGAAGGGCCCAATTCCACCATATCAGCAAAAGATGGTGCTCTAGCTTCCGTGCTTGAATCTCTGGTAGCCGGAGTTGGCAAGTCAGTAGTTTCTGTAGGAAATATGATTTCACGAGCCACTACTCTCTGCACTACCAATGGAATTGCGGGTGCTTTTGGTGAAGTTACCACAAGAGGGTTCATTGAAGAGATAGCACCTATTTCTGCAACTTGGGCGCCTAAAAAGGGAGACGCAATGATTTTAAATAATAGTTGTTAAAATAAAAATATGCATATGAAAACTTCCTTTACCTGGTGAATACCCATATTCTCCATAATCTAAAAGATCCTCGTCATCTTTCTCAGCTGCAGGAGATTTAGCAGGAACATTGGCGCCAGGAAAAGTCTTAGCAATTGCAGGGGAAGATTCCATCTCAACTTCTTTCACAGCTGTTTCCTCTTCTTCGCCAATATCAACTTCACCTTCTTCAAAGTCATCATCTTTATCTTCACCACTATCGCTATCTCCGCTGTCTTCGTATTGTGAAGATTCAGTTGTATCTGATGATGAAGCTGAACTTTCATCTTCCAAATTTTCTTCGTCAACTTCTTCAATAATAACCTGCTTCCCTTTGTAAGAAATGGGTTGGCTGCTCTCCGGTGCAGACTCTTGGACCATAGGGGAAGCAGATGCTTGGCGGGTCACTTCTGAAGGAATAGGGGATGATGTTTGCAAATGCGTTATTGATCTAGTCATCGGAGAAGATGGACTAGGACCAAGGGGTTGTGGAGGAGATATGGAAGTACCAATAGCTGGTCCTTCTTGAACCGCTGCAGTCTCTGCAAGAATTGGAGAAGATGTACCTACAGCATCGTCCGCGGCTTGGTTTGAAGAGTCCCGACGAGATTTCTCAAATTCTCTCAGATCTCCGTGAGCAAACCAGCCATCCAAAGTATTGATGGGCTTGATTTCACGGATGGGATCTTCCAATGATATCTTCCTACAAATTTCTCCGGGATGAGATGCATGGCTCTTTTCTGGAATATAGCCAATTCCGCTCTCTAAATTTCTGCCCTTCAGCCTGGGCGGATGAAGAAAGATAGAAGAATCCACTGGCAAGCATTTAGCAACCAGGTATGATTGGTGATCCCACCATCGCATCCAGCTATATGATGTACGGACTATGCGATCACAGCTTGGAATTATGAAGAGGGATCCAACGCAACCATTCAGCAACTGTTTCCATATCATGGCCCAGTTAAGAGGACCAGTTCCATAGCAGCGCATTTTTCTGGTAACCAGCCCGCAGTCTTGTGGTACAGTTTGATCATAACCAAATTGACGAGCAAAGCGACTGGGGTAGTAAGGTTCTCTCCAGAATTCTGTCCCTTCCTGAAGAGGCAAACTGCATGAGCGAATAGAAAAGAAGAAAGCTCTTTCTGCTGCAGTAAGTGTTTCGTTGTCCACCATATCTGTATCTTCGGTGTAGCGATGTAGGCGGAACTGAAAGAAGTTTATCTGATCATCATCTCGAATTTTGTTGGCAACCCACTCATATGCTCTTTTTGCCATCGCTCTTTGCTGAAAGAACCAGAGTGGAAGGTGAGAAGGATGAGTATATGCTTGTTCCGGAGCTTCAAAAGTCCAGGGAAAATAAACTCCAAGCCACCCCGTAATATAATGCCAAGAAGTATGCGCAGACGAAGCTCCAAGAATTGGGTCTTTTATGTGGGTAGCTACTTCTCCAAGAGCCCTGTAGATAGAACATAATACAGGAGGAGCAAGAGAATATTTATGGCCCTTCGCTAAAGCACCAACCACAACGAAGACACTGGGACGAACAGCATCTGCCCACTTGGAGCTGGGCAATACGACCAAGCTTAGCCAGTAAGCCAAGAACGCTGCAAGCTCTCCGAAAGAACTATATTCTGGCTTTCTTCTTATTGCATCTCGAAGCTTCGTTAGTTCTTTAGAGTGGCAGTCGCGAAACCTTCAAAGAAAATAAGGAGGTTAATATGCAGGAATGGCTAAATAGCAAGAATACAAGGAGGAAGATCAGTTGTTGGATTGGTAAATACCTGAGACCCCTAGAGAAATGTGCTAGCCATTGCAGAGGGGGAATTTTGTGGAAGTTGGGAAATTTGCCCATCTCTTTGAATAACTCTATAGTAGTCTCAGAGATGGAAGGCTTGCGATCTGGAGAAGATACGAAGGCCAATTCTCTGTTTGTCGGAATGAATTCATCATAGAATTTGCCTGTTATTGTGAGACCGGCTATGCGATGAAGGTCCCAAAGTGATATGCTCATTTCACCATAAGGAAGATGGAAGGAGTTGGTTGTAGGCGACCAGTATTCAAGGAAACCTTTCAGAATATTGGGTTCCCTATAGAAGTATTTGGAGGTCACTTCTATTGCATCATAAAGGCCGATCTTTGCAAGAGTGCTCGTATGCTTCAGCAATATAGCCTCCGCCCATTCAGAATAGTATCGACGAGCAATTAACATGCCTCTGATGCGGAATTCTGCCTGTCCCCAGAGTTTCTCTCGATCTCTGAAGCGCTGTCGCACCGTCTCATAAAAATGAGAAGGAAAGAGATCATGAGGACTGTGGAAAGGAGCTAAGAAGATCATGGGATGAGCTTCTCCTATCCTCTGTCGCAGTTTCTGAGTTCGGATAGTTCCCTCCAGGATTCGGGGCTCTCTTGAGGTCCATGATTCAGTATATATTAATCTCTCGCCATGGACGTAATCTTTGGACTCGCAGTCTAGCATGGACTGATGGCGATATACCTTGATGGGAATGATTGTCATGCCCTCCGCATGAGGATTATCAAACTTCATAATACCTTCGACAACTCGTACTGAGTCCCACGAGTTTTGAAGCCTCTTCTTCTTGTGTTCCTTGATCTTTTCTGCAAATTCTTTCGCCTTATTGCAGTGAGTTTTCTTTGGGTGAGAAGCAGGAGGAGTATCTTCACGGAGAGGTGCTCTCTCACTATCAGTCTGAATATGAGCGGTGGTCTTCAACCATTCATCCCAGTCATACTCTCTGCCATGCTTAGGCGGACATTTGGTATCTCCTAAAGAGATGGATCTATGGATGGGAGATGGAAGAGATTTGATACGGTCAGAAAAGTCAAAGGTTGGAAGAACAGGTTCTTTGAAGTAAGCGGGATTTCTAGAAGTGGTCTTTGTCCGCTTAGCAGGAGGCTGATCAGAAGGAGAGTCAGAAGGAGTTACAAGACGAGCCGTTTGTTTAACACGAGCCATGAAAGTAAGATAAAGGAAGTAAGAAAGGAAGAAGAGAGAAAATGGCCAAGTGTTGGAAACAGTTCAAAAAAGAAAATTGGCTAAGTACAGAGTACTTTGCGCGGGGTCGCGCAAAGTATATAGTTTGCGCGGAAAAACTTCAAGTTTAAAAGAAAGTCGCGCAAAGAGAAACAGTTTCCGCGGGGTCGCGCAAAGTGGAAGGTTTGCGCGGAAGAAAATCGCCAGAGCAGAGTTTCAGCAGAGAGTAGTTCGTAAAAATGACTAAGAAGTTGGACTATTTATAGCCTTTATGGCCGAGTACGGTACTCGACCGGAGCTTTGCGCGGGGTGGCGCAAACCCTGCAGAAAACAATTGGTTGATCCTTTTTCTTTGATTTTTGAAAAAACAAAGAACAGATCAAGGGGGCATCTGTTGAGGCATAAAATAAGCAAGGAAGTGAAGATGAGAAAAATCAAGAAATCAACTTGAAAGATCAAGAAATCAGCTTCAAGACCACTTTGCGCGGGTTCGCGCAAAGTGAAATGGTTGCGCCAGACCGCGTAAAGTGAACGGTTTGCGCGGGGGATTATGAAGACAGTTTGCACGGGGACTGATGGTTTGCGCGAGACCGCGCAAAGCATATCGTTTGCGCGTGTCCGCGCAAAGTATATGACGGTGGGATCAAAAAGGTTGGTTGATTTGTCCCACATCGACCAGAACAAAGATTTCTATTGAAGAAAATGTCTATAAATACCCCGTTCCTCCTCTCGAAAGGGGGTTCGAAGATTTTAGAAGTGAAAGAAAGACGAAAGAGAAGACAGAAGGTGCGGAGTATTGGACTCCTGCACTTTGCGCGACCGCGCGCAAAGGAGTATTGGACTCCTGAAGTTTGCGCGGACCCGCGCAAAGCGGCACTAGGTTGATATAGTTTGCGCGGACCCACGCAAAGCATATCGTTTGCGCGGACCCGCGCAAACCGACTGCTGGGCAGTCTATAACAGCAATGGGCTGTTATGCTGTCAGAATGGTTTGAGTCTTCAGATCTTCAAGTTCTTCTTGTTCAGGAGAAAAGGAAGAGTCATCGACGAAGAGACGTATTCCTCCTAAGTTTCAGGAGATGACCGAAATAGCACCGAAATGCTGCCGGAATCTTCGTTCTCTTGAAGATTGTTGATTGATTTATCTATTCTTCCTAAGTATTAGGAGATAATCAGAATAGCGCCGGAATGCTATCAAAATTCCTATCTCCTTGAAGATTAGTTGATCAGATTATCAGCAATTCCCCCTAAGTCCTAGGAGATGACTGAAACTCCTGACAAAATGCTGCCGAATTTGCTATTTGGATCAAATCTTTAAACATTATTTGTATTGTTTGAACAATCTATCTTAGAATCAAGGGATATCAGAGGATGTAAATGAATTCAGAATCAATAAAGTGTGATGATTGTCTTTGTAATTATTCTGTTGTTATGTTCGAATAAGATGATTCTCCCAAATCAAACACATATGTTTCCTTGTCGAAACAGCGGGATTCTCTATGTGAGTATTTAAATTGGCGGTACTAAGTTTCAATTTAATTAGCCACACACAGTTTAAGCTCATGAGTAGTGGAGCGTGCGCACACACATAGTTTAAGCTCATGAGTAGTGGAGCATTTATGGGTCTTATGTGATGGCCACTGTAACTCTCTAGAGTTCGCTTTTGGGCTTTTCACTACCTTGAGCTCACGGCCAAGGTCCATCAGAGGGGCCCATTAACGCTACCGGGCGGTGAACTGTTGGTTTTACGCACAGGGTTGGCCACGGTAACTCTCTAGAGTTCGCAGGGCTCGCAAGGCTACCTTTGGGCACCAAATCTAGGGTCGCCAGTCCATCAATGAGTAGGTTTAAGCCCTTCCTCACGAGTTACTACTGAAATCAAACCCTAGATCTGGAGGGTCTTACGCACGGTTGGCATAAAGCTCGCACTGCGGCCCCTGTTTTCTTCGTCTGCAAGGTCGAGCCCATTCACAGGAGGGCATTTGCGTCTGTTCCCCGTGGCGCTGTCGGAAGCTATACAGACGGCATGGGAGTTACGGTGACTAGTCTTCGCAGATTTATGGCCTTTTAGGCTTTGAATCCTTAACTTCGTCGGCTGCCCATATGGGTGCGCACGATGGTCTTCGCGGGCTTTTTAGGGCTACTGAATCCTCGCCGCTGCCCGAATGACGATCTTCATAGGTCTTATGTATAGTTGGCCAGCTCTTTTAGAGCTTGATCCTTTGAGAGCATTTTTTTTTTATTTTTTATTTTTTATTTTTTACAGAGCTTGATCTTTTGATTTAGCTCAATTTGGCTCTTTTAGGATTTGGCTTGGCTATACTGCCCCTTTAACTGAGATTGGTGTATCCTTGTAAGGCAATAATATCTATGATCATCATCATTGCCAGTATAGTAGTAGTAGATATTTCCACCTGAGATAATATCTTCAAGAAGATCCATGTCTTGTAAAGCAATATATCAAATTTGTCAATATCTTCAAGAGAATCTTCAAGATGATATTGATTTTGTCAAACTTGTTTGGTGATGATGATGATCATATATATATTTTCGGATTTGATGCTTGATAATTGACACGCTTGTGAATTTTTTCTTCACAGCTTCTTTTGTTGACATATGAACATGATCTTATTCATCCTTGCCCCCTTTTGATACAGATTCATTATGCCGATAATATTCTGAATCAAAATCCACATGTCTATCTTTAGGGATAGTATCTTTTGATGAAACGGGCGTTGACAAGTATGCCGATACTCTGTCCCTCTTGATTTGTGATTCTATATGCCCCATTGGAGTATACTTCTTTTACCACATATGGACCGTCCCATTTAGGCTCGAACTTGCCCCCTGTTCGGCGAGTAATCACTATAGGTCTTTTCAGCATTAACACCATATCCCCTTTTTTGAAAGAGCGGTATTTAACCTTTTTATCAAATGCAGCCGATGTCCTGGTCTGATATGACTGCAACCGCTGCTGAGCTTCAAGACGTTTCTCATCGAGCAAATCTAATTCTTTCAGCCTTATTTTTGCATTTTCATCATCTGTTATAGAATGATGTACTGCTATCCTGAGTGATGCCACCTACATCTCAATTGGGATAACTGCTTCTATACCATAGATTAATGAATACGGTGTCGCCCCTGTTGCTGTACGATGGGTAGTTCTGTAGGCCCACAATGCTTCTTGTAACTTTTCATCCCAATCACGCTTGTTGCCTGTCACCGTTTTTTTGATTATTTTGATAATCGTTTTGTTAAACGCCTCTGCTAATCCATTGGCCGGAGGATAGTAAGGTGTTGAAAACGAATGCTGGATGCCGAACTTCTGACACAACTTTTTCATGCCTCTATTTTTAAAAGGTGTGCCATTATCAGTGACGATCTTTTTCGGAATACCATGACGGTATATTATAGCATGTCGGATGAAATTGACCACGTCTGTCTCTTTAACACTACGCAAGGCAATTGCTTCGGTCCATTTGGAGAAATAGTCTGTTGCTGCCAGAATATACTGTTTTCCTTTAGATGAAGGGGGATTTATAGGACCAATCACATCGAGTCCCCAAGCTGAGAAAGGCCAGGAAGTAACAGACTGATGTAAGTCTTCTGGGGGAACATGTATTACATCTCCGTGTATTTGACATTCATGACACCGCTTTGCATATTCTATCGCATCTTTGAACATAGTAGGCCAATAATAGCCCATTCGATGCACTCTATGGCATAAATTTCTGCCGGCTTGATGTGCTCCACATTCACCTGAATGTGCCTCCCGCAGCATTTGGTTTGCTTCTTGCTTGTCTAAGCATCTCAACAGCATTCCATTGTAAGATTTTCTATACAATACTTCGCTGCATATGACAAATTTGCCCGATCCCTGCTTAATCTGCTGTCTTTGTGCATTATCTTCTGACAAGATATTATACTTGAGATAATCAACGAAAGGCTGACGCCAATCATCTATCATTACTTCTAGACAAGATATAGGAAACATTTCACGGTTTCTTCGATAACCTCTGTAGATGGCAGGAATCTTCTTTCTTCTATAGTTACCTGAAGAGGACTTCGATTTGTGCAGGACAGAGCTGCTGCCAGACCGGCTAAAGCATCCGCTTTTGCATTCTCAGAGAGTGGTATGTGTTTAATTTCCACATGACAAAACTGTTCAAGCAACTTTTGTGCCTTCCGATAATAGGGCAGAAGTTCTTCTTTCCTTACTTCGAATTCTGTTGTCAACTGATTTACAATCAATTTAGAATCTCCGAAGATATGCAATAATTTTATTTCCATTTGCTGGGCTATTTCCATTCCGATGATAAGAGCTCTGTATTCAGCTTCATTGTTTGTGCATGCGGTGCCCAATGTGAAGGAGTATGGCAATAAATCACCTTGAGGTGTAATGAATACTACTCCTGCCCCCGCTCCCGATATTCGAGCAGCACCATCAAAATACATTTGCTAAAGATTCTGAGATTCAGCCAACATAACCTGTTCATCTGGAAATTCGTCATTGATTTCCTCACTTTCTGCTATAGGATGTGCTACGAGGAAGTCTGCCATAGCTTGTCCTTTTACTGCTTTCGCCGGTTTATACGAAATAGTATATTCTGATCGCAATAACATCCACTTGGTTAGTCTTCCCGACAACATTGGCCTGGTCATCAAAAATTTTATCGGATCTGCTCTTGAGATCAGAGTTATATCATGGGAGAGATAATAATGCCTCAACTTTTGTACAGCAAATATCAGCGCCAAATACTCTTTTTCGATCGAGGAATAATTGCATTCTGCCCCCATCAATGTTTAGCTTAGATAATAAAGAGCAGTTTCTTTTCCAACTTTGTTTACCTGTGCTAACAAAGCACCCAAAGAATTTGTAGCTGCAGATGTATATAAGATAAGTGGCTTACCTTTCACTGGAGCCGTTAACACCGGCGGCTATTTCAATAATTCCTTGATTGAGTCAAATGCATTTTGACTGGCGTGATCCCATACAAATTCTGTATCTTTCTTCATTAACCGAGAAAATGGCTGACACCTTCCTGCGAGGTTTGAAATGAAACA
Organism: Magnolia officinalis; assembly: GCA_021015155.1. Lineage (NCBI taxonomy): Eukaryota > Viridiplantae > Streptophyta > Magnoliopsida > Magnoliales > Magnoliaceae > Magnolia > Magnolia officinalis. The sequence goes on along the minus strand of JAJHSJ010000006.1, from coordinate 44,057,440 downwards.
GCGAATGTATGCCAATTTTCCTTGTAAGCTTTTTAATTCCTTCAACGTCGTTGGTGGCGGCATATTTTGAATAGCCTTAATTTTTTCTGGATCAATCTCGATCCCTCTGTGTCGTACAACAAAGCCGAGGAATTTGCCAGAAGATACTCCAAATGCACACTTAGCAGGGTTCATCTTTAGTTGCTTTTTTCTGAGACGACGGAAGACTGATGCTAAATGTTCGCGGTGTTCTTGATGATCTCCCGACCTGACCACCAAGTCATCAATATAGCATTCAACATGTTTATGCATCATATCTTGAAAAATGTTTTTCATCGCCCTTTGATATGTTGCCCCAGCATTTTTGAGACCGAAAGGCATAACTTTATAACAATAAATTCCAAGCGGCGTTCTGAAAGTCGTTGCCTCTTCATCTTCGGCTGCCATCCTGATTTGATTATAACCCGCGTATCCATCCATAAAGGACATAATAGCATACTGAGTAGTGTTATCAATTAATAATTCTGTTATCGGGAGAGGGAAGTCATCCTTTGGACATGCTTCATTCAGATCTCTGAAGTCGATGCATACTCTAATCTGCCCATTCTTCTTTTTCACTGGAACAATGTTTGATATCCATTTGGGATATTTAACTTCTCTGACGAACCCAACCTTTATTAGTTTATTTACTTCTTTTTCGATTAATGGAATCAGGTCTGGGTGGAATCGCCTTTGTGCTTGCTTTACTGGTTTCTTTTCTTTGGAAATATTTAATCGGTGCATTGCTACAGAGGGTTCCAATCCCGGCATTTCTTCATATGTCCAAGCGAAGACGTCTTTATTTTCTCTGAGAAGTTGGCCATATTTCTCAAATTCCTGATCTGAAAGACTGACGCTGATGAATGTGTTCCTTAGCTCTTCTGCTGTTCCCAAATTTATTTCTCGCAAGCCATCTATCGTCGGCTGCCCCCCGTCTTCTATTTGTCTTGGAGCAGTTTCGGGATACTCGACTACCTTAGCATCTTGTTCTGACATTTGTTCGGCTGGAGTCATATTTACTGATACCATATTTACTGATGATTCTGCTCCTAATCCTTGGAATTTTCTCCGTTTTTCCTGATTAACTCTGAGAGGGATTTGAATTCCTTTCCCATGATTCAATCCAGTGGGCTTGTCACAATCAAAACCCATATTTCTCATGATTTTCTTGCTTACTGCACTGTATTTTCTCAAATTCTGTGGTGCTATCTCTCCATGATATATATTACTTGTGTTTTCATTCTTCACTTCTGCTGCAGCGTGAAACTTTATTGCTTTAGGATATTTAGCGCTGTCTCTGACTTGAAATGTTCCTGGGGCGGCTGCAAATGGCTTACATCTTTCGATATTGGGTAAGGGCATCGTGTAATTGGACTGTAAGACTTTCAGCTGTTCTGTCGACAACAATGTCAATGGCGGTTGTCCCGGTTGTCTCAGGCGCTTTGGCACAAAATAGAACTTTTTTCTTGCTTCTGTAGTCCCAGAAGATTCCGCCCTTTCTTCTCTAACTTTATTTATTTGGACATCTTTTAAGACTCTCTTTCCGTCATCATTTCCCGCTTCTTTGGAGAAACATTTATAATAGCTAGCATCCGCAAAGAAAGACTCAGCTTCTGTATAGGGTTTCACATTAGCCATTACTTTACACTGCATTCCATCCTTATAGTATTTGAAACATTGGTGTAGAGTAGAAGGTACAATATTGTACTGATGTATCCATAGCCTGCCTAAGAGAAGGTTATATGTCGTCACAACATTTATAACATGACATACAACAGTAGTAATTAGTTCTCCCACTTCCAATATTACTGTAATTTTACCGAGTGCGCGTTGTCCATCTTGATTAAACCCTTATATCATCATTCCACTGGGGTGCAAATCTGAACGGTGATAACCCAATTTAGTAATCATGGAGAGTGGCAAAAGATTCACTGCTGACCCATTGTCTATCATGATCCGTGTTATTTTCTTTTCGCAAATGTACCCTTCTATCATCAATGGCCTATTATGTTCTGTTTCACCAATTAAGTCATCATCAGAGAAAGATATTACTGGTAGAGAATCCACCTTTTCCTTGCTTCTTTCATTCTTCATTTCTGTCAGTAAAGTTTCTCTCACGTCGTGATCAGACAGTGCTTGAATCAAACTTTGTCGAAACTCTTCTGATAACTTGAGCGTATCATAAATACTTAAACGTGCAGATATACCTTTCAAGTGACTAACTACATCGTAAGTTACTTTTGTCGCTGTGTCTCCATTTCTACTTCTATCCTCGATGTTCTGTCTTTCAGTCACTTCTTTCCTTATAATTTCTGCTTTTTGCTTTACCGGACTTGTTATCTGCTTCCCCGATCGCAACGTAATCATTGTCGCATTTCTTATCGGCCTTCGGTCTCCCTTCTCTTTTATTCCCCGAGTCTTTTATTGAATTGATAATACATTTACTATCGCCCTTGTATTCTTTCCTTTGCTTTCGCTGGTTATTATATCACCTCTATTTATCATTCGCTGTATGATGCACTTTAATGTGTAACAATTTTCCGTCGGATGTCCCACTAAGCGATGATAACGGTAAAAGTTTCTTTCTCGAGTCCTCGTCACATCTTCAGGGCGTTTCGATTCCGGTAATTTCAGGGTACCTGCTTTTAACAATTGTTGCATCATAGGCACCACGTCCTCTTTATCAAACTCAAATCCTTAATGAGAATCGAGCATTCTAAGCTTTTTTCTACTGTATCTGTCCCTTGATTGATTCCAGTTTTCTCTTCCTTCCGGCCTTTTGTCTCTTGAGCCCTTCGCCTCTTGATTTTTCTTATCCCGATCGATGGTGTTAACGGTTTCCTGCCAGGTATCCTTCTGACAGTTTCATGATGAAATGCTGGCATCTTACGAGTCATTAATTCCAATGCATGGGCTTTGGTAGCCAAATCGCGAAAGGTTCCGATATCAGCGCTGGTGAGTCCGAACGCAATTCCTGTCTCCATAGAGTTCAGACACATTTTGACTTGTTCCTTTTCTTCCGGCAACTGCCTACACAATGCCCCCAGTGTCTTCCATCTGTCTATGAATTTTTCAACTGGTTCTCCTTCTCGCTGTCGTACTGAAGCTAATTCTGTAATGCTAACATCGCGCTCTGACGAGAAGAAGTTTGACATGAAAGCATCTTGCATTTCTTCCCATGTGCGTATAGATCCTGGTGCTAAATTTGAATACCACCTGAAAGCTTTACTTGTCAACGATGATCCAAATAAGCGTAAACAGTATTGAGGTATCGTAGAGAAATTTCCCATGCTGGTGATGAAATGCATCAGGTGTTCTTCTGGTGATCCTTCCCCATTAAATTTCTGAAAATCTAGATGCTTAAAATTGGCTGGAAACGGAACATCCTCTACCTCTCACGAGTAGGGTGTTTGGTATCTGAAACGGCCGGTATTCTCGCGCTCCCTTTATATTCTGACTGCTTCTTCGACGACTTGTCTTACATCATCCTGTGTTATAGCTCTTGTCACTGGAACTGATCCTCGCGATCCTATCTCCTGCGGACGGGAGCCTTCAGGTTGGTTCTCTTGTCCATTTGTTGCTCCCATCATGGGTGGAGCCACTATCTGGGCTACATTGTGTGCCAGAGTTGCCAGAGCTTCTCTGAGGTTCCGGCATTCATCCATTAGCACTCTTTGTGCCTCTGCCATTTGATCAATACGTTCTTCGGTAGTTGGTCTATTTTCTTGACCTGTCTCTGCCATATATACTGCGGCCTCTTGACTGTTTGTCGAAGTTGTTTTTTGAGTAAAACGAGAATATGTTGACGTAACAGGACTTATAAAGAGGGGAGACATTGGAGTCTCGTTTGACTCGTGTACTTCCCGTGCTTTTAACCGATCGAGGTGATACAGTTATGGGCGAGCTTGTTTGAGGTGACATGGGCATCGGTGATCCTATCATCAGTGCTTTGCCTTTCTACGATTCTGTCCATTTGGTCTTTGGAGCGACCAAAGCTGGAAAATCGTGCAACGAGAACTGCGAAGTAGCTTGTTCAGGATAAATCACCGGAGGAGCGAGCTCGGGTTTTCTTCTTGCTATACTACGCATGATTGGTCCCTCAGCTCTTGGTACAAGCAATTTCGCCCTGCGGTTCTTTAAGGTCTTTGCTTTTGTCTTTTTGGACAAGACCAAAGTCCAGTTCTCATCACTTTCTTGTGGTTGGGGTGAGACGGAAATGACTCCCGCTGTTACTTGAGTCACTTTGCGCCTGCTTGTAGTGCTTGCTTTCGTATGCTCAGGAGTTTGGCTTGGCGCATATTCAATTACAAATCCAGTAGCGGTGAATCGGAAGTTCACTTTTCTCACAACGTTAGCCATTAGCAATGTTATGTGATTGAATTTGGGTACCTTCAATAACAAAACATTCATGAAATTAGTATGTGAAAGACTAAGTAAACTATCTTAGAGATGAAGGGGAGGATGTTCCCACTGAGAGTCGCCATTTTGGCGTCTACCAGACGCCAAAAACAGTAATGAGAGTCTTGCAACTTTCCCAATGTTAGTGTTAAATAAGATATAAGTCCCCAGCAGAGTCGCCATTTTGTTTCGACAAGAAAACAAAAGTATTTGATTTGGGAATTATCTTATTCAAACATAACAATGAAATAGTTACAGAAACAATCAGCACACTTTATTGATTCTGAATTTATTTACATCCTCAGGTATCCCTTGATTCTAAAATAGTTTACAAAGAATTCATTGCAAGTTACAATTATAATGGTAAAATATAAATTTCGACAGCATAACAGCGCTGATTTCAATCATCTCCTATGACTTAGGAGGAATAGACAAGTCGACTAATTAATCTTCAAGAGAATAGAGATTTCGGCAGCATTTTAGTGCTATTCCGGTCATCTCCTGAAACTTAGGAGGAATACGCCTTTTCGTCGATGATTCTTCCCTTCCTCCTGAACAAGAAAAACTTGAAGATTTGAAGACACTAGCCATTCCAGCAGTATATCAGCCCATTGCTGTTATAGACTGTCCAGCAGTCAGTTTGCGCGAGTCCGCGCAAACTACATGCTTTGCGCGGGTCCGCGCAAACTACAGGAGCCCAATACACCTTTGCGCGGGTCCGTGCAAACTACAGGAGCCCAATGCACCTTTGCGCGGGTCCAAGCAAACTACAGGAGCCCAATGCTCCTTTGCGCGGGTCCGCGCAAACTACAGGAGCCCAATGCTCCGCGCAAACTATACGAGCCCAATGCTCCTTTGCACCTTCTGTCTTCTTCTTCATCTTTCTTCCACTCTGAAATCTTCTAACCCCTTTTGAGAGAAAGAACGGGGTATTTATAGACATTTTTACTGGTGTAAACCTCTATCTTGGTCGATGTGGGACAAAATAACATCCAACCATTTTTATACCTCCGCAAAACACTTTGCGCGGACTCGCATAAACGACATGCTTTGCGCGGTCCCGCGCAATCTATCATTCCCGCGCAACCTGTCTTCACTGATCAACCCGCGCAACCCATTTACTTTGCGTGGTCTAGCGCAATCTATTCACTTTGCGCAAACCCGCGCAAAGTCATCTCCAAACTGATTTCTTTGATCTTCAAACTGATTTTCTTGATCTTTCCTTTCTTCAGTTCTTTGCTTATTTTATGCCTCAACACATAACACTGAGATCCTACACAAGGCATCTTATCCCTACGTAAGGCAAACCCGTCCTACTCAAGGACACACGTCCTACACAAGGACACAACATATTCTCCCGTCGGAGGCCTACAACTAGGACTTGGTTAGTTTGACACTCAAACTCTGAATCCCAATCTTACACAAGAAAAGGGCTTCAAACACATTAGACTCTGAATACTTACAAATAAGTGGATGAGTCTCATTCTAGCGTAATGTGAAGACCTTCAATGATGATGAAGAATCTTCAGCTCCCTTTGAACCGCAGCCTTCTTGATTTGTAGATGAATGCTCTGAGGTTATGAGGTTTAGGGGTTTTTTATCTTCTCTATTTAAAAGATAAGATTTAAATTAATAGAGAAGGTTTCAATGAGCTATGCATTCAAGAGTTCCAAAGATAGGTATACTTAGTTGGAAATTCTCTAAATGCTAAAGTTTACAATTCAATCCAAGCATATAAGATAATGAGTTGATGCTTGAGCAAAGGATTGAATAATGAACTCTAATGGGAAAGAGACAGTGAGTAAGAGGGCATGTAGATATTGGAATAACAAGCTCAAACTCTCTTGGATTCTAGCTCATTTCACCAAGTGCAACACTAGTGTATTTATAGAGTAAAATCCTAACGACAAAAAAATGGGCAGAATTTTGAAATTGTTGATTCCATCAAAGGGTGTTCAATGTTATCGAAATTTGAATTTCGATATCATCGAACCATCTTCAATTACATTGACTCTCTACACAAGATTTTTATTTGGGTGTTGGACAGCTTCTGACCATTTCTTATCGAGCATCATTCTATGATATCGACGTGCACTTTGATTCGTCGAGGGGCACTCGATTCCATTGAGATTTTCTTTTGTAAAATGCACAAAGGTTGCTGGACAGTTTTGTCACTTGTTCAATTCTATCGAAGAGTCCTTCAATCCATCGAAGTTTGAATTTCAATGATATCGAATGATCTTTGATGAACTCGAAGAAAATAGATTTTCTTTGAAAAGCTTGCTGGACAAAACTAAGTTCTGATTCTATTGAATAGACTTCAATGATATTGATAACTTACTCTTGATAACATCGAGGCGGCTTTGATATCATCGACGAGTACTTAAAGTATTTTCTGATTTCTTTGAAAGATGTCCAAGGGTGAAGTAATCAAAGTTAATTCGATGTTATCGAAGCATGGCTTCGATGATATTGAACAACGATCGATGCTATCAAGGATTCCAGCATTTCTTTCGTTTTATTGTTGGACAGAATGGGCATTCATTCAATACTATCAAATGATGTTCGATATTATCGAAGATTCCCTCGATTGCAGTTCGATGCACTTGACAAGGACTTGTGATTTTTTAGGTTTTGTTTGTTTCATCCATTTATACTCTTAGTGCATTATATACCAACTAGAACATAAGATTTTTTAATTCATTTTATAGGGTAAGTTGGGGTTACATGGGGGAATATACCTGCTAGGGTTTGTTGTGGTATGATAAGGCTATGGTTTACCAGATGTAAGCTTGATCATGACCTTCATCTTTGTCGAGGCTTAGTCTTGATGTCTTCTTCTAAGGTCTCACTTAGACTAACAGTCTCAACATTCACGTATATTGACAAACAATGGCACTTTTAAAGGTTAGTATTTGTTGATCCATATATAATATCATTTACGTATACAATCAATATACCTTCATTATCCTTTTTGATAAATAGAGTTTTATTAATACTTCCCATTTTAAAGTTTTGACTAAGAAGAAATTTAGTTAATTTTTTATACCATGCTCTTCGAGCTTGTTTTAAGTCATACAAAGCCTTTTTAAGACGGTATACATTATTAGGAAGTTTAGGATCTTCAAAACCTTTAGGTTGTTATACATAAACTTCTTCATTTAAGTCATCGTTCAAGAAAGCATTTTTAACATTTATTTGGTATATTTTAAAATTTTTATGACATGCTATGGAAATAAACAATTTGATGGATTCAAGTCGAGCGACTAGAGCAAAGGTCACATCATAGTCAACTCCTTCAATTTGAGTATACCCTTGTACAACCAATCAAGCTTTGTTTCTTATAATATTACCAAATTCATCAGATTTATTTTTGAAGATACATTTAGTTCCAATCACATGTTTATCAGAAGGTCTAAGAACTAGATAGCAAACATCATTTCTGATGAACTAACTCAATTCATCTTGCATGGCCATAATCCAATTTTCATCAGTAAGAGCTTCATTTACATTAGTATGTTTTATCCAAGAAGTGAAGCACACATGATTACATTTGTTTTCCAATTGTCTTCTGATTTGGACACTAGTGTGAAGGTTACCGAGTATTTGATTATTCGGATGATCCTTAACTAATCTATTCTCAATTGAATCTGATTTGGATGATGGTTTAGTCTGATTGACAATAATAATTTCTTCATCATGATCGTAATTGGGAGTGATAGTTTGATCATCAATAACAACATTTATGGATTCTTGTATCAGTCCGGTCCTTTCATTCAGGACACGATATGATCTACTATTCAGAGCATACCCCAAAAATATAATCTCATCACTTTTCACTTCAAATTTTCCCAGATGTTCCCGATGTCGTAAAATGAAGCATTTACTTCTGAAAATATGAAAATATTTTACAGATGGTCTTTTATTAAACCAAAGTTCACAAGTTGTTCTTATATAAACTCGATTAATAATATAGCAAGCAGTATTAATAGCTTCAGCTCATAAATTTTTTGCTAATTTTTTTTTTTACTGTTAATCATAATTCTCCTCATTTCTTGTAGAACTCTATTTTTCCTCTCAGCAACACCATTTTGCTGAGGGGTTTTAGGAGCAGAGTATTCATGTAATATTCCATGGTCATTTTAGAACTTCTCAAAATTGCTATTTTTAAATTCAGTGCCATGATAACTTCTTATTCTTTTCACAAATAGTTCTTTCTCAGTCTGGATGCATTTAAATAATTTTTTGACTTCGTCAAAAGCATCTAACTTTTCTCTTAAGAAGGCTACCTAAGAGTATCTAGTGTAGTCATCAACTATAACTAGAAAGTATTTCTTACTACCTATAGTCTTCGTTTGAGTTGGTCCAACTAAGTCCATATGGAGTAGTTCAAGAGGTCTTGTTGTGGATAAGGAGTTCCACCTTTTTGTGACAACTCCTGATTTGTTTGCTTATTTGGTAGGCACCACATACTTTCTTTTCTATTTTTTTAAGTTTAGGTAAGCCTTGAAGATGATCTCTCTTGCTTAGTTTATATAAGTCTCTATAGTTTACATGTCCAAGACGTTGACGCCACAGTTCAATTTCATCTATTTGGACCTTGTAGCAAGAGTGATTTGAAGAATGAGAGTCATCAATAATATAGCAATTTTCAGAGGTTCTTCGACCATTTAATATTATATGGCCTTGGTTATTAACTATCTCACATCCATGATTTCAAAATTTAATACTATAATTATTATCACAGATTTGAGATATGCTTAGCAAATTATGTTTTAAACCTTTAACATATAAAAGACATCTTTAAAAATAGGTAGGTTAGAAAGTTTTCCGATGATTTTGCAGTTGCTACCATCTCCAAATGTTACTGAGTCACCATCAATTTGATTGATGTCTAATAGTATCGCTGTATCACCTGTCACATGTTTAGAACATCCACTATCCAAGTACCATCTTGAATGGCTACTTGCTTTGAAAGACGTGTGGATAACGAGACACTTATCTTTCGGAACCCATTTCAATATGGTTTTGGGTTTAGGAGGATCTCTTACCATTCGTTGTGTTTGAGAGTAAGAGTTGTTCTTGTTTCTACTTACTCTGTTATTTCTAGAGTTGAATTTTAAGAGCTCTTTAAGTAAACCCACTATCCTATCCACTAGAAAAGGATTATGATTTTTCCTTTGATATTTATGATAGTTGGCCTTAGTTTCTGGATTAGAAGTTTTTCATTCCTCTTAACTTCCTTTGTAGTTTCTACTTTAGATTTTGAAGAGTCGCCTTTTACAAATATGGGAGTAGAATTTTTAGATTTTTCTATACAATTCTTGATATATCCCAAGCTAGATTTGTTGTTACTTCGACGAGATGCAGTTAATAATTTTTCAAGTCTCTGGTCACCTTAGGTGTATATCCAAGTCTCTTTTGAATTTTTAAGAGAAGCAAATTCTAATTTTAAATTCTCATTTTCAGTTTTGAGATTTTGAATTTCGGAAATTTTCAGACTTAAATCTAGTTTGGTTTTCTCAAAACAATCAGAAAAATGAGATTTTTCCAAAATTAATTTTTCAAGTTCTAATTTCATATTATCAAAGTTTTCTTTCTGAATTTTCAGTTTTGTCACACTCTGATAACTTTCTTTGTATATGGCATCATAAGAAATTTGAAGATCTTCTTCATTTTCTAAATCACTTTCAGAAGTTTCATAGTCAGAAATTTCACAATCATCTGAGGAAGTGATTCTGGCTATGGTCGTGAATGCCTTTTGTTCTTTCTCAGTTTCTTAGTTTGATTCATCAGTTTCCGAATTGGATTCAGATTCCGATGATTCATCCCTAGTGGCGATCATACCTCTTCTTCTGTATTTATCCTTCTTATGACATTTTGAAGTTACATGCCCATATTTAGAATAGTTGAAGCATTGTGTGTCTTTAGATTTTGATTTCCAAACAATTGAGTTTCCTTTTATTTTGTCAAAAGGTTTTTGAAAATTCGATCTATTTTTATTTTTGAAAATTTTATAAAACTTTTTAACCAACATATCCATATCATCTTCATTCTCATCATTTTCAGAATCTGAATCTTTAGATTTAGATTTAGATTTAAAATTTTAAGGGTTATGGACTTGTTCTTGGGAGCTTTGAAATTCAGTTCATAGGTTTGTAGAGATCCAATTAATTCCTCTACCTTCATAGCACAAGTATCCCTCAATTCTTGAATTGCAGTGACTTTAGAATTGAACCTGTCAGGAAGTGATCGTAGTATTTCCGCACACACTTTTCTTTAAGGGAATTTTTCTCTAAGACCCCACATAGAGTTAACAATGTTATTTAGTTTAGTATAGAAGTCCATGAATGTTTCATTTTCTTCCATATGGATTTCCTCAAACTTTATTGTGAGGATTTGAATCTTAGACTTTTTTACAATGTTAGTCCCTTCATGTGTCATTTCTAGAATATTGTTCACAAACCCAAGTGTAGCATCATGATATAGTAATAATCTCAGTAAGACCGAGGTCGAGTCCACATGGACTAATCTTATGTATTTTCTGAAAATAACTAGAACTAGAACTGGAGAAAGATCTTGTCACGCCCCAAACCTGGAAACCAGGCTCACAAAATTTTCGATCACCAAATCCAGTGCTAACAGCCTCCGTAGTACCCCATTCTTGGCCCCTAGCGCCCATATGCCAGATTCCGATCTTGGGATCTTACAAGGAGGATTTTCCAACGTACATTTAACTCGTAATAAGCATAACCACAAGTTTACCCAAATCACAAAGGCAACATCATTATCACATATCCACTAATATAAACATTTGAATATAATGTTGAAAGGGAAATATACATATATCAAAAATCAAAGCTTCAGAAGACCGCCGCACACTCTAAGCTCAACACTTCTGTGACCTAACGTCACCTGCACGCATCTATCGTGCATAAGCTTATAGAATGCTTAGAGGGTGGTGTAAGTGTGTGCTCAAGGTAAGAGCCAATTATGCAATATCATAGCAAAGCGGAAACATGCTGGTAAGTCCATAAATACCATTAGCCTTATTCAGGCTATGCGATGAAAAATCATAATAAGCCAATATCATATACTAAGGAAGCAATGTAGATCAACTATGCAATGTAGAGACATAGTAAGCAATGTATCATATACTGAGGATACAAATGCAATATGCAGATCCTAACGAGTCCACGAATACCGTCAACCCCATCTAAACCATATAAAATACAGAATCATAGTAAACCAAATGCTATGTTCTAAGGATGCAATGCAATATGTAGTGCGAATGAAATAACCAAGTTGGAGTGTGAAGTCGAGATGATAATACGTAGTATCGTAGGCTATGGGGTCCATTACAAGAGACTTCTATCCAAACTAGTCTCATACCTAAATTTGGATAGCCAGACTTGATGTGGTAGACTCCTGATCTCAGGTTGGTCGCACTCCCCAGCTGAAATCCTTGCCATTGCGAAGGTACACATATTAATTGGTTACGCACCACCAACCTGAGTGGATAGTGAATGAATGAATGAATGAGTAAAATGCTGAGTATGCAACTCCTACTCAATAGGTCCACATATCAATACCGTACATCGCTGGGATCATCAATGTGGTCTAATACACTCTACGCCAACTTGTCACCCCTGTCCGAGCGCACAACTGGGTAAGTGGAAGAGACCTCACTATCTGCCTACCAATATCAGGCCCGGCTTGTCGATAGCGGACCCATTCCTCAAGATGGTCAAACTTAACCTAGATATTACCCCCTCACTCAGGCGGGTAAGGTGACACCCCCTCCCACAATACAGTGGGAGATGCGACCTACTAGTATAGGGCCCTCATGCACTCATATTATCCACTTGGTCTAAACGTTAGGGCGTCTCCTGGTCACGGAGGTTTAAAGATTTTCACCCAGGGACATCTATGGCGCCCGTATGATAGAACCAAACATTTTCGGTGTCTCATCTATCCATCCGCTACATGCCTAATGAGGTCACGGCCCTGATGTCACTAGGGCGTATGGTGGTCATATCACAAAATACGAGATGCATGAGTCATACCATCCAGTTATGCAGCAATCTTGTGCGTATCGTGCGCTCATGTGGGCAACTCCTCCTATCAGGGAGTCCCTTAATAATCCGCCATATGGCATATGCAATGGTCAACCACATCTCATAACAAACATGCAAATGATGCGTATGGGCATGTGTCATGATGCTATGCTGTCACATACTCGTAATTGGTATCGATAACTGGCATCGATAATCAGCCTATATATATAAGGCGGTGTCCGTAGATGAACATCCGATCTAAACCATAATATAAGGATCGGCCCTCAGCCGTGGATATGCCCCGATAGCACAGAGCCATCCGTCTATGGCGATGATGGACCATGCAACATCAATGGGGCCTAAAGATTTGGGTTAACCCACTTAGAAAATGATGAGAATGGGCATAACAAGGCCTAAGGGAAGGTCACAAATGTGGACATTTAACCATCATTGCCCATCAATGTGGACATTTAACCAACATTGCTCATCACTTGAGCCCAATATACATCACAATGGGCCTCATTACATCACAATAGGCCTCATCCCATAGGCCTTAAATACATTACAATGGGCCACACAGCAGGGCCTCATTACATGGACTGCGTCATCTACACCATTCATCTATTTTAAGAGGTTATTTTAGAGCATTACCTAAATGAATCATAATGGAAGATCATCTGGACCATACCACAATGTGTATTTTACATCCAAACTGTTCATACGGTCATAAAGACCTAAATTAAAACTTCCATGACCCCAAAAGCGTTTCAATGGTAGGGGTTCAATCCTCCACTGGTTTCAGTGTGGTCCACTTGATGGATAGATCTATCCTATTTTAGTCTCAAGTGTTAAGACGAGTTCACCATTCGGATGGACGGTTTGGATGTAACACGTACATCATACGGTGGGCCCCACACATGGACGGTGTGGATTAACACATACATCATGGAGGGACCCACAGAACTTGCAGACGTCAATACAACGACTATTTAGCAGGTGGATTCCCACCGTCCAGATGGACGGTTGGGATGAAACACATATACGGTGGGTCTCACAAAAGATGGTGACGTCACTACAGTAGCTATATAGCTGGTGTGAGATGCACCAGCCAATCCTTTTCTATGCAGGTGGGTCCCACATGGGGCCCACCACATATACATATGAATATATATATATATATATATATATATATATATATATATATATATATATATATATATATATATATATATATATATATATATATATATATATATATATATATATATATATATCATATACGTATATTATATTATATAATATTTTATATATCTGTATATATTTATTACTATTTTATCATATGCTTGCAGCTAACGTCCAGGGCATGGACAGTTGCTTGACAGACGGTGTAGATGGGATAGTCACATCACATGGGACCCGCAAAACTTGCGGACGTCAATTCAGCAGCTATCTGTTGCTGAGGTCCCACGTCCTTAGATGATGGACGGTGTGGATTAAAACACATATATATCATGGTAGTCCCCACGTGGGAGATGGACAGGGTAGACAAAACACTTACATCGGTGGGACCCTCTTGAAATTTAGATCTATCTCATTCTCATTGCAACGCCATAAAACGATCTCTGTAAGTGGCTGGATGGTATGGTTACAACGCATACCTCAAGATCAAACCACATAACTTGCTGATGTCTTCAGTAGCTGTGGCTGTTGGGACCCACCGTCTAGATGGACGGTGTGGGTGCAACAATACATACATGAAGGTGGGGTCCCACGGATGGACGACCTGGATGAAATCCATATCCCAGATGGGTCCCACTGTCCAGATGCTGATGGTGTGGATGTACAACACATCATCAAGGTGGGTCCACACTTGTGGCCCACCAAAGCTCTGAACCAAGCCGAACTTTGTGTTTTCCATTCGTCTAGAGCTACTGGATGGTACCAGCAATGCTGGACCATCCAGACAGCCACTGGACGCTAACAAGGTGGGACCCAGGGGTAGATGGTTTGGATTAAACATTAGGTGGGCCATAGGCCATCACAAATGTGAGAGAGAGAGAGAGAGATGTGGAGGGGAGGGACTCTGTCACTAGGAGCCCTCCTTTTACATGATACAAAGCATACATCAAACGGGTCCCACTACACGTGGGCCTTCAAATCATCAAGATCAACTGTAGAAATCCTAGATCACCCACCGATTGCAAATCTTCTAGTCATCTTGATCTCTCGAGCTCCTAGGCTTCCTCTTTGATGGAGGATGATGAGAATTGAAGGGTTGGATGGTGAGGATCTTAGGGTAGGAAGTGGGCCACACCATAGCTTCTCCATGGGAAGCTTGAACGTCCTCTCCTTGGGAGTTGCTTGGGAGATGGACTTAGAGAGAGAGAGAGAGAGAGAGAGAGAGAGAGAGAGAGGTGATGTAAGAGTGAGTGATGGGTGAGTGTAAGAAAGGGATGGGTGGAGAGAGAGAGTTGACTTTTGAAATGGGAGAGGGATGGGTTGCTTGTACTTATGATAGGATGTGTACTTGATTGATTGATGGGATGGGTTGTAGAGATTCTCTTGGGATTTGCAACCCGTGGCATTTTCCTTGAGATGAACACTGACCCACAACTCCTGGCCTGGGTATCGCATCGGCCCGCGAGACATAGCGTTGGAACCGCGGTGACGGTACAGTCACAAGGGTACAAGTCTCGGGTCAAGCCGACTCAGATCGATAGGATGCAACTCAGGGTCGTGCGCAAATGCTATCTATGCATCGCGGGTCACCGGAATTCGACGGGGAGGACCGCAGGAGTCTAAGGAAAGGTACGGTTTAGGATAGGGGCCTGACAGATCTAAATTAGAAATATGGAAATAAAGGAGTAATTGTGAAAGGAATTTCAATAATCTAAAAGGGAACTAGGGTTCTAAGGATCCACTTGCAGCTATCAGGATGTTTCCTTATTTGATCCAAGGAACACAATTGGAATTGGAGTCCTATCCTCTCCAATTGGAAGATATATCAATCAAATCTGAACCTTCATTGACCTAATTCTCAATGAAGGAGAATTGTGAGATTTGGAAGGGATTTCATCACCAAACCATGCCCTGGAGACAATGGCTAACAATAGGATTTACCAATCCCACAATCTCAAAATAAGAAAAAGAAGATACTCAAAAGCTATTATAGATCTATTGTCATTTGAGTCACAAAAAACCATTAAAACTGAAAGTATTCCTTAAATATCAAATTAACATCAAAGAAGTTAAATAAGAACAAGAATCAAACAAGAAAAACATCACAAAAATGCTACAAGCTTCACATGTTAGCCCTATCTAAGAGGTTTAGCCAACCCTAAAAGAAAGCATTAAAAACTAGGAAGAAGGGAAGAAAAAACTCTTGGATGATGGCTCCACCCCTTTGCTGTACTCCTCAAAATCCTAGATATCCCAAAAAGTCCGTAGGAAACGCATATTTATAGCCTAGTTCGAATAAGATCGCAAAACTGCCTCAATTTATGCAGTCTGTGTAACTCTGCGTATCACGTCAAACGAAAGTTGAATTTCAGAAGATGCGCCTTTCCGCACTGCGTAACTTTTCTTGTCATTGAACACAACTTTGATTCATCGAGAATTGCATCCAATATGTCCAACAGCCGACTTAATTTTCAAGTAAAAATTCGATGTCATCTAACGATGGCTTTGATGTCATCGAAATGTGGTCGATGACACAGATAGTGAAGTAAACTTCAACACTTTGTTCTTTCGACTTCCTTCTTTCTCCACTTGGTTTTCTGGAATCTCGGGATCTTGAAATCTTCAATCTTAGTCTCCAAAGATCCGTTCTTTTCCTTGGTGTTTCTTGAGCATCAAATCCATGCTTTTAACATTCTTTTCAATCTAAGCTCTTAACTCACCTTGCAACGTAAACATATATAAAATATACCATCAAACCTTATCATCTTCGTAAAACCAAGATATAAATGGGGTAAAATATTCAATATTTGACACTCAACAAATATCCCATGCTTATTTTACTGTAACACAAGAAATTATTCTTTTGAATTCATCCGGTGATAGAGCATAAGTAATAGCATTAAGAGCTTTTGCATTGGTACTACTTTCACTTTTCTGAATTGTCGTCCAAAAAATAAAAGTGATTTCTTTCACGGACGTGGTTCCATTTTTAGACACTACATCCATCATTGGAGGGATCCATCGGGTCATGGTGGCTTACCACTGTTCACAACCCAAGTGTAGGTCACGATGAAGTAATAATCTCGGTAAGACTGAGGTCGAATCCACAGGGACTAAACTCGTATGTATTCTGAACGTAACTAGAAGTAGAACTAGAAGAAGATGTGAATCCAAATCTGAAATATAAATTAAAAGAGGTAATTGTGAATATAGTTAAACAATCAATTTAAAGGTGGTAACTAAGGTGCTAAGGATTCACTTGTAGTAATTAGAAGGCTACCTTACATAATTCTAGAGATCCAACTGGAATCAAAGTCCTATCTTATCCAATAGAGAAAGATGAGACGATCAAATCTCTGAACTTCTCATGAACCTAGTCTTAACATATGAGAGTTGTGAGGATTGGAAGTGATTCCATCTCCCAACTATGCCTAGGGGACAATGGCAAACAACAGGATATACCAATCCCACAACCAATCATAGGAGAATCATGAAGATTATGAAGGATTCCATCATCCTACCATGCCCAAGGGACGATGGTGAACAACGGGACTTACTAATTACACAATCTCAAATCAGGAAAAGAAGATATTCAAAGTAATTGCAGATCTATTGTAATTTTTCACAATAAACCATTAAAAACTAAAAATATTCCTTAATAAAGAACTAGATCCTTAAGGTTCAATAAAAACATGAATCAAAGAAAAGCAAACATCTTAATCATGCTACAAGCTTCACCTCTTAGTCCTGATTAAGAGATTTAGCCAACCATAGACATGGTTTGTAACAGCCCGGATTTTTCCCAACCTGGAATTAGACATCCTTAGGCGATGGGTCAAATCCTAACACAGGTTTAACTTCTCAAACACTCAATTAAAGCCTCAAATCCCTTTTCAAACCATTTTCTTCACAAATCTCACCTTTCATTACCTCGTTCCCTAAATCCTTCTAAGTACTTTCACATTAGACACTATCTTAAAGTTTAGGTGATGAAGAACAATACCTAAACTAAACATTGCTACAAAGGTCTAAGTACCACCTCAGACCGAAATCACTTAGGACTAAATCCTTTAGAAATTAGGCGAGATTTAGCTAGTGTTAAACTAGAGTGCTTGTGAAATTAGCACCAATTACTTTAAATACGATCTGCAAGACCCAAAACTTGTAAAATCATTGACGCTAGGTTACCCTAAAATCTAGGATCAATCTCATTACCCGGCTGCTCTCGGGAGCATCTTGAAACTTCGTATCAGATCTAGACCGCATGTCGGAAGTCCTATTAACACGAAGTTAAGGAATTAGGACCGCCTTGCTGGGCTTGACAACCATCTCGGAAATCAAATCCAGATAGTGTCCCAGTGTAATTCGCTTGAGTCCGGAGCGAGGAGTGTGAAAACACTTGATTTTCTTTAAAAATAAATATCTCAAATAGTAATCTAGCACCTCTCACTTGCGGATCAGTATTAGGCAACCAGACCGTCAGAATCAGACCAAATTATACCCTCGGATTAGGAGAAATTTCATACACATATCCATGTACTCGGAATCTCCGATCGAGATCCGCTGACCGTTGAACTGAAACTGGTCCGCAATTTGCGATCTGGAATCTCGACCGAAATAAAAACTTAACTAAACGTAAATCCAGTGTTAGTGAGCTTAAGTCCGACCTTTGGCTCAAGGAGGCCCGCCAGAAGTCCTCCATTGAGCTGAAACTGCCCCGCTTTGGTTATAACCTAAGTATACTTTGACCTGGAGTCTATTTCGGTGAGTTTTTAGGCTATATAAGGACCTTAAACCCTCTCTCATTGCAACCATACGAATTTGAGAGAAACCCTAGAGAGAGAAGAGAGAAAAGAGAGAGAAAGTGTGGGAGCAGTGGGAGAATCTCCCTGCCGCTATACGAGCTTCACCACTCCATTCTCATCGCTTTCTCGGCGATTCCGGCGTCATTTCTAGGTAAGAAACCCTAACCCTAATCTGTTTTGGGGTTTAGCTAACCTATTTCGTTCTATAGGTTACCAAACTGCTGTATACGAAGCTTAGCGAACCTATCGACTCCGTTATGATTCTACGACAAAAGGTGCGGACTTTAGGTGTATAGGTTATGGTTTTCAACGCTTTTAATGTCAGATAATGATAGATTCATGATCTGCATGCAATTGCACATGTACAAAGTGCTGTCTGTTTTTTGTTTCGATTAAAGATGAAAAATATGGAATTCTACATACTCTAGGTATTTGTAGAAAGTACCGTATACGTACAAATTTTGGAAATATGTTTGACATGATTAATTGTTGTATGAATATATTATATGTGGATAAAATACTTGTTTGGCGAAAGGACTCGCCCTAATACATGTCTTGCTTATATACACTATGTATGTTGAAATTGTGTATTCTAGAAAGTATCGTATACGTATAAATTTTGGGGATGTATTTTTCATGATTATTTGTTGTATGAATATATTATACATGGACAAAATACTTACTTGGCGAAAGGATAGCCTTAATACATGTTTTGTTAACATACACCATGTATGTGGTAGTAGTGTATTCTAAGTGTTTGTAAAAATGACTGAATGAGTATAGAATTCTCATTCGTACTCGCCATGACTAATTGTCATGGATAATTGATTGCTGTATTGGCGATGCCCTTCTTACGAAAGGATTTACCCTGAATCACGCCACGGCCACTATACGCTATATATGTTGAAATGTGTAGCCCAAGTGTTTGTGAAAATGTTCAAATGAATATGAAACTTGGATTCTTACTTTCCATGACTGTCCGTCATGGGTGTATGCGTGTGATGATTGGGGCAACTCCCTAGTGAAAGGATTTGGCCTAATGCCTATGCGATCAACATATGTTATGTATGTTGATGTATGTATTTTAAAGTGTTTGTTGAAATGTCTGAATGAGTAGTAGTTAGTAAATTGTAATGTTGAAGGGTGTTGAGATATGATTCTCAACTCTTTTAACGATGTGTATGATTCCTTTAGATATCCGTGTGATTAGGAATTAAATATGTACAAACTCATGCTTATGTTGTACTTCATAACATGTTCAGTTGATTGTATGATTTTATCTACAAAATGCATATGTTTAAATTCATGTTTATGTTGTATGATCTGTCATGGGTGATGGGGGAGTGGAGCAACGAGTGAGCGCAACAGCCCTGGCAGCCCTAAACGGATAATACCAGACTTGATTGTATGATTTGAATCTTGATCTATTACTGCTTTATCTATCTTTAATTGATTGTGTTTGGGGCTATGTTTATAGTCCAGACAATCGGTAACGAAAATGAATGCATGGCTGAGATTCATTTGCCACGTGAGATGTGTTCGACGAACTCGAGTCGTACTTCGGTTGGCGATAGTGGTTGGCCACATGAAGTGCTTATGCGCTTCATATCGTTCAACTTGTTGTGTGCTCGAGCTAGCCGAGTTCGTCAAGTAACCCGATCTGTCTAATATATGTTCACCATGTTTGGACGCTACTGCTTGAACCTAGGGTACCAAACTTACCAGTGAAATCCCTTTTAACCATGGTACCTCGATCCGCTAAGACTCATGAGCCAGGCATGGTGGTATGGGACACCGTGGTCGAGCTATCGGCCTACGCTGGGGCCACGTGCCTCCCCGTAGTGACCAGTGAGCAACCAAACTCGTGAGCCGATTATGGTGGTATGAAACACTATATTCGTGCTATCGGCCTACATTGATAAGGTGATGGGGGAGCGGTGTAACCTTTGTGCGTAACAACCCTGACAGCCCTTTGTAGTGACCTCGAGCATACTTTGAAAATTGCGGTGAGCCTTAGAGTTTTGTCGCGGTGTATAGAGTATGAACTAGGCCTGTTTCTGTATAGTGATGAATTGTTAAAGAGGTGATGGGGGAGTTGTGTAACTTTTGTGCGTAACAGCCGTGACAGCTTTTGCAGTGACCTAGAAAATACACCATCGTCTGAGATTAACTAGGACTGATGACCCTAGAATGGATCATGTTTGGGAATGATACAAGGGAGGTACCTTAGTTTCCCAATCCTGCTGTTTGAAATGGAAATACTCGGTAATCATGCTCATCATGCATTGCATGTGCCTGGAAGATGTGGAGCACTGAGGGATGAAAGCATGCCGCGAACGTAAGATGGTGTCGCACGAGGGAGGGTGTGGTGAGGGCATACATCATGACTGCATTCATAATTGCATTAATAAGAGTAGTTAGGAGTGTTTGATTTTACTGCTTTATCATTACTGCTTGACTGAATTGATAACATATTAACCTATGCTTTATTGTTCCACTGAGTTGATCACTCACTCCCACGTTACGGGACGGTGTTGTACACACCAACCAGATTTGTTGAGTTTTAGGTGATGGCGATGCTTATGAAGCAGAGCCAGACTATTGTGATGTGGAGGAGGAGTTCTCCTACATGTAGTTCTCTGTCAGGTTTATGCAAACTTGGTATTGTCTTGACGGGGCTATGGTACTTGGGATAGAAGCCATTAAACTTATACATTTGGTATATTTTGGAACTATACTTGTAATTATTTAACCTGGTAATGTTATCACACTCTGGAGACTCACCACAATTTTTATATATTTTATATATCTATCACAGTCTTCCGCTTGCAATTTAACTGTCTCTGGAGTATGATATGCTGTTTTGGCTTAATCTCACTCATGTTCAATACACTAATGCAGACAACATTTAATCATTATTATCTATGTTGCATAAGTGATGTTCTGGAACTCGGGTGTTGAGTTATGCTCGACCCCCGATTTTTCGGGATGTTACATGGTTGAACTAAAATCTCTGAAGAAAAGCATAAAAACAACTAAGGAAAAACAAGAAAAACTTCCGGATGACGGCTCCACCCTTTTGTTCCCCTCCTCAAACCCTAGAAGAGCTTTGAAGCATCCTAGGAACTCCTATTTATAGTTGGGGAACTCCAACTTTCGCACCAAGTTGGAAAATTCTAAAAACTGCCTCAAATTTACACATTCCGTGTAATCGGTTCGATGCATTGAAGGTCTTTCGATATAAGCTTCGATGGAGCTTCAATTCATTGAAGTACCTTTGATATAATCGAAACTGGTCCAGAGCTATCCAACGAGTTTGACTTAAAAATCCTGCAATTCTTAATTACACCTTCGATTCATCTAAGTACCTTCGATATAATCTTCGATTAATCTAAGTACCTTCAATATAATCAAAGTTTATTTTAGCAATTTTTCAGAACTATACTTTTCTGATCCCGGAATCTATTTTCAAGACAATTTTCAGGATTCCTTTTCTTCACTTCAAATCTTCGATTCTCTTCCTTGATCACTTGGTTTTCTTGGATCTTTCGCATGTTATTTCTTCAATCTTGGTCTCGTAAGATCCATCTCTTGCCTCGATAATTCTTGAGCATCAAATCCATATTTTTAACTTTCTTTTCAATCCAAGCTCTCAGATTCACCTTGCAACACAAACATGTATAAAATATACCATTAAGCATTATCATGTTCATAAAACCAATATATAAATGGAAAAAAATATGCAATATTTGACACTCAACATACTCCCCAATCAATATTTTGCTAGTCTCGAGCAAAACATGCATGAATAATCTTCAATTCTCAAACCTCAAACAATTTTCAGAGAACAATCTTTTATGCAATCAAGTATGAATGAGTAGAATTAAGATGAGAAAGTGAGATTTTGAAAACCTAGAGCCGAATCACATAAGCAATCAATCAAATAGGTTCTTTATCAATCATTTAAAATTATAAGTTCATCTATCATGTTTTTCCAACGTGCTCAGTGAATTTCAACTTACTTCCCATAAGAACACTATCTTTTCATAATGTTAGTCATGTTCACCATATCAAGATTAGTTGAGAACTCAAGTACTGATTACGAACTTATTCCTTTTCCCTTCTTTTTTTAGTTTTTGATTTTATATCAATGGTCACTTGTATTCGTTCAGTCTTTTCAGTCTTTTATATATCTTCTTCTTCTTCTTCTTCTTCTTCTTCTTCTTCTTCTTCTTCTTTTTCAGATTTTACATTCTTTCATTCTTTTCCAGTCTTTTCACCATACATGACCTTTTTATCGATCTCCTATTTTTAACTGGTTCCATTCATATTTTAAGGTGGATAAATTCTCTAAACTCAATTCTCAATGTCTTTTCAATGATGCACATGCTAACCATTAGAAATTCTAGCATTGTTCACCGAAAGCAATTTAAACGTGTCTTCGTGATTTGGATCAACATGATATTCAAACTTCTTCTTAATCTATTGAGTGCAAGAACTTAGGTGATAGACTACTTAGTTGATCAAACTCCCAACAATTCAAAATTCGACTTCTATCTTATCATCATACGCACAGCATTCTTAATCCACAAACTATCAATTTCCAAATAGGTTTTTAATTTGAGAAATTGAAAATTTTCAAAAACTTTTTGCTCGAAAACTAAGAAAACACTAATTAGTTACCTAATCCACACCCCCTAACCTAAAATTTACATTGTCCTCAATGTAAAAGATATAAGCATGCAATGCACACGAGACAACGAAAAGAAAGGAGTAGTGATGGATAGGTAGTACCTACAGAAGGATAATTGACGATTTTCCAAAGTTCTCGATGTGAAGATGGGTTAGCAGGAGGACTCAACAAACTTAAAGCAAACTATCCGAATCCTAAATCCTATGAAAGCAATGAATTCTAATTCTAAACTAGGAAAGCAAGGGAAAACTACTCAATCATGCAGCAAGGTTCCTCCTCCGTCTAGTATCTTGATAAATTTCTCAGAAGGTTTTTCAACAAGATCATCCAAAAGCCCTTTTTGTAATAGGCTTAGATGCCTTGGAGTATGAATTTTCAGAGAAATTTATGGATCTCAACAAAAAAAATCATCGTTGAATCGTTTAAGGTATCCAAAGTATATATGATTCACCTATGACAGACAAATTTTCAAAGTTAGTGCAATATAATGAATCAAAGATTACAAGTAGGTGAACTTCAGAGAAATTATCAATAAGTGGTGTAGTCTCAACACATTCCGTAGTTTCAGACTTCTGTTCAGTTATCAGTTCCTCCTCCTTTGATGATAAACGTTCAGGATCTGTGGAAGGAGGGGCTTCAGAAAAAGGGTTCCCTCGGTCCGTATCAACTACCGAGTATTGTCTCACAAGGCATTCACCATATCTTGTATCATGGGATCATTTGAATATTCAAAGTGTGTCAAGCAATCTTCCATAGAGTTGAGAGATTCAGTTGAGAGTGCCTCGTTCTCCATGTTGAAGTCTGTAATAATCTGCCCAAGAATTCCATCGTTTTTGAAAGTGGATGGAAACATGTTCTCTTGCTCTTCATCTTGGTGAGAATAAATCATCACCGGATGTCTCTTTCCTTGCGCTGCATAGGTAAATTGAGGATCAGCAGACGAAGAATTGATATGAAGACTCTGTTCATTAGTACTACTTAGTAAAGGCATTGTATCATCAAGGGTTGACAACTTAGATGGTGACCTCCACTAGGTGGTTTCAAATAAAGAGTCCTATCAAGAAACTCATCCATCTCCCTAACCATATTATAATTTAAATCAAGGGAGTGATCTAAACATGCCTCACAAGAGTTGGACGGGTCGGTTGAAAGGGGATCATCCTCCACATTTAAATCAGACATGTCAGATGGGTGGAGTAGATCATTATGATCAACAACTTCTTGTACCTCTTGATCATTGACCTCGACCAAATTTGAAATCGATTCCAGAGAATTTGTACTGTAAACTCATGACTGTTGTCACGCCCTAAACTTGGAAAACGGGCTCACAGAATTCTCGATCACCGAATCCGGCGCCGACAGCCTCCGTAGTGCCCTATTCTC
Organism: Magnolia officinalis; assembly: GCA_021015155.1. Lineage (NCBI taxonomy): Eukaryota > Viridiplantae > Streptophyta > Magnoliopsida > Magnoliales > Magnoliaceae > Magnolia > Magnolia officinalis. The sequence goes on along the minus strand of JAJHSJ010000006.1, from coordinate 44,032,907 downwards.
GGATCTCGGTATTCATATACCAGATTCCGATCCTGGGATCCTACAAGGAGGATTTTCAGTATGATTTTTTCTTTTGGTAATGGAGCATAACCACAAGCATAACGAAGTCACAAAACAACATCACCACATATCCACTATATCAAAAACTTTAAGTATAATGCGGAAATGGAAATACAAGGCGATCAAAAAGCTCCAAAATGATTCGATACGCATTCCTGCCTCAGCGTTGCTGCGATCCAACGACACCTGCACGCAACGGTCGTGTATAAGCTTACAAAATCTTAGAGGGTTGTGTAAGTGTGTGCGCAAGGCGAGTGTCAAGTATACAATATTAGAGTAATGCAGAAATATGTGGGTAAGTCTATGAATACAATCAGGCATACCAAGGCTATGTGATGCAAGGCATGAATGCTATCGGCCATACCAAGACCATGCGATGCGAGGTCTATGTAGCCAAATGTCATATGTGAGATGCAAAGCAAGCATGCCAGTCCTCATCAAGTACACATATCAGTATAGTTCCTCTCTGGGATATCACCGAGGTCTAATACACTTCACACTGACTACAGCCTCCCTAGCCGCACAACCCAGTAAGTGGAATAGACCACACTATCCGCCTGACCAGTAGTCTGCCAATACCTACCTGGTTTGTCTATAGCGAACTCATTTGTGAGCTGGTCAAACTCAGCCTAGCTCACAACCCCCTCACTCGAGTGGATAAGGCCACACCCCCTTCCAACCAACCACGACAAATTGGGAGACGAGGCCTACTGGTATTCGGAACTCAGGCGCTCGTGTATCCACTTGGTTTAGACGTTGGAGCATCTCCTGGTACCAAAAAGGTTTTGGGACTTTCACCAAAAGACATCCTAAGTGCCCACAGTGCTAGAACCAAGTATTTCTGGTATCCGATAGGCCATCCACGATGTGCCTGTGGAGGCTATGACCCTGATGTCGTTAGGGCGTACAATGATCAAGTCACACATATGTGAGATGCATGAGTCACACCGTATAGTCATACAGCAATCCTACGCGTACCACACACTCATGTGGGTAACTCCTATCAATGAGTCTCATGAATAGTTTGCCCAATGGCATATGCTATGATCAGTCACTACTCATATTAAGCATACATATGATGCGTATGGGCATGAATCATGGAGCTATACTAAGCATGTTATATGGTGATGAACTATCCTTCCAACGAGGATGGGTCTAGATGGCCTACACACAACAAGTGTGGGCCTATCAATGGGCCCTAGGGAGATTCATAATGCGGACATTTAACCAACATTATCCTTATAATGTGGATGTAAAACCATCATTGCTCCTAAGGCACGGCCCGTTATAAACATTATTATATACACCACGGTGAAATCACACATTGCAATGAACCTATATACATCCCATTGGGCCTTAAATACATTACATGGGCCGCATCACATGGGCCTTATATTCATCAAGTGGGCCGCATCAATGGACTGCACCCATGGGCCTTATGTACATTGCAATGGGCCATAACCCATGGGCCTTGAACACATCACAATGGGCCCTCATATGGCAAGTGGGCCACATCACATGGGCCATATGTATATCAAATGGGCCACACCAATGGGGCCCATGTATATCAAATGGGTCACACCCAAATATAAGTGGTGATACTGATTTCCACCATTAAGATTCCCAAGGCCCACCATAACATTTATTTATTTTTTTTCATCTAATCTAATCATAAGGTCACACGGACCTGAATTAAGAGGAAAAACAAATTTCATGTTGATCCAGAATTTCTATGATACCAAGGGGATTTCAATGGTAGACGTTCAATGCTCACAGTGTCATGTGGTCCACTTGATAAATAGATCTATCATATTTTGTTTCAAGCCTTAAAATGAGCTTGCCAAAAGGTTGGACGGTTTGGATGCAACACATGCATCATGGTGGGTCCCATAGGGATGGACGACATAGATGAAACAAATGGGAGTCCACAGAACTTGGTGATGCCCCTACAACAGCTATGAAGCTGGAGTGAAGTACACCAGCCGTCCCACTCCCACGTGGGGAGGTGTGGGATGCAATGTACACATCAGTGGGTCCCACATGGGGCCCACCATAACGTTTATCTTACATCCAAACTGTTGATAAGGTCACACAGACCCTAATAAAGAGGAAAAACAAATTTCATAATGATCAAAAACTTTTGTAACCACAAAAGGATTTTAATGGTAGACGTTCCATACCACACCGTTCCCTATGACGTGGGCCACCTGAGTCGTATATGGCTTATTTTTGGGAGGGGGGCCCACTGCCCTAAAGGGCCATCAAATGCACGGTGTTGATGTGCATCACACACCACAGTGGGGCCAACGGCTAGGACCGTGGTCCCTACTCGTCCGTCAAATGCAGGAGGCCGCTGCTGCTTGATTTTATTTTTTTGAAAATAATGTTTATTTCGTGTTTTTCATAGGTAGGGCCCGCATCAGGTGAATCCACTCCACCCATTGGATTCCATGGCTTAAGATAGTCCAAACGAGCCCAATATGCAGCATGTTTTGGCGTATAAAAACATCAGAGTGGATTTTAATGGTAAAAACTACTATTTTCTATGAAATGGCCCACCAGAAAATCGGATTGGCCTCATATTTTGGCTCAACACCTAAAATTAGCTGGGGAATGGAATGGACAGCATGGATTAGACTTATACTTCAAGGTGGGGCCTGTATGAGTGGCCCACCCAAAAAGTTAAAAAATCAAACTAATATTTTTGTCTTCATCCGTTACACCACATTGTCCGTTCACCTACAGACGTGTGAACGGTTTGGGTAACACATTTTCAAGGTGGGCCCCACCTACAGACGTGCTACAGGTAGGCCACCAAATGGCTGGATAGTGTAGATAAGACACATATCAAGGTGGGGTCCATCCGAGTCGGCCACATGGCCACATCATCGCACATAAAAAAAGATGAAAAAGAGAGGGGGAGAGAGAGAGAGAGAGAAAGATAGAGGGACACGTGTGATGGAGGGCTCCGCCACTATGAGCCCTCCCTTGCATTTAATCATACATCAAGTGGGTCCCAATACATGTGGGCCCACCAAATCAAAGATCAACGGTGGAGATTCCTTCTCCACCAAAATGAAAGGTCTAGATAACCTCTTTCAAACTAGAAAGTAAACATAATCGGTAGGCCATCGGCCACATTTAGGGTCCAAAGTGGGATCCATACCATTAATCAGTAGGCCCCACTTGGCCCATCATCAAAGCATGAAATCTAGGCCTATAAAACACCCACCGTTCGATCTTCTTGGTCCGATGGAATGCCAATCTTCTTGTGTCTCACTTTGATGGAAGATGATGAGAAAAGAAGGGTTAGGATGAAGGATTTTGGGATAAGAAGTGGGCCACACAACACTCTTTCTCTCCTTGAAAATGCTTGGACGTGCACTTTTTTCTTCTTTGGTGTTGCTTGGAAATTGTGTAGAGAAAGAGAGAGAGAAAGGGTGGTTGTAAGAGAGGTGATGGATGTGAGATGATAGTGTACTTGACTTGAGAGTTGACTTGGTAGGTTGCTTGACTTGGGGAGAAAGAAAGCATGGGTGTGTACTTTGATTGATTGATTGATGGGATGGGTTATAGAGATTCTCTTGGGTTTGTAAAAGTGCGGTGTTTCTTTAAGATAAACGTCGGCCCACATCTCCGGGCCAGGGTATCGGATCGGTGTGCAAGATGAGGCGTTGGAACCGCGGCGATGGTGTCGTCGCAATGGTACAAGTCTCGGATCAATTCGACTCAAATCTATGGGATATGACTTAAGGTCGTGTGCAAACATCGATTATAGGTCGCAGGTTGCCGGAATTCGACGGGAAGGATCATGGGAGTCGACGGAACAGTACGGACTAGGATACAGGTCTTACAATTGTCATCCCATTCGTCGTCATTTTCCAATTCAGTTCACAAGTGGGATGGGATCACTTTCCTTGCATTTTGTTTCTAGTTTGGGTTGAGGGTCGAATAAACTAGCATCTTCCTCCTCATTGAAGCCAAGAGTGTCATGTGGGTGAAGTGTGTCGGTATCATTATATTTGAAAGATATACATGTCTCGTAATCATCCCTTTGGATAGTCATCGAGATTGACCCTTCGAGAAATTTAACCGTATGCTCATTAACAGAATCCAACTCCTCATTCTCAATTCCAGAGTTCTCCACGAGCAAGTTAGGATCACTTTCCTCGCATTGTGTTTCTGGATTGGGTTGAGGTGGGGATAAACTACCCTCCACTATCTTATCGAGGCACGATTCAAGCGCTTCTAATGTTTTTCCAATGCCTGCAAGATAGTCTGTGTAGCTCTGAAGTGAATCCTCTTGGATCATTTCTAGTTGGATTTCAAAGGTAGGGGACCTAAGAGAATTGTCACTGTGATGTATTGCTGGTTCACCTTCCCAATATTGTTGTTTCCACCTATCATAATCATACGGGTCATACGTGGGAGAGTTTGATGGTTGTTGATACACATTATCACCTATAATATAATCTCGCATTATTTTCCTTTTGTCCAATGGGTGATAATAATTCTTACCCCAATAATCACTTATTGTTCTCTTAATCGATGGGGTATAATTATTCTCCCGCATATGATCGCGTAAGGACTTCCTAATTGGTGGAGCATTATATTCTGATCGAATCATGCTTTGAGAAAAAATTTGAGACATAGGTTGTTTTCTAACATAATCATCTGACAACCCTTCACAATGTCTCGCATTTTCTAGAACTAGCTCAACATACTGACGTTCCCATTCTTTCATATACATGGTGAAACCCTAATTCTGAATCTAATTCTAAAAAACTTTCTACAGCAATAAGGACAGTAAGTAGAGGGAAGAAGTTACCAAGAGAAAAAACTATATAATTGAAGATCGTACAAGATCAGAAAACAAAGTTAGTTCCTAAAAAAATACAGAAAATTCCTAAAAATAAAATTTTAAAATTAGAAAGTTTTAAAAACCCTATATTAGAAAAATTCAAAAAATAGGAAAAATCTAACTAAGAACAAAAATTAAAACTAGATGAACTGAAACAAAGAGATCTAGAAAAGATAAGAGGGAAGGTTGGAACAAAATTACCGAATAAAAGTTGCTATGCTAGAATCCTACAAAACAGAAAACAAAGTTAGTTTCTAAAAACAAAGCAGAAAAATTCATAACCTAAAAATAGAACAAAAAGTTAATCTTAATCTTAACCTAACTCTAAAACTAATTAAATTCAGAAAAATGCAACCATTAGACCTTGGCAACAGTGCCAAAAACTTGTCCACAACCCTAAGTGTAGGGTCGCGATGTAGTAATAATCTCAGTAAGACCGAGGTCGAAACCACAGGGACTAAATTCTGAATGTAACTATAAGTAGAACTAGAAGAAGATGTGCATCCAAATATGAAATATGAATTGAAAGAGGTAATTGTGAATATGGTTAAAGAAACAATTTAAAGGTGGTAACTAGGGTGTCAAGGATCCACTTGTAGCAATTGGGAGGCTACCTTGCATAATTCAAGAGATCCAACTGAAATCAGAGACCAATCTTAAGCAGTTAAAGAAAGAAGAGACGGTCAAATCTCTAAACTTCTCATGAACTGAGTCTTAACATATGAGAGTTGTGAGGATTGGAAGTGATTTCATCACCCCAACCATGCCCGGGAGACAATGGAAAACAATAGGATATACCAATCCCACAACCAATCATAGGATAATTGTGAATATTAAGAAGGATTCCATCATCTTACCATGTCCAAGGGATGATGTGAAAGTGCCCTGGTTTGTCAATTAGCGTGAGTGTTGAGTCAGCAAGTCAAGTGAGCCCCACAAGAAGATCATTCAAGCATCTGCCTCAACTGGATGTGTGCTACAAACTCATCAAAGGTAAATTAAGCCTCACATCCCATATCCCAAAAACACCCAGGTATATAAAAACCTTAAAATGACTAGAATAACACAGGTGTTTGAGTATGAAAACTTATATTGTAAAACAGGAAAATGTCTAAGTTTTTAACCTTTCTCGATATATCGATATCACATTGATGTGATCAAACACCTGTTATCGATGTCCTTGGAAATTACTCGATATCATCAAATTGAGGACATCTTGTGTCCAACAACCAACTTGATCATGGACAACATTCTCGATGAATCGATTGACTCTTCGATATCATTGAAATTCAAATACCGATAACATCGAGACAGCTCGATATAATCGAATTCTGGCTAGTTTGTATCCAATGTGCTGATAAGGCAAAACTCATATTTATCGATAACTCAAAGCAAGCCTCGATTCCATTGGAAATCAAATTCTGTTGATATCGAGGGACCTCTGATGTTATCAAATTCGGACCAAACTAGTCCAGCAAGCTCAATAGGAAAATCCTCTAGAAATGACTGAGGAATCGATGATGTCTCGATATGATTGCATTTTAAATATCGATGAAATCAATATATGCTCGATATCATCGAAATAGATCAAAGATTGTCCAGCAAGCTCTCTTGAAAGTCATGTGGAAATGATCGATGTATCGAACAGATTGTCAATGAAATCAGAATTCAAACTCCAATGACATCGATGCACAATTGATGAAATCGATCCTCAGGCAAAAAGTTTCAGGTATATATTTCATGGAGTTTGTACCATCGAACCTTGCTTCGATACCATCAAAAGTATATGTTTGATGATATCGAAGCAGGCCCGACGATATCGAACTCAATCAAAATCTAACATCTTTATTACCGTTGGAACTTTTTGTCTATTTAAGGAGACCTTGTTCTTGGTTCCGGTATTGAGAAAAAGAGAGAGAGCTTTGAGAGAGTAACTACATATCATCTAACCTAAGCCCTTTTTCTCATGGGAGTTCATTCCTCAATCCACCCTCTTCATTGACATTTAATAGAGTGGATTGGTGAATGAACTTCCACACTCAAGGATCTTCCAACTGTCACCTTAATGGCAAATCATTGAGCTAGGATTCCTTGAATGCCTAAGATCTTAAAATTACACTATCTCTTCAATGATTATCATTTAATAGAGTAATTACCAACATAACCTTGACCCAACCCGTCGCCATACATCGGAGCATCATGAGTGTTGCAGTTCAAGAGAGTCGAACATTCTTCATCATCAAAGGAGGAGATCTTCATCAATGTGCTTAATGAGGATCATCTACTTATCCGTAAGTCATTAAAGTCCACTGACCCTGCTGATCATTCCTTTGTGTAGGATTGGGTCACAGGTGATTCTCACCCCTTTCAAGTCCTCATAGGAGGCCTCCAACGGGAGAGTATGTGTGGGTGCTGTGTGTTGACCCTTGCTCGTGTAGAGCATAAACTTATGCCCTTAGTGTTGGTCCCTGGCCTGTGTGGCCAAAAAGTTAGGTTCCTTATGTGGATCTTTTGCTCTTGTGTAGGGCATAAAACTTAGGTGTTGTGTGTTGACCTTTGCTCTTGTGTAGGGCATAAACTCTAGGGTCCTTATGTAATGCCCTGAAAATTGAGGGTCGAGGAGGAGCCCAACTCCCGAGTTCCAACGCATCACTTATGCAACATAGATAATGATGATTAAATGTTGTCTATATTAGCACATTAAACATGAATGAGATTACACTAAATCAGCATATCATACTCTATAGACAGTTAATTTATGCAATCAGAAGATTGTGATACATATATAAAGCATATAAATGATTGTAAGTCCCCGGAGTATGAACATGTCACCAGGTTAAATAGTTACATGTATAATTCCAAAATGGATAAAATGAATATACATGTGTATTTCAAAATACAAAATAACAAGTGTAATGGCATCTAGTTGGCATCCTAGCAATCCCCGTCGATCAGAACATGGTCTACATAGACCCGCCTGATAACTGCATGTAGGAGAACTCCTCATCATCATAGAAGTCAGGCTCTTGCACGTAAACCTCGACATCATCTGCAACTACAACAGAGTCTAGTTGGTGTTTTAAAACACCGTCCCAGAGTGGGAGTGAGTGATCAACTCAGTGGAGCTATAAGGCAAAGGTTAACATGTTATCAATTCAGTCAAGCAGTAATGATAAAGCAATACAACAAACATTCCTAGGTACTCTGGTTAATGTAAGGATGATATGAGTTAATGATGCATGCCCTCGCCTACACACCCTCTGCGACATCATTTCACGATCACGGCATGCATCTCTTCCTCTGTGCTCAACTCCAACGCCAAAGGCACATGCAAATGCGGTGCATGTGCATGATTAGCCAAGTTCTTAATTAGACCCATTCATGCAGCAAGTTTGGAAGCTAAGGTACCTCCCTTTATATCATTGACCCAAACGATGATCCATCCAGGGTCGTCAATCCTAGTTAATCACATACGATAGGCAAGTTATAGGGCAACGTCACCCCTGGTTTAAAAGTAGTGGACAGACAAGTTTAGGTCACTATGAAGAGGCTCGTCACCTCAACGTAGGCCTTAGTTTATACTTGAGGTCACTACGGGAAAGGCTCGTCACCTTAGTGTTGGCCGACAGCTCGAATACAGTGTCTCATACCGCCGTATTCGGCTCATGAGTTTGGTTTGCTCACTAGACACTACGGGGAGGCTCGTCACCCTAACGTAGGCCGACAGATCGACCACGGTGTCCCATACCACCATGCTCAGCTCATGAGTCTTAACGGATCGTGGTACCAAGGTTAAACGGGCTTTACATTGGTAAGTTGGTACCTTAGATTCAAACAGTAGCGTCCATACATGGTGAACATATATTAGGCTAATCAGGTTACTTGACAAGCTCGACTGGTACGAGCGTATGTTGAATTGAACGACATGGAGTGCGTAAACATTCCACATGGCCTAACCACTACCGACAAGCAGCATACGACTCAGATTCCTCGAACATGTCTTGTGTGGCGAAGCAACCTCGGCCACTAACTCGGAAATCATTACCGATTGCCTGGACTATGCAGTAGTCCCAATCATACGCAAACACAATGGGCATCCATGTTTGATTGTCAACATAGCATGTAGCAACCAATTCAAATATTAATCTCATATAAGTATTTTAACGAACACATAGAGTACATATTAACATACGTAGGCATTCATCCATAAAGCATGTAGTAATAAGATAGGTTACATGAAGGAAATTGTAACTATGGTTAAGGGAATTGAGAATCATATCTCAACACTCTTATTAACTGCATTTCAACAAGCATTCTCTCATTCAGGCATTTTATCAAACACTTAGACTACACATATCACATACATGTAATAACGTAGTTATAACAGGTATTATAGCAAATCCTTTCACGAGGGAGGTGCCACACATACAACAATCACGTATCCTCAAGCATCAATCATAATTCCATATTCAATCAAACATTTTAACAAACACATGGAATGCATTAAAATCAATATAATACACATATATATGTAATATACGGAAACCATCGTATCTAAGCACATGTGAGAGCAATCAAGTCAATCATAAATCATTATTGATATTGAAAGCCTTGAAAACTATAACCTAAACGTTTATAGTCCACACCTTTCGCAGGTAGACTCGTAACGAGCTCAGTTTGAACACTATGTCTTTGTCTACGGCACAACGACAACCTATAGCATGAAATAGGTTAGCTATTTCATCATCTACTTTATTTGAATCCCTAAAATAGATTAGGGTTAGGATTTCTTACCCAAGAACGGAGTTGGAATCACCAGAATAGCGATACGGGAATGCTGACTCGGCACATGGAGCGGTGAGATCGAAGGCCAGCAACGATCTCTCACTTTCTCTCTCTTTCCTTCTCTCTTTTCCTCTCTTCTCTCTCCTAGGGTTTGAAATTCCTATAGAATAGAGAGGGGTGGTTTTAGGTCCTTATATAGGCCCAGAACTGATCCCAATGGCCCCAGGGCCATGGTATACTTACGTTATAGCCAAAGAGTGGTTGTTTCAGTCCAACAGAGCACATCTGGAGGCCCCTTTTCTGCATACTGTCCAGAGAAAGTCCCCTGACATTGGATCTGGGTCAGGTTAAGATTCGGTCCGATCGGATTTATGGATCGGCCGTGGCGGACCAGTTTCAGTTCAACGGTCATCGTCACTCGATTAGGGCCACAAGTACACTGACTTGTGTAGGGAAATTTCCCTGATCCGAGGTGTATTTGGGTCATATTTTGATTGTCTGAAACCTCAAACTTGGCTTGCAAGCAAATGGCCCAAATCACTTAAATCTGAGTTCATTTTCCATAGATATTCGTGTTTCTCACACACTTCGCTCTGGGCTCAAGTTGTGCATTTTTGGATACTATCTAGACTTGATTTCTGAGATGCTTGTCAAGTCCAGTTAGGCGGTCATAACCGTATAGTTCCGCGGTTATCGGACTTTCGACACGCGGTCCAAGTCCGATACGGAGTTTCGATGTGCTCCCAGGAGCAACTGAGTTTTGAGATTGATCCTGCATTTTTAGGTAATGTAGCGTTAACGATTATACTAATTTTGGATCTTACAGATAGTATAGAAAGAGGTTCAAGTTAATCTACCAATTAATTCAGTTTAACATATAATTAATCTTCATCTAATTTCTAAAGAATTTGGTCCTTAGTGATTTCTTCCTGAGGTGGTACTCGGGTCTTTGTACGGATTTTTTTCGAGACGTTACACCTTGTGTGGATCCTTGGATTGTGTGGCCTAAAACCCTAGGTTCCTTGTATGGATCCTTGGATTGTGTGGCCTAAAACCCTAGGTTCCTTGTATGGATCCTTTGCTCGTGTGTAGAGCATAAAACTCGGGTGCTATGTGTTGACCTTTGCTCCTGTGTGGGGCATAAACTTATGTCTCGTGGAGACATGTCTAGGTTCCTTGTGTAGATCCTAGAGTCGACATGTGTAGGTTGTGAAGGTTAGAGGTGAACATGATTTAAAACATCCATTAGTGAGATCCGGTACACTCAAGGGTTGAGTACGTCCACCGAAAGTGGAGTAGGCACGTAGCCAAACACTATAAACGACTGTGTTTGGGATTAATATTTTTACCTTAATGTTTGTGCTTACTTTGAATGTTCTCATAAAGCATGCCAACATGATTATTTAGAACTGATAAGAATCACATCCCACACACATACACACAGTCGCATCATTCATTCATCATATACTAAGATTACATACTGTTTAAATACTGAATAGTCTTATGATTGGATCCTCTATTTGGCTTGGAAGCCATTAGAGTTAAATTGGGGTCATCTTGATAGTTGTCTGTTAAATCAGGATTCTGATAATGGGATTTTAAATCATCATAAAATTTTATAAAGTCCTATTCACTCCCCTCTAAGACACTTTGACCTATTCCTACTTCTACTAAAGCGGTCATCACAGCAATTTCAATTGGTATCAGAGCAGGTCTCTCTTAAGTTCTTCACCGGAGTGATCTTGACTGAAGTTGGAATCATGGCCAAAGGAGAGGGCTCATCTGTAACTAGACCTCATATATTTGATGGATCAAATTATGCTTACTGGAAGGTTAGGATGCATTACTTTCTGAGATCTTTGGATCATGATGTTTGGGACATTATTGAAAACGGATATGTGCCCCCAACTGATCAAGTGGTACTTGAAAATGGCACAACTATCTCGAAACCAAAATCTAAAGAAATGTAGACTACATTTAATAAAGAAAAGCAAACTTCTGAAGCTAAAGCAATGAATGTTATTTACTATGTTGTTTCTCAAGAAGTATTTAATTAAATTAGTATGTGTGGCACATCAAAACAAGCATGGGACTTATTGGAAACAACCCATGAGGGAACCAACACAGTAAAAAGATCCAAACTGCAGCTCTTAACATCACAGTTTGAAAGTCTCAGAATGGAAGAGCATGAGACCTTCATGGAATTCTTCACAAAACTGAACATCATCTGTAATTCTATGGGTGGATTAGGAGAAAAACTTCTGGTCCCAAAAATCTATAGGAAAATTTTAAGATCGTTACCGAAACGGTTCAACTAGAAAGTTACAACCATTGAAGAGTGTAGAAACATGGATGAAATGAAAGTAGAAAAACTAGTAGGTTCCCTACAAACATTTGAACTACACTTCAAGCAAACTCCTAAACCCAAAAATACTGTCCTTAAAACTTCAAAGCACACCACTAATGAGGAGGAGGAAAGTGAAAAGGATAATGAGGATGAGGAAGTAGCTCTATTGGCTTAAAGGTTCCGTGGCCGACCCTTCAACACCATAGGCAATCAGTTAGACAGTAAGCGCTATATAGGCAAACCTTCTAAAAAATCCAGAGAGCCTCAGTGTTACAACTGTAGGAAATTTGGACATTTGCCCACTGAATGTCCAAACAAAAAGATTAAGGGAAAGGCCATGGCTGCCACATGGGATGATACTGAAGAGTCAAATTCAGAATGTAGTGACTTAGAGAGTAATGGAGACCAAAAATCCTATCCTTATGGCCTCCACATACTCCAACATTCCCATAAAGACTGAGAAAATCAAAGAACCTCAAGCCGTAGGATCATTTCCATCTGATGATGAGGAAATAGAGAAAGAAGAAGAAAAGGATAATTTATAGGATGTTTATAATCAACTTTACATACAAAACATCAATATCCTTAAAAGACTTGGGATTATTGAAAATAAGAATAAATTGCTGCAATTGGATCTGGATAAAATCTTAAAGAACAATACACACATAATTAATGATCTTCAGCAACACCACTCAGATAATGATAGGCTAGAAAGAATCAACTCATTTCTGAAATTTGAGTCGGTGAAACTAAACCAACAGATTGAGTCATTGAATGTTGAAAACACGCATCTTGAGAATGAAAATCACGCACTCATGTTTGATGCAAAAAAATCCAAAAAATTTGTTGAACTTAGTTACAAATTCCCCCAAAGCAGTGAAAAATTAGAAAGACTCTTATGGATGGGGAGACATCAAAAGGACAAGAGAGGACTAGGATATGAAAAATTCAAACCAAACCTCACTCTCACAACACCAATGGTAGGAAAGAGTGTTACATCAGGAAGTAACACCAGGACTACTCCTATGTGTCATTCATGTGGCGACTCTGGTCATTATAAATTCAAATGCCTCGTTACTGGGAGAACAGGAAAATACAGATCAACCGAAAGAATGATACAAACTGTCAAGAGTTCACCAAAGTACATGCCAAGAGGTAAGCCATTGTATCCCCACCTAAAATGACTAAGAATATGGAGAAGCTCCTAAGTCAGGTAGCTTAGCTGAATCAGAAAACAAATGAACTAATGAAACAAGGAAAAGTGATTCGGCTACCCAACATACCCAAACAAGTTCAATGCAAAGTAAAAACAACGCCTTCAGGTAAACTTGGCATAAAATGGGCAGTGAAAGAAAAGAAAATTTGCCTAGTAACTCACTCAAATCCTAAGATAGGAAGTAATACTAAGTGGTACTTGGATAGCGGGTGCTCGAAACATGTCACAGGTGACAAAATTCTTCTCTCCAACTATTCAAATCTTGATGAAGAAACTGTTCACTCCCCAAGTATAGGGTTGTGATGTAGTAATAAACTCGGTGAGACCGAGGTCGAATCCCAAGGGACTAATACCTGTACGTAATCTGAAACTAAGTAGAACTAGAACTAGACTAAGATGAAATCTAAATCAAATGAATTTGAGGGAATAATAGTGAAATATTGATCTAAAACTTAAGGAATTTAAAGGTAGGAAACTAGGGATTCAGAGGATCCACTTGTATAGATCAGGGAGATCTACAGTCGATTCATGAACTCAACTGGACTTCGAGTCCCATCTTCATCCAGTTGGAAGATATGTCACTAAAACTCGAACTGAACTTCCTTTGATCTAGTCTTCAAAGAGATGAAAGGTATGAGAATTAGAGTCGATTCCGTCACAAAACCATGCCCCTGAAACAAAGTAAACAACAGAACTAAACCAATCCACAACCAATCAGAAGATATATGAATGTTAGGAAGGATTCTATCATCCAACCATGTCCAAGGGGCAATGGCAAACAATAGGGCTTCCTAACTACATAATCACGATAAGGGAATGGATATACTCAAAGCCATTACAGATCTAATGTAATGGAAGTCACAACAAACCATTAAAAACTGAAAGCATTCCATAAAATCAACTAGCATCAAAATCAGTTCAAACATGAATCAATGCCGTAGAGGTCTTCCCATCACGCCACAAGCTTCACCTCTTAGCCTTAGCTAAGAGGTTTAGCCTGACATGATTCAGCTAATCCTCCAAAAATTTAGAAAAAACAAACAAATAAAACAATTCTCTCTCTCCTTCTCTCTCTATCTCGTTGGAAACTTCAATCCTTGAATGCTTGACTGCTCAACCCTCTCTTCTTCCTTCTCTTTATAGCAGAAACAGGCTAGGTGGTTGGCTGTGCAAGGAGAGACGGGTGCGCAACAGTCCTTGTGATGGGACCAGCTGTAGACCGAGTTGCGTGCACTGTGGTTATTTTCTGAGTGTGGAAAAAGTTAGGTTGGGGCTGTACCTATCCTCTGAGCATGATAGACGGATTAGATTACCCAAACTGATCACAGAGGTGGGCCACATCAAGTCACAGTAGTCATTCTTCAATCAGCAGTCGTTCCTCTGTTTTTACAGCAATTTGGTTCCCATTACATCTTGCTTTCGATCTGTTCTTTTGAACGGTTCAGATCAGTGCTCATCGATTCTTGTCCCACCAAGATCTCCATACAGCACCCTTACGTGTGATGCCAGCTACACAACCAGCCACATCCCTTGCCAGCTGTGTAACCGGAACGGACGAAAATTCCCTGGCTTCATGCGTGTTTAACACTGTAAATCCAAAAAGGGAAACCATCCCTTTGGTTGGTTCTAGGTGGCCAAGCAGATGGACGGTGTGGTTTGTTCGGAAATCCACTTACAGAGGCCCACAATTCTTCTAAACGGCTTTTGCCCCCTTGATTTTGTATTGTCGAGGCCCTCCTTTGGACGAGGATTGTGAGTTTGTTCATGCACCCAAACGTGTGGTCTCTTCAGGGTTTTAATCTTTGGTAAACCCTTTGCATGATGGACGGTTTGGATTGTCCACGTGGGTCACGATGGTGGCCCACAGCGATCCGCAAAAAGCTTTCGCGCCACTGTTTGCGCAAAGAAAACAAAACGGCAGTTGCCGTTTTTGACTCAGTCACGGGACCATCCCGTTTTGGAATGAGATGCACTTGTCGTGCACATCTGGTGCGCTTGTGCACCATGCACATCCTGTCTCAGGTGGGGTTCATGGTGATGTTTCTGAGAGATCCACTCCATCCATACATTTTATCACCTCGTTTGATGGGTTGAACCCAAATTTAAAGCATATCCAGAAATCAAATGGGCCCAAAATCAATGGTTTATGGGATGATATGTCCGTTGGGCCACTTTTGGAGGGATCCACTGGCTGAAATTCGACGTGTACGTTAATATATGGTCTTCAGGTCCTGTATGAAGTTTTGAAATGAACGGATGGTGGGAACCCTATGATCTTGTATTCTGGACCAATTTTGGGCCACTTAGGCTTAAGTTTCTCGAGTTTCTCAGATCTCTGGCATGTAAATCTGTCGATCTTGGTCCCCTGGGGTGCGTCCCTTGCCGTGATGAATTCTGAGCGTTAATTCCATGCTTTTAGTAACCCTTTTTTAGTTTAGACTCCTAAATTCACTCTGCAGCATAAACATGATTAAAATAGATCGTTAAACAGCATCATGTTCGTAAATCTAGATAGTAACTGGGGTCTAATATGCAATATTTGACCCTCAACACAACCCCCAACCAGCATTTTGCTAGTCTCGAGCAAATTATGCGAAAAATAAGTTGAAAATTAAAGGACAATTCTTATGAACTTGAGTGACTTTTGCAAAATAATTCAGATACGAGAATTCCAAGATTCATGAGTGTTGGGTAATACGTTCTCCTGGACTTAAGCGCACGGTAAACTTCATAGTCAATTTCAAGGTATTAATCCACCAATTAAAAAAATTCTAAACATTAAGATCCATGAGCGTATAGTGAAATCTCGGCTTACCATCATTAAGATTAATTTCGCTATTTCATGATCCCATTGGTAAGCAACAAGAGCATTCAAGACACTAAAAAAAACTAAACGTGCCTCACAGATCATTCTTTCATTCTTCCAGCTTTTGACTTTTTTTTTTTTATTTAAATAACACCGAGGGGAATCAGATCTTCACCTATAGGGAGCAAACCTATGGTGAAAACCAGTAGCCCAGCCTGATCCGAATGTCAACATTGGGAATCAAATCTTCATCTATAGGGAGCAAACCTATGGTGAAGATTATTTGACCAACCCTTTCAATTCTTGTTTATAAACTGATGCTAAAATTTTTCAAGATGGTTCCTTCCATGGTTAATGATCACCGAGTTAAAATTCAATATCGAACTGAAACCTTAATGTGCAAGCGAGATTTGTCTTGTGAAATCATGACTCAATCAATGTTTAAAACTTCTAATCATGAATTAACAATTCGAACTTAACTGTAAAATCTAACAGACAACTGAATCTAAGAGTCATAAATTACTAACATCACTTATCTTATAATTCTAAATCCAAGGTGACCGTCAAAATCACTTCGAATTCACAAGAAAGTCCAGAAAAATTTAAGAATTTTCACAATTTTTGCTCAAGACCAAGAAAACATTGATTAGGTAACCTATTAGGTAACCTAATTTCCCACCCCCAACCTAAAATCTACATTGTCCTCAATGTAAAAGATATGAACATGCAATGCACATGAGACAATGAAATTGAAAGAGAAGTGATAAAAAGATGGTACCTGGACGAAGGAATCGAGAGAGACTTTTCCACAATGATGAAAGCAAGTCAGCACAAGAGAGAAACCAACAAAAGCAAACTATCCTATAAAACAGTGTAACATCCCGAATTTTGCCAACCTGGGATTAGACGTCCTTAGGCAATGGGTTGATCCTAACACCTTATTAACTTATCAGAACTCAATCCCACAGTCTAAAATCGCTCCTTAACCCATTTCCTTCACAAATCCTACCTTTCACCACCTTGTTCTTTCAATTTTTCTAAGTACTTTCACATTAGACACTATCTTAAAGTTTAGGTGATGAAGAACAATACTTAAACTAAACATTGCTACAAAGGATTAAGTACCACCTCAGACCGAAATCACCCAGGACTAAATCCTTTAGAAATTAGGCGAGAATTAGCTAGTGTTAAACTAGAGTGCCTGTGAAATTAGCACCAATCGCTTTAAATACGATTTGCAAGACCCAAAACTTGTAGAATCATTGACGCTAGGTTACCCTAAAATCTAGGATCAATCTCATTACCCAGTTGCTCTCGGGAGCACATTGAAACTCCGTATCAGATCTGGACCACATGTCGAAAGTCCGATTTACACGAAGTTAAGGAATTAGGACCGCCTTGCTGGGCTTGACAATCATCTCAGAAATCAAATCCAGATAGTGTCCCAGTGTAATTCGCTTGGGTCCGGAGCGAGGAGTGTGAAAACACTTGTTTTTCTCTACAAATAAATATCTCAAATAATAATCTGGCACCTCTCGCTTGCAGATCAGTTTTAAGCAACCTGACCGTCAGAATCAAACCAAATTACACCCTCGGATCAGGAGAAATTTCATACACATATCCATGTACTCGGAATCTCCGATCGAGATCC
The DNA here is from genome assembly GCA_021015155.1 of Magnolia officinalis. NCBI lineage: Eukaryota > Viridiplantae > Streptophyta > Magnoliopsida > Magnoliales > Magnoliaceae > Magnolia > Magnolia officinalis. The sequence continues at coordinate 44,015,181 of JAJHSJ010000006.1, read as the reverse complement.
GCTGACCGTTGAACTGAAACTAGTCCGCCATTTGCGATCTGAAATCCCGACCGAAACAAAAACTTAACTAAACATAGATCCAGTGTTAGTGAGCTTAAGTCCGACCTTTGGCTCAAGGAAGCCCGCCAGAAGTCCTCCGTTGAGCCAAAACTGACCCGCTTTAGTTATAACCTAAGTATACTTTGACCTGGAGTCTATTTCGGTGAGTCTTTAGGCTATATAAGGACCTTAAACCCTCTCTCAATGTAGCCATACGAATTTGAGAGAAACCCTAGAGAGAGAAGAGATAAAAGAGAGAGAGAGTGTGGGAGAAGTGGGAGAATCTCCCTGCCTCGCTTCCCTGCTGCTATCCATGCTTAACCGCTCCATTCTAATCGCTTTCCCGGCGATTCCGACGTCATTTCTAGGTTAAAAACCCTAACCCTAATATGTTTTGGAGTTGTAAGGGTTGTAGGTTATGAAATAGCTAACCTATTTCATTCTATAGGTTACCGAATTGCCGAATACGGAAGCCTAACAAACCTAGCTGATTCGTTGCGATTCTACGGTATAAGGTGAGGACTTTAGGTGTATAGGTTACGGTTTTCAACGCTTTCAATGTCAGATAATGATAGATTCGTGATCTGTATCCAATTGCACATGTACAAAGTGTTGTTTGTTTTCCATTTCGATTAAAGATGTAGAATATGGAATTTTACATATTCTAGGTATTCGTAGAAATACTGTATACGTATAAATTTTGGAAATGTATTTGCCATGATTATTTGTTGTATGAATATATGGTATATGGATAAAATACTTATTTGGCGAAAGGATTCGCCATAATACATGTTTGCTAATAGACACTATGTATGTAGAAATAGTGTATTGTAGAAAGTACCGAATATGTATATATTTTGGAGATGTGTTTGCCATGACTATTTGTTGTATGAACATGTTATATATGCGTAAAATACTTGCTTGGCGAAAGGATTCGCCCTAATACATGTTTTACTAACATACACAATGTATGTTGAAATAGTGTATTCTAAGTGTTTGTGAAAATGCTTGTGAGAGTAAGTGCTTTGATAATGGTGTCTTAGATAGGTGTTGAGATGAGATTCTCAACTACCTTAGAGACCTATATGATTTCCTCCTTGTGGTTGTTTACTTTAAGCGCTTACTTATGAAACACATGTGTTTGTATTCTTGTTTACATAGTATTTTACAATATGCTTTATAACATGCTTTATAACATGCTTTATGATATGTTTGTTAACATGCTTGATTTACTTTGTCTATTATGCTTTACTCTACATGTTCTAAATAAGGATTGATTGAGTTTGGGACTATGTCTATAGTTCAGACATTCGGTACCAGACTTGAGATCGTGGTTGAGATTCATTTCGCCACGTGAGATGTGTTCGACGAACCCGAGTCGTACTTCGGTTGGCGATAGTGGTTGGCCACACGAAGTGCTTTTGTGCTTCATATCGTTCAACTTGTTGTGCGCTCAAGCTAGCCAAGCACGTCAAGTAACCCGATATGTCTAATGTATGTTCACCATGTTTGGTCGCTACTGCTTGAACCTAGGGTACCAAACTTACCAGTGGAATCCCGTCAACCATGGTACCTCGATCTGCTAAGACTCATGAGCCGGGTATGGTGGTATGGGACACCGTGGTCGAGCTGTCGGCCTACGCTGGGGCCACGTGCCTCCCCGTAGCGGCCAGTGAGCAACCAGACTCGTGAGCCGATTATGGTGGTATGGGACACTATATTCGAGCTGTCGGCCTATACTGCTTGATGGGTGATGGGGGAGTAGTGCAACGATTCCGTGTAACAGCCCTAGCAGTCCTGACCGTACCAGGTGTAGTGACCTCGAGCATACTCTAAATCTGCGGTGAGGCGATGAGCCTTCCTGTAGTAATAGAGTATAAACTAGGCCTGTATTGATAAGGTGATGGGGGAGTGGTGCAACGATTCCGTGTAACAGCCCTGGCAGCCCTTGCAGCGACCTAGAAACACACCATCGTATGAGATTGTCTAGGACTGACGACCCTAGAATGGATCATGTTTGGGAATGATACAAGGGAGGTACCTTAGTTTCCCAATCTTGCTATTTGAAATGGACTAATAACAACTCGGTAATCATGCTCATCATGCATTGCATGTGCCTGGAAGATGTGGAGCACTGAGGAAAGCAAGCATGCCGCGAACGTAAGATGGTGTCGCATGAGGGAGTATGTTAGTGAGGGCATACATCATGACTGCATTCCATACTTGCATTAATAAGAGTAGTTAGGAGTGTTTGATTTTACTGCTTTATCATTACTGCTTGACTGAATTGATAACATGTTAACCTATGCTTTATTGTCCCACTGAGTTAGCTACTCACTCCCACGTTACGGGACGGTGTTCTGAACACCCACCAGACTTTGTCTGATTGCAGATGGCGACGCTACTCCTGAGGCGGAGCCAGACCTTATGTCAACAATGATGCTTGTTCGTATTTGCTGTGTGCTGACGGCTTCATGCGAGTCGTGTCTTGACCGACGGGATTACAAGGATGTTGACTAGATGACACTACACCTTTGGTATAATTTGAAATTGTACTTATAATTCATTAACCTGGTAACATTATCACACTCTGGAGACTCACCACAATTTATATATGTCATATGTCTATCACAGTCTTCTGCTTGTAATTTAACTGTCTCTGGAGTATGATATGTTGTTTTGGCTTAATCTCACTCATGTTCAATGCACTATTACGGACAACATTCAATCATCATTCATTTTGTTGCATATGTGATGCATTGAAACTCGGGAGTTGAGTTTATGCTCGACCCCCGATTTTCAGGGCGTTACAAACGGTGTATAAAGCAAACTAACCTAACAGCATAAACCATTTATCCTATAATGGCATAAAACAAACTATCCTAGTCCTATAAAAGCAGAAAAATCCTACCTATACCTCCATCAGACTAGGAGATCCGTCCTGGTAAACAGGATCCTTTAGAGACATGGACATGTCTTCTGAATCAAATTTCTCGACAAATGGCTTTAATCGATGTCCATTTACTTGAAACTCCTTGCCATTGTCGGGATCTTTTATCTCTACAGCCCCATGAGGATAAGCAGTGACAACAATGTAAGGGCCGGTCCAGCGAGATCGAAGCTTACCCGGAAAGAGATGTAATCAAGAATTATACAAAAGGACTTTCTGACCAGGCGTGAATGATTTTCGCAGAATGTGTTGATTATAAAACGCCTTCATCCTGTCCTTGTAAATTCTCGAGTTCTTGTACGCGTCATTCCGAATTTCTTCGAATTCATTCAACTGAAATTTGCGTAGCGAGCCAGCATTGTTCAGATTGAAATTTAAATTTTTGATCGCCCAGTAGGCTTTATGTTCCAACTCCACAGGCAAGTGACAAGCTTTCCCATAGACAAGTCTGAAGGGGACATTCCGATAGGGGTTTTAAAAGTAGTACGGTAAGCCCATAAGGCATCGGTCAATAGGATTGACCAATCCTTACGGTCAGGGTTAACCGTTTTCTCCAAAATTGTTTGATCTCCCTATTGGAAATCTTAGCTTGCCCACTTGTCTGTGGGTGGTACGGGGTGCTCACCTTATAAGAGATACCGTATTTCTTCATTAAACTCTCGAATGGTCTATTACAAAAGTGTGAGCCCCCATCACTAATGATAGCTCGAGGCGTTCCGAATCGGGAAAGGATGTTCTCTTTAAGGAATTTAATGACCGTGCGATGGTCATTAGTCCGACATGGAACCGCTTCGACCCATTTATTGACATAGTCCACGGCGAGCAAAATATATAAATTTCCAAATGATTGGGGGAATGGTCTCATGAAATCGATGCCCCAGTAATCAAATGCCTCTATGATAAGAATGGGATTCAAGGGCATCATATTTCGACGGGATAATGCTCCCAATTTCTGACAACGATCACAAGCTTCGCAAACTCATGAGTGTCCCTGAACATAGTGGGCCAATAAAAGCCACACTGCAGAATCTTGGTCGTGGTCTTTTTAGCAGAAAAGTGACCACCACAGGCCTGTGAGTGACAGAAGGAGATGACACTGATGCTCCTCGTCTGGTACACATCTCCTCAAGATTTGATCTGGGCAATATTTAAACAAATATGGATCATCCCAAAAAAAGTTGCGCACCTCGGTGAAAAATTTCTTCCTATCTTGCGCAGTCCAATGTGTCAGTACGGAACCTATAGCAAGATAATTAGCGCTATCAGCGAACCAAGGTGAATGGGAGACTTTGAACAATTGTTCATCAGGGAACATGTCATTGATATGTGTTGTCTCAAGGGAATCAGAGGTATTAAGGCGAGAAAGATGGTCAGCCACTACGTTCTCTACTCCCTTTTTATCTTTTATTTCTAGGTCAAATTCTTGGAGTAGGAGGATCCATCGTATCAGGCGGGGCTTAGCATCATTTTTAGACAGAAGATACTTGAGCGTCGCGTGATCAGTGTAAATAATGATCTTGGATCCGATCAAGTAGGACCTAAATTTGTCCAAAGCGAACACTACGGCCAAGAGTTCCTTTTCTGTAGTCGAGTAATTCACTTGGGCAGGATTTAGAGTCTTACTTGCATAATGAATAACGTAGGGTTTCTTATATTTTCTCTGGCCTAGAACCGCCCCAAGAGCATAGTCAGACGCATCGCACATAAGTTCAAAAGGGATGCTCCAGTCTGGTGGCATCCTTTTAAAGGAGATTACATAAAGTACGAGAGAGGAGACTAAAGTCCTTTATGAATCGTCTGTGAAACCCTGCGTGTCATAAGAAGGATCTGTTGAGGCATAAAATAAGCGAAGAACTGAAGAAAGGAAAGATTAGAAAAATCAGTTGAAGATCAAAGAAATCAGTTTGAAGATGACTTTGCGCGGGTTCGCGCAAAGTGAATAGATTGCGCTGGACCGCACAAAGTAAATAGGTTGCGCGGGTTGATAAGTGAAGACAGATTGCGCGGGAATGATAGATTGCGCGAGACCGCACAAAGCATGTCGTTTGCGTGAGTTCGCGCAAAGTGTTTTGCGGAGGTATAAAAATGGTTGGATGTTATTTTATCCCACATCGACCAGAACAGAGATTTACACCAATAAAATGTCTATAAATACCCCGTTCTTTCTCTCGAAAGGGGTTAGAAGATTTTAGAGTGGAAGAAAGACGAAGAAGAAGACAGAAGGTGCAAAGGAGCATTGGGCTCATATAGTTTGCGCGGACCCGCGCAAAGGAGCATTGGGCTCATATAGTTTACGCGGACCCGCGCAAAGGAGCATTGGGCTCCTGTAGTATGCACGGACCCGCGCAAAGCATGTAGTTTACACAGACCCGCGCAAACTGACTGCTGGACAGTCTATAACAGCAATGGGCTGATTATGCTGCTAGAATGGCTAGAATCTTTAAGTCTTCAAGTTCTTCTTGTTCAGGAGAAAAGGAAGAATCATCGACGAAAAGGCGTATTCCTCCTAAGTTTCAGGAGATGACTGAAATAGCGCTGTTATGCTACCGGAATCTTCGTCCTCTTGAAGACTATTAGTCGATTTGTCTATTCCTCCTAGGTCATAGGAGACGATTGAGATCAGCGCTGTTATGCTGCCGAAATTTATATTTAACTGCGATAATTGTAACTTGCAATGAATTCTTTGTAAACTATCTTAGAATCAAGGGATACCTGAGGATGTAAATGAATTCAGAATCAATAAAGTGTGATGATTGTTTCTATAACTATTTCATTGTTATATTTGAATAAGATAATTCCCAAATCAAATACTTTTGTTTTTCTTGTCGAAACAAAATGGCGACTCTGCTGGGGATATTTGTATCTTATTTAACACTAACATTGAAAAGTTGCAAGACTCTCATTACTGTTTTTGGCGTCTGGTAGACGCTAAAATGGCGACTCTCAGTGGGAACATCCTCCCCTTCATCTCTAAGATAGTTTACTTAGTCTTTCACATACTAATTTCATGAATGTTTTGTTATTGAAGGTACCCTAATTCAATCACAGAACATTGCTAATGCCTAACGTTGTGAGAAAAGTGAACTTCCGATTCACCGCTACTGGGTTTGTAATTGAATATGCGCCAAGCCAAACTCCTGAGCATACGAAAGCAAGCACTACAAGCAGGAGCAGAGTGACTCAAGTAACAGCGGGAGTCATTTCCGTCTCACCCCAACCACAAGAAAGTGATGAGAACTGGACTTTGGTCTTGTCCAAGAAGACAAAAGCAAAGACCTTAAAGAACCGCAAGGCGAAATTACTTGTACCAAGAGCTGAGGGACCGATTACGCGTAGTATATAGCAAGAAGAAAACCCGAGCTCGCTCCTCCGGTGATTTATCCTGAACAAGCTGCTTCGCAGTTCTTGTTGCGCGATTTTCCAGCTTTGGTCGCTCCAAAGACCAAATGGACAGAATCGCAGAAAGGCAAAGCACTGATGATAGGATCACCGATGCCTGTGTCACCTCAAACAAGCTCGCCCATAACTGTATCACCTCGATCGGTTAAAAGCACAGGAAGTACATAAGAGTCAAACGAGACTCCAATTTCTCCCCTCTTTATAAGTCCTGTTACGTCAACATACTCTCGTTTTACTCAAAAAACAGCTTCGACAAACAGTCAAAAGGCCGCAGTATATATAGCAGAAACGGGTCAAGGAAATAGACCAACTACTGAAGAACGTGTTGATCAAATGGCAGAAGCACAAAGAGTGCTAATGGATGAATGCCGGAACCTCAGAGAAGCTCTGGCAACTCTGGCACATAATGTAGCCCAGATAGTGGCTCCACCCATGATGGGAGCAACAAATGGACAAGAGAACCAACCTGAAGGCTCCCGTCCGCAGGAGATAGGATTGCGAGGATCAGTTCCAGTGACAAGAGCTATAACACAGGATGATGTAAGACAAGTCGTCGAAGAAGCAGTCAGAATAGAAAGGGAGTGCGCGAATACCGGTCGTTTCTGAAAAGGCCAAGCTATATGTCCTAGAGGGGGGGGGGGGGTGAATAGGACTATGCCAAATTTAAAATAAAATCAGCGGAAATAAAATAAGCCAATAGCCTTACAATATGAATCAATTCACAAAGCTAAATTTAAATCACCTTGATAAATAGGTATCGAGAGATTGATGCAAATTTAGTTCTAAGGACAACCTTACACCATAATCAACAAGGGCTTATGGTAGGACAACCTTATTTCTAGAACCTCTTTTGGATCAAGGACTCAATATTAATATAAGTAAATGAAATAGCAAGGAATTGTAATTAAATGCAGAAGTAAGATCTAAATTATTACAACAATCCCCACACTTGCTTGAAATGTAAATAATTACAACATTCACATCCACTTGTACATTCCACAAGATCGAATGATAAAAGATATGAAAATTAAGCAAGCATTCAAACCACAAGTCAAAGAGTTATAGTGGTTCGCTTGTGTGTACACCAACTGTTTTCTAACAGCCACACAAAAAGCTACTCCACTCCTAATATCCTCACACAGGGGATATTAGCGTTCACTAACAAATAGGTTTTCACAGGTTCACCAAAAACCTTTACAATTGTGTCTTTTTCACTTGGGCTTACACAATTCAAAAACCCCTCTTTTCTGAGTTTTCTGGTTTTCCTCAGACAACCAATACAATGAGATTTTTCTGGTTCAACCTCATACAAAACCAGTACAATGAGATTTTTCTGGCTTAACCTCAAACAAAACCAAAAGTAAATGAATTTTACAGAATTGTAAAATACCTGGATTTCTCCTTTTTCGTAGCAACCCCGTAGAACCAATCGGAGTAGATGATTTGAATGTCAAAGTTTAATTTCCAATACTCACATTCATAAGGTTCTAAATTCTAATAGATTTTAGATTTAACTCGTTGGGCGTAGCTATATTTGATTTTGATTCCAAGAAGAAGGAATAAGATAATTCCTCTTTTCAAATAGAAGATTGGAATATAGAAACAAAATCAAATTAAATAAGCTAGCAAAAAGGAATATTAAATAAGCACAATCTAGCTTAAAATAAACACAGACTTATCTCGGAGTGATCACTTGAAAATTTCTTGAATTGAATAGCGTTGAAGTTGTGAAAACTCTGAATTTCGTGTTCAATTTATAGAAGCAGAAATCGCTCCTAGGACTGGTCTTAGAAACCTACGACTGGTCGTAGCCCTAACAGATTTTTGAAAAAATAAGCGCGATCTTTGAAAGCCGTTCCACGACTGGTCGTGAGTACCCTACGACTGGTCGTGGGTCACCTACGACTGGTCGTAGATCGCTACGACTGGTCGTAGGACCAGTGATTTCGTTGCTGGACTTTAAGTCGTAGCTCCACGACTGGTCGTGGACGAGTCGAAGCCACACCTACGACCGGTCGAAGGACCTCAAGGACTGGTCGTGGGCGTACCAAAAATTCTGAAAAATCTTCAACTACTTAGGACTGGTCGTGGAATTTCTTGGACTAGTCGAACCAATGCTAGGACTGGTCGAACAAGAGCTAGGACTGGTCGTAGAATAGACCAACCTTGTGTAAAATAAATATTTGATTAATGTATCCAAAATGACCTACTTAAAGGGTCAACCTAAGGTCATTCAAACCTGAACCATGTCGTATGGACATTGAACTTCAACCATTCAACGAATGTAGATAATTTGAATCATATCAGGCTTGAGATCTTGAACCATATCATGCTTGAGATCTTGAACCATATCATGCTTGAGATCTTCATCAACATAGAACTACTTCATGCGTTGTTTCTTTAGATTTGAACTTCAACATTGTAGCTTCTTGAGGCTTCAACATGTAGTTTCTTGAGGCTTCAACATGTAGCTTCTTGAGGTGTCTTGAATTCCAATAAATGATCATACAAGTACAGGACACAGATAGACGTTTTGACACATAAAAATTTGACAACCAAAGGAGCATGAGACCATAACACTTACAATATCCCCCTTTGTCAAATTTGTGACAAAACACCCAAATTATAATACTTCAAATTGAAACGAAGTACTTACAACATATTCACAACAAGTTCAACAATAGAGAAGCATACACACCACAAGTTCATCAATAGAGAAGCATGCACAGATATATATGATAAGAAATAACTAGCATCATTCTCCCATAACTACCCCTGAGAAGCTTAACTCCCCCTGAGTAATAGGTACCCCTGAGAAGCTTAACTCCCCCTGAGTAATAGATAATAGGAGCACATCTCCAACTTCTCCCCCTTTTTGTCACAAAATGACAAAGGAAGAAGGGCAGCAATAATAATGAATATAGCAGTTAGTATATAGATTCAAGAGAGCTTTAGTGCATAATTCAAAAAGTCAGTGAGTATGTAAAGTTCAGAAAAAAAAATATTACAGACCCATCAAAAAATTCAGTTAGAACCCGAGGATGGAGCAGGATTAGAAGGATCAATTTTGTGTAAACCCTTAGCAATCCGCCTCATATATTTGCGTAGATAAGAGAATTGCGTATCTTGGGTAACACGAATTTGAGCCACTTGCTCTTGAAGGGAATTCAATCTCTCATCAAAATCAGAGGGCTGAAAATCAGGATCATCAGCCGAGTCTGACTCAAGTTCTTCAAATAAATCATCCATATTCACGTCTTCAGTAGGATCACCAGCTTGACCTGCATCTCCTGCTTCAGCACCACTGCCACCAGCATCCACTTGGCCATCAGCCAATTCTAAAGTCATCTTGTTAATATTGGAATTATTGAAGGGGAGATGATGGATGGGTTTTTCTCTAGTAGGCATAGCAACGAGCATATGATTTGCTAACATAGTCAATAAATAACCAAAGGGTATATCACTATGTCCAGGATGGTGACGAGACAGAATAATGGAATGACAAATTAAAGAAGGTAAACAAATTTTTGCACCAGAGATGACAGAATGCAAAACACGAACCATAAAAGCAGTGAGTTCGGTTTTATTACCAGCACGTGGATAAAGATTAGAGATGAAAATCCTATGAAGTACTCTGTGTCTGGGTAACAAAAATCTTGAGGGAAGTGCATGACCTTTATGAGTCCAGTGAACATCCAAATTACATAAATCTCTAGTAAGCATTCTACGTTCAGATTCAGAGAGACTGTCATGTAAAGTATTAATTGGAATGCTCTCATCATTGACAGGTATTTCCATAATATCAGTAATCAAATGTCGATCCACTAAAAACAATCCTTTTTGAGTATCAACTTTAAAAGTTAAATTCTCAAGAGAAAAATCACAGATACATGCAAACATGGATTGGGCAATGGACTGGTATGCAGCTCCACCCCAATGCAAGATGTTATCCCATCCCACAAATTCCAACAGAGGAGGGATACCAAATGAAGCAATGTGATTAACATTCACAGGACGTTCAACAATAACATTTCGCATACGCAAATCCCAAACATTAGGAGGATCATTTTCGGGAGACCGAAGATGACGTTGTACAATAGAAGCTGATCTAGAAGAAGAGGGACCTCTAGTAGTTTTCTTTTTACCTCTAGCATCCATTTTTAATGGAGGATTTCAATAAAACAACAAGATGCAAGATAAAAGAAATGGGTTTTAGGTAGAACAGATTTTTCAAGATAAAACCCCAATCTTGCAATGAACGACCAAATAGATTCTACAAAAATGTGATTTGAAACACTAATATCAAGAATCTACAATAAAAACGCAAAGGAACCACTAACCTTGAAGAACTAAGAAGGTGGGTTCGATCGGTCGTAGCTAGAGCCGTTGGTGGGAAAAAAATGAAGAAGAAGAGTCAAAATCCCCAAATTAAAGTGAAATCCCGAGTTTCACGACCGGTCGTGTAAGTGTTCGACCGGTCGTAGCACGACCGGTCGTGTACACTCACGACTGGTCGAGTACGACTTAAAATTTGCAAATTTTTTTAAATAATTTTCAAATTTAAGCAAATAAATCATCAAACTTATGTACATTATGATACACCAAATCATGCAAATTCAATTTAAATTGCACATACCGAGATCAAACTTTAATTTATTAAACCTGCTTTTGTCGAGCGGTTTAGTGAAAATGTCCGCAAGTTGAGTCTCGGTTGGAATGTAATATAAATATATTACCTTTTCTTCCACTAATTCACGAATGTAATGAAATCTAATATCAATATGCTTAGTACGTGAATGCTGAACTGGATTTTTAGAGATATTTATTGCACTGGAATTATCGCAAAATAAAATCATAGAATCCTGAGTAATTCCATAATCGCTCAACATTCGTTTCATCCAAACAAGTTGAGTACATGCATTTCCAGCAGCAATGTATTCAGCCTCAGCTGTTGATAGCGATATAGAACTTTGCTTCTTACTAAACCAAGAAACAAGACAATTTCCAATGTAGAAACAACCACCACTGGTTGATTTCCTATCATCAATGTTTCCAGCCCAGTCAGCATCTGCATACCCGGCTAATTGAACATTAGTCTCATGTGGATACCAGAGACCAAGTTTAGTAGAACTTGCGACATATCGCATAATCTGCTTAACAGCAGTTAAGTGAGATTCTTTAGGATTTGATTGATAACGAGCACAAATACCAACACTCAAAGCAATATCTGGTCTACTAGCAGTCAGGTAAAGTAAACTACCAATCAAACTACGATACAATTTAGGATCCACATCATTACCTGTAGAGTCTTTTGAGAGTCTCAAAGTTGTACTCATAGGAGTATCAAAATTTTTACCTTTCTCAAATCCAAATTTCTTGATTAAACACTAAGCATATTTGGTTTGAGAGATAAAAATTCCATCAGGTTGTTGTTTTACTTGCAACCCTAGGAAATAGTTTAATTCTCCAACCATGCTCATTTCGAATTTAGACTTCATCAAATCTGCAAACTCAACAGTAATATTAGTATAGGTTGATCCATAAATAATATCGTCAACATATATTTGGACCATTAGAATATCATCGTTATACTTCTTAACAAAGAGTGTCTTATCAACACATCCCATCTGAAAATTATGACCTAGTAAAAACTTAGTCAGTTTTTCGTACCATGCTTTGGGAGCTTGTTTCAGACCATAGAGAGCCTTCTTAAGACGATACACATGATCAGTAAATTTAGGATCTTCAAACCCTGTAAGTTGTTCAACATATACCTCTTCATGTAAATCACCATTCAGAAAGGCACTCTTTACATCCATTTGATAAATTTTAATCTTTCTAAAACATGCAATGGAGATAAAAAGTCTGATTGATTCAAGACGAGCTACAGGGGCAAATGTCTCATTTAATCAATACCTTCAATTTGCGTATATCCCTGTACAACTAGTCTTGCTTTATTTCGAATAATATTTCCAAGTTCATCAGATTTGTTTTTGAAAATCCATTTTATTCCAATAATATGTTTATCTTTAGGTCTAGGAACAAGGTACCAAACATCATTTCTGACAAACTGATTAAGTTCTTCTTGCATCGCAAGAATCCAGTTTTCATCCAAAAGTGCTTCTTTTACGTTAACTGGTTCAATCTGGGATGTAAAGCATACGTAGTTACATATGTCCTCTAATTGTCTACGAGTGCGCACACCAGTGAGAAGGTTTCCAAGTATTTGAGAAGTTGGATGATCTTTAACAGTCCTTAATTCAGAATTAGGTTCACTTGATGAAGTTTCTTGTTTTTCAAGTATAAGCACTTCATCATTATCTGAACTAGGAACAGGTGTATTCAAAAGATCGTCAATCACAACATTTATTGACTCTTGAATCACACCGGTCCTGTTGTTTAGAACACGATATACACGACTGTTTAAAGAATACCCTAAAAAGATCCCTTCATCACTTTTAGTGTCGAATTTTTCCAAATTTTCACGGTCACGCAAAATATAGCACTTGCTGCCAAAAACTCGAAAGTACTTGAAAGAAGGCTTTTTCTCAAACCACATTTCATAAGCCGTTTTATTATTAGATTTACAGATATAAACACGGTTAATAATGTAGTAGGCTGTATTCACTGCTTCAGCCCAGAGATTCCTAGGGAGCTTCATGCTATTTAACATAACATTTCCCATTTCTTGAAGCACTCTATTCTTTCTCTCTACAATTCCATTTTGTTGAGGAGTTTTAGGTGCAGAGAATTCATGCGATATTCCCTGATCGCTACAGAATTTCTCAAAACTGCTATTTTCGAATTCGGATCCATGATCACTACGAATCTTGTTGACTTGAGAACTTTTTTCAGTTTGAATCTGTTTTATAATCTTTTTCACTTCATCAAGGGTTTCTGATTTGTCTCTCAAGAATGAAACTCAAGTGAATCTTGTATAATCATCTACAATAACTAAGATGTATTTTTTGCCACCTCGACTTTTCGTTCTTGTTGGTCCTATAAGATCCATGTGGAGAAGCTCGAGTGGTCTTGTGGTGGTATTGGAGTTCACCTTTTTGTGAGAGCTCCTAGTTTGTTTACCATACTGGCATTCACCACAAATCTTGTCTACTTTTTGCATCTTAGGTAGACCTCTAATTAGTTCACCTTTGCTCAATCTGTATAAATTTCGATAGTGTACATGTCCGAGGCGTTTATGCCATAATTTTGTCTCATCGGTATGGACCATGTAACACGTTTGTTTAGATGAGCTACTATCGCTTACTATATAGCAGTTTTCAGAAGTTCTGCGACCAGTTAATATTACAGAACCCTTTTCATTTATTATTTCACAACCTTGATTAGAAAATTTAACATTATGGTTGTTATCGCATATTTGAGATATGCTCAACAGGTTGTGTTTTAAACCCTCAACATATAAAACATTTTTAAATAAGGGAAGGTTATAGAGTTGGACCGTACCTTTGCCAATAATCTTGCAGTTGCTACCATCACCAAATGTGACTGACCCATCAGTCATATCTTTAAGATCGGTGAATAGTGCTTTGTGCCTGTCATATGTCTGGAGCATCCACTGTCTAGGTACCATTTCGAATGGCTTGTAGCTTTGAAAGCAGTGTGAGCAACCAAACAGGCAACCTTAGGAACCCATTTCAGTACTGTTTTGGGTTTAGGAGAATAATTGGTCTTCTTTTGTTTATAGTTGTAAGAGTGACCTACTGAGTTAGATTTTAATAGCTCCTTAAGTAAATCAATAATTTTTTCAGCTAGTGGGTTTCGAATCTGATTTTTAAAATAGCTGCTTTTGGGTTTAGGAAAAGTTTTTGTATTTTTAGAAAAAACTTGACTAGTACCTTTTCCTTTTTGAGTTAGAAGTCTCTCCTTTCACAAAATTGGAAGGAGTATTCTTCTGTTTAGGAGATGTGTTTTTATCATAACCCAACCCGGATCGATCGCCACATTTTCTTGATCCGAATAACAATTTTTCTAATTTTGGATCACCTTGGGCATATCTCCACGTGTCCTTCAAACTCAAAAGAGAAGATACTTCATTTTTAAGTTTCTCATTTTCAGATTTCAAATTTTCAATTAGGGAGGTTTTGAATTCTAGATCACATTTAGACTTTTCAAAACTATCTGAAATTTGAGATTTTTCTAAAATAAGAGTTTCAAAACATTCTTTAAGTTTATAAAACTTTTCTTTTTGAAGTTTAAGTTTGATAACAATTTTACAACTTTCCTTATATAAGGCATTGTAAGCATCTTGGAGATCTTCATCATATTCATGATCACTATCCAAATTTTCTTCACTTGTTGAATCATCGTGATCGGAAAAAGTAAACTTGGCTAGAGTCATAAGGGCCTTAAGTTCACTGCCCGACTCGGTTTCTGAATTTTCTGACTCAGAAGAGGCTTCAGAATCAGACGATTCATCCCAAGTAGCCAACATACCCTTCCTTTTGGATCTGTCCTTTTTAGGACATTTGTTTGCTAAATGCCCATATTCTTGACAGTTGTAGCATTGACTATCTTTTAATGATTTCCAAGTTTTAGACTTAGGTTTGGAACGTTTCTTTTCATTTCCCTTTTGAAAATCGACTCTTTTCTTACTTTTGAAAATCTTATAAAACTTTTTCGCCAAAAGGGCCATATCATCTTCAGACTTTTCTGAATCTGAATTTTCTTGAATAATACTTTTAGATGACTTCAAAGCAATAGATTTACCTTTAGGAGCTTTAAAACTTAATTCATAGGTTTGTAAAGAACCAACTAATTCCTCTACCTTCATATTATCCGTATCACGAAGTTCCTGGATTGCGGTTACCTTTGAATTGAACCGTTCAGGAAGAGAGCGTAGTATTTTTGCACACACTTTACTTTCTGGGATCTTATCGCCAAGACCCCACATTGAGTTTACAATGTCATTCAATCTAGTGTAAAAGTCCATAAACATTTCATTTTCCTCCATATGAATTTCTTCAAATTTAGTTGTGAGGAGTTGGACTTTAGATTTCTTGACAATTGATGTACCTTCGTGTGTCATTTCTAAAATATCCCAGGCTTGCTTTGCAGTATCACAGGATATGATTCTTTTGAACTCATCCGGCGATAGTGCGCAAGTGATTGCATTTAGTGCTTTAGCATTAGCACTACTCTCATTTTTCTGAAGTGTGGTCCATTGGTAATACGGTGTAACTTTCATAGATTTTAAACCATCAACACCAGTTACTTCCATGATAGGAGGTTTCCATTCAGTTACTGTGGCTTGCCACACACTTTCATCCATTGATTTGAGGAAGATCCTCATTCTGGCTTTCCAATAGGCATAGTTGGAGCCATCAAAGGGAGGAGGTCTAGTAACTGAAAGGCTATCAAAATTTGACATCTTAGTATATAGCTTAGATCGTTAGCTCAGGAAATAAATCCAAATAAAAAGCAACAAAATGAGCTATTAGGCTCTGATACCACTTGAAAAGGCCAAGCTATATGTCCTAGAGGGGGGGGGGGGGGGTGAATAGGACTATGCCAAATTTAAAATAAAATCAGTGGAAATAAAATAAGCCAATAGCCTTACAATATGAATCAATTCACAAAGCTAAATTTAAATCACCTTGATAAATAGGTATCGAGAGATTGATGCAAATTCAGTTCTAAGGACAACCTTACACCATAATCAACAAGGGCTTATGGTAGGACAACCTTATTTCTAGAACCTCTTTTGGATCAAGGACTCAATATTAATATAAGTAAAAGAAATAGCAAGGAATTGTAATTAAATGCAGAAGTAAGATCTAAATTATTACAACAATCCCCACACTTGCTTGAAATGTAAATAATTACAACATTCACATCCACTTGTACATTCCACAAGATCGAATGATAAAAGATATGAAAATTAAGCAAGCATTCAAACCACAAGTCAAAGAGTTATAGTGGTTCGCTTGTGTGTACACCAACTGTTTTCCAACAGCCACACAAAAAGCTACTCCACTCCTAATATCCTCACACAGGGGATATTAGCGTTCACTAACAAATAGGTTTTCATAGGTTCACCAAAAACCTTTACAATTGTGTCTTTTTCACTTGGGCTTACACAATTCAAAAACCCCTCTTTTCTGAGTTTTCTGGTTTTCCTCAGACAACCAATACAATGAGATTTTTCTGGTTCAACCTCATACAAAACCAGTACAATGAGATTTTTCTGGCTTAACCTCAAACAAAACCAAAAGTAAATGAATTTTACAGAATTGTAAAATACCTAGATTTCTCCTTTTTCGTAGCAGCCCCATAGAACCAATCGGAGTAGATGATTTGAATGTCAAAGTTCAATTTCCAATACTCACATTCATAAGGTTCTAAATTCTAATAGATTTTAGATTTAACTCGTTGGGCATAGCTATATTTGATTTTGATTCCAAGAAGAAGGAATAAGATAATTCCTCTTTTCAAATAGAAGATTGGAATATAGAAACAAAATCAAATTAAATAAGCTAGCAAAAAGGAATATTAAATAAGCACAATCTAGCTTAAAATAAACACAGACTTATCTCAGAGTGATCACTTGAAAATTTCTTGAATTGAATAGCGTTGAAGTTGTGAAAACTCTGAATTTTGTGTTCAATTTATAGAAGCAGAAATCGCTCCTACGACTGGTCTTAGAAACCTACGACTGGTTGTAGCTCTAACAGATTTTTGAAAAAATAAGCGCGATCTTTGAAAGCCGTTCCACGACTGGTCGTGAGTATCCTACGACTGGTCGTGGGTCACCTACGACTGGTCGTAGGATCAGTGATTTCGTTGCTGGACTTTAAGTCGTAGCACTACGACTGGTCGTGGACGAGTCGAAGCCACACCTACGACCGATCGAAGGACCTCCAAGACTGGTCGTGGGCGTACCAAAAATTCTGAAAAATCTTCAACTACTTAGGACTGGTCGTGGAATTTCTTGGACTAGTCGAACCAATGCTAGGACTGGTCGAACAAGAGCTAGGACTGGTCGTAGAATAGACCAACCTTGTGTAAAATAAATATTTGATTAATGTATCCAAAATGACCTATTTAAAGGGTCAACCTAAGGTCATTCAAACCTGAACCATGTCGTATGGACATTGAACTTCAACCATTCAACGAATGTAGATAATTTGAATCATATCAGGCTTGAGATCTTGAACCATATCATGCTTGAGATCTTGAACCATATCATGCTTGAGATCTTCATCAACATAGAACTACTTCATGCGTTGTTTCTTTAGATTTGAACTTCAACATTGTAGCTTCTTGAGGCTTCAACATGTAGCTTCTTGAGGTGTCTTGAATTTCAATAAATGATCATACAAGTACAGGACACAGATAGACGTTTTGGCACATAAAAATTTGACAACCAAAGGAGCATGAGACCATAACACTTACAGTTTCAGATACCGAACACCCTACCCGAGAGAGGTAGAGGATGTTCCGTTTCCAGCCAATTTTAAGCATCCAGACTTCCAAAAGTTTAATGGGGAAGGATCACCAGAAGAACACCTGATGCATTTCATCACCAGTATGGGGAATTTCTTCACGATACCTCAATACTACTTACGATTATTTGGGTCATCATTGACAAGTAAAGCTTTCAAGTGGTATTCAAATTTGGTACCAGGATCTATACGCACATGGGAAGAAATGCAAGATGCTTTCATGTCAAACTTCTTCTCGTCAGAACGCGATGTTAGCATTTCAGAATTAGCTTCAGTACGACAGCGCGAAGGAGAACCAGTTGAAAAGTTTATAGACAGATGGAAGACACTAGGGGCATCATGTAGACAGTTGCCAGAAGAAAAAGAACAAGTCAAAATGTGTCTGAACTCTATGGAGACAGGAATTGCATTCGGACTCACCAGCGCCGATATCGGAACCTTTTGCGATTTGGCTACCAAAGCCCATGCATTGGAGTTAATGACTCGTAAGATGCCAGCATTTCATCGTGAAATCGTCAGAAGAATACCTGGCAGAACAACAGTAAACACCATCGATCGGGATAAGAAAAAACAAGATGCAAGGGGCTCAAGGGACAAAAGGCCGGAAGGAAAAGAAGGCTGGAATCAATCGAGGGACAGATACAGCGAACAAAGACTCAAAATGCTCGATTCTCACGAAGGATTCGAGTTCGATAAAGAGGACATGGTGCCTATGATGCAGCAATTGTTAAAAACAGGTACCCTAGAATTACCAGAGCCTAAACGCCCTGAAGATGTGACAAGGACTCGAGAAAGAAACTTTTGCCGTTATCATCGTTTAGTGGGACATCCAACGGAAAATTGTTACATGTTAAAGTGCATCATACAGCGAATGATAAATAGAGGTGATATAATAACCAGCAAAAGCAAAGGAAAGAATACAAGGGCGACAGTAAATGTATTGTCAATTCAAGAAAAGACTCGGGGAATAAAAGAGAAGGGAGACCGAAGGCCGATAAGAAATGCGACAATGATTACATTGCGATCAGGGAAGCAGATAACAAGTCCGGTAAAGCAAAAAGCAGGAATTATAAGGAAAGAAGTGACTGAAAGACAGAACATAGAGGATAGAAGTAGAAATGGAGACGCAGTGACAAAAGTGGCTTACGATGTAGTTAGTCACTTGAAAGGTATATCTGCACGTTTAAGTGTTTATGATGCGCTCAAGTTATCAAAAGAGTTTCGACAAAGTTTAATTCAAGCACTGTCTGATCACGACGTGAGAGAAACTTTACTGACAGAAATGAAGAATGAAAGAAGCAAGGAAAAGGTGGATTGTCTACCAGTAATATCTTTCTCTGATAATGATTTAATTGGTGAAACAGAACATAACAGGCCATTGATGATAGAAGGGTACATTTACGAAAAGAAGATAAAAAAGATCATGATAGACAATGGGTTAGCAGTGAATCTTTTGCCACTCTCCATGATTACTAAATTGGGTTATCGCCGTTCAGATTTGTGCCCCAGCGGAATGAAGATACAGGGGTTTAATCAAGATGGACAACGCGCACTCGGGAAAATTACAGTAACATTGGAAGTGGGAGAACTAATTACTACTGTTGTATGTCACGTTATAAATGCTGTGACGACATATAACCTTCTCTTGGGAAGACCGTGGATACATCGGTACAATATTGTACCTTCTACTCTACACCAATGTTTCAAATACTGTAAGGACGGAATGCAGTGTAAAGTAATGGCTGATGCGAAACCCTATACAGAAGCTGAGTCTTTCTTTGCGGATGCTAGCTATTATAAATGTTTCTCCAAAGAAGTGGGAAATGATGATGGAAAGAGAGTCTTAAAAGATGTCCAAATAAATAAAGTTAGAGAAGAAAGGGCAGAATCTCCTGGGACTACAAAAGCAAGAAAAAAAGTTCTATTTTGTACCAAAACGCCTGAGACAACCGGGACAACCGCCGTTGACATTGTTGTCGACAGAACAGCTGAAAGTCTTACAGTCCAATTACACAATGCCCTTACCCAATATTGAAGCAATAGAGTTTCACGCTGCAGCAGAGGTGAAGAATGAAAACACAAGCAATATATATTATGGAGAGTTAGCACCGCAGAATTTGAGAAAATACAGTGCAGTAAGCCATTTGCAGCCGCCCCAAGAACATTTCAAGTTAGAGCCAGTGCTAAATATCCTGAAGCAATAGAGTTTCACGCTGCAGCAGAGGTGAAGAATGAAAACACAAGCAATATATATTATGGAGAGTTAGCACCGCAGAATTTGAGAAAATACAGTGCAGTAAGCAAGAAAATCATGAGAAATATGGGTTTTGATTGTGACAAGCCCACAGGACTGAATCATGGGAAAGGAATTCAAATCCCTCTCGGAGTTAATCAAGAAAAACGGAGAAAATTCCAAGGATTAGGAGCAGAATCATCAATAAATATGGTATCAGTAAATATGACTCCAGCCGAACAAATGTCAGAACAAGATATTAAGGTAGTAGAATATCGTGAAATCGCTCCAAGGCAAATAGAAGATGGGGGGCAGCCGACAATAGATGGCTTGCGAGAAATAAATTTGGGAACAGCAGAAGAGCCAAGGAACACATTTATCAGCGTCAGTCTTTCAGATCAGGAATTTGAGAAATATGGCCAACTTCTCAAAGAAAATAAAGATATCTTCGCCTGGACATATGAAGAAATGCCAGGATTGAAACCCTCTGTAGCGATGCATCGATTAAATATTTCCAAAGAAAAGAAACCAGTAAAGCAAGCACAAAGGCGATTCCACCCAGACCTGATTCCCTTATTCGAAAAAGAAGTAAATAAATTAATAAAGGTTGGGTTCGTCAGAGAAGTTAAATATCCCAAGTGGATATCAAACATTGTTCCGGTGAAAAAGAAGAATGGGCAGATTAGAGTATGCATTGACTTCGGAGATCTGAATGAAGCATGTCCAAAGGATGACTTCCCTCTCCCGATAACAGAATTATTAATTGATAGCACTACTTAGTATGCTATTATGTCTTTTATGGACGGATACGCAGGTTATAATCAAATTAGGATGGCACCCGAAGATGAAGAGGCAACGGCTTTCAGAACGCCGCTTGGAATTTATTGTTATAAAGTTATGCCTTTCGGTCTCAAAAATGCTGGAGCAACATATCAAAGGGCGATGAAAAATATTTTTCAAGATATGATGCATAAACATGTTGAATGCTATGTTGATGACTTGATGGTCAGGTCGGGAGATCATCAAGAACACCGCGAACATTTAGCATCAGTCTTCCGTCGTCTCAGAAAGAAACAACTAAAGATGAACCATACCAAGTGTGCATTTGGAGTATCTTCTGGCAAATTCCTTGGCTTTGTTGTACGACACAGAGGGATCGAGATTGATCCAGAAAAAATTAGGGCTATTCAAAATATGCCGCCACCAACGACGTTGAAGGAATTGAAAAGCTTGCAAGGAAAATTGGCATACATTCACCGTTTCATTTCAAACCTCGCAGGAAGGTGTCAGCCATTTTCTCGGTTAATGAAGAAAGATACAGAATTTGTATAGGATCACGCCTATCAGAATGCATTTGACTCAATTAAGGAATTGTTGAAACAGCCGCCGGTGTTAACAGCTCCAGTGAAAGGTAAGCCACTTATCTTATACACATCTGCAGCTACAAATTCTTTGGGTGCTTTGTTGGCACAGGTAAACGAAGTTGGAAAAGAGACTGCTCTTTATTACTTAAGCCGAACATTGATAGGGGCAGAATGTAATTATTCCTCGATCGAAAAAGAATGTTTGGCGCTGATATTCGCTGTACAAAAGTTGAGGCATTATTGTCTCTCCCATGATATAACTCTGATCTCAAGAGCAGATCCGATAAAATTTTTGATGACCAGGCCAATGTTGTCAGGAAGATTAGCCAAGTGGATGTTATTGCTATCAGAATATACTATTTCGTATAAATCGGTGAAAGCAATAAAAGGACAAGCTATGGCAGACTTCCTCGCAGCACATCCTATAGCAGAAAGTGAGGAAATTAATGACGAATTCCCAGATGAACAGGTTATGTTGGCTGAATCTCAGAATCTTTGGCAAATGTAATTTGATGGTGCTGCTCGAATATCGGGAGCGGTGGCAGGAGTTATATTCATTACGCCTCAAGGCGATTTATTACCATACTCCTTCACATTGGGCAGCGCATGCACAAACAATGAAGCTAAATACAGAGCTCTTATCATCGGAATGGAAATAGCCCAGCAAATGGAAATAAAATTATTGCATATCTTCAGAGATTCTAAATTGATTGTAAATCAGTTGACAACAGAATTCGAAGTAAGGAAAGAAGAACTCCTGCCCTACTATCGGAAGGCACAAAAGTTGCTTGAACAGTTTTGTCATATGGAAATTAAACACATACCACGGTCTGAGAATGCAAAAGCGGATGCTTTAGCCGGTCTGGCAGCAGCTCTGTCCTGCATAAATCGAAGTCCTCTTCAGGTAACTATAGAAGAAAGAAGATTCCTGCCATCTGCAGAGGTTATCGAAGAAACCGTTGAAACATTTCCTATATCCTGTCTAGAAGTAATGATAAATAATTGGCGTCAGCCTTTCATTGATTATCTCAAGTATAATATCTTGCCAGAAGATAATGCACAAAGACAGCAGATTAAGCAGCGATCGGGCAAATTTGTCATATGCAGCGAAGTATTGTATAGAAAATCTTACAATGGAATGCTGTTAAGATGCTTAGACAAGCAAGAAGCAAACCAAATGCTGCAAGAGGCACATTTAGGTGAATGCGGAGCGCATCAAGCCGGCCGAAATTTATGCCATAGAGTGCATCGAATGGGCTATTATTGGCCTACTATGTTCAAAGATGCGATAGAATACGCAAAGCGGTGTCATGAATGTCAAATACACGGAGATGTAATACATGTTCCCCCAGAAGACTTACATCAGTTTGTTGCTTCTTGGCCTTTCTCAGCTTGGGGACTCAACGTGATTGGTCCTATAAATCCACCTTCATATAAGGGAAAATAGTATATTTTGGCAGCAACAGACTATTTCTCCAAATGGACCGAAGCAATTGCTTTGCGTCGTGTTAAAGAGAAAGATGTGGTCAATTTCATCCGGCATGCTATAATATACCATCATGGTATTCCGAAAAAGATCGTCACTGATAATGGTTCCCCTTTTAAAAATAGAGGCATGGAAAAATTGTGTCGGAAATTCAGCATCCAGCATTCATTTTCAACACCTTACTATCCTCCAGCCAATGGATTAGCAGAGGTGTTTAATAAAACGATTGTTAAAATAATGAAAAAGACGGTGAAGGCCAATAAGCGCGATTGGGATGAAAAGTTACAGGAAGCATTATGGGCCTACAGGACTACTCATCGTACAACAACAGGGGTGACACCGTATTCATTAATCTATGGTATGGAGGCAGTTATCCCAATCGAAATACAGCTGGCATCGCTCAGAATAGCGGTGCATCAGTCTATAACGGATGATGAAAATGCAAAAATAAGACTGAAAGAATTAGATCTGCTCGATGAAAAACGTCTTGAGGCTCAGCAACGATTGCAGTCATATCAGGCTAGGATATCGTCTGCCTTTGATAAACAGGTTAAATATCGCTCTTTTAAAAAAGGGGATTTGGTGCTAATGTTGAAAAGACCTATAATGATCACTCACCGGACAGGGGGCAAGTTCGAGCCTAAATGGGACGGTCCATATGTAGTAAAAGAAGTATACTCCAATGGGGCATATAGAATTGCAAATCAAGAGGGACAGGGTGTCAGTATACCTGTCAACGCCCACTTCATCAAAAGATACTACCCTTGAAGATAGACATGCTAATTTTGACCCAGAATATTATTGGCATAATGATTCTGCATCAAAAGGGGGCAAGAATGAATAAGATCATGTCTATATGTCAACAAAAGAGGCTATGAAGAAGTTCATGAGCATATCAACTATGTTAGCAAGCATTTAAAAAAAAAAAAAAAAAGTATATATGATCGTCATCATCACCAAAAAGGTCTGACAAAGTCAATATCATCTTGAAGATTCTCTTGAAGATATTGACAAGATAAATATTATTGCCTTTTGCCTTACAAGGCACGGGTCTTCTTGAAGATATTTCGGAAATATCTACTACACTAGCAATGACGATCATAAATATTATTGCCTTACAAGGCACGGATCTTCCTGAAGATACTGTCAAAAGCAAGGATATATCAATATTAGTCAAAGAGGCAGTATAGCCAAGCCAGATCCTAAAAGAGCCCAAATTGAGCCAAATCAAAAAGATCAAGCTCTCAAAAAAAAAAAAAAAAAACTCTCAAAGGATCAAGCTCTAAAAGAGCCAGCCAACTATATGTAAGACCTATGAAGAAGATCGCCATTCGGGCAGCGGCGAGGAGTCAGTGGCCCTAAAAAGCCCGCGAAGACCATCGTGCGCACTCATGCGGGCAGCTGACGAAGTTAAGGATTAAAAGCCTAAAAGGCCATAAATTCGCGAAGACTAGTCACCGTAACTCTCATGCCATCTGTATAGCTTCCGGCAGCGCCACGGGGAACGGATGAAAGTGTCCTCCCGTGAATGAGCTCGACCTTGCAGACGAAGAAAACAAGGGCTGCAGTGCGAGCTTTATGCCAACCGTGCGTAAGACCCTCCAGGCCTAGGGTTTGATTTCAGTAGTAACTCGTGAGGAAGGGCTTAAACCTACTCATTGATGGACTGGCGACCCTAGATTTGGTGCCCAAAGGTAGCCTTGCGAGCCCTGCGAACTCTAGAGAGTTACCGTGGCCAACCCTGTGCGTAAAACCAACAGCTCACCGCCCGGTAGCGTCAATGGGCCCCTCTGATGGACCTTGGCCGTGAGCACAAGGCAGTGAAAAGCCCAAAAGCGAACTCTAGAGAGTTACAGCGGCCATCACATAAGACCCATAAATGCTCCACTACTCATGAGCTTAAACTGTGTGTGGCTAATTAAATTGAAACTTAGTACCGCCAATCTAAATACTCACATAGAGAATCCCGCACTAACAAAGCATAAAAGGTTTAGAAATTGTAAAGGATGTAATGAAATTATTATATAAAGTATAAATATAATTTGATAATATTAGTATAAATGTCATCAACATGCAATGAGAAAATGCTATTATAAACATCTCAAAATGCTTTCATAAAAATATATGTGAAGCCAAATAAATTATGTCCAAGAAACATGAAAGCAAAAATCACATATTCAAAATTACATGTTTTAAAGATCTTCTGTAATCCCCACTGCTTCTGAGTATCTGCGCAAATCTTCTTTCAATTGTGCCTGAGCTACATCATGTTTAGATTTTTCTTCAAGAATAAGTCTTGCCTGATCAGGAACGCCAGCAAGTTTATTCTCCAGAGAAGCAATCATTTCTTTACCTTGAAGTTGCACGGATTTTTCAATATTAATGGTTTGAACATTTGCCTGTATCTTCTCTTCAACATCTTGAATGATTAAGGCTTGTTCATGATTCCTTCTCTCCAGTCGAGAGATTTCTTCCTTCAGGGCTGCAATAAGATCTTGGATAGTCTTATTTTCATCAATATGAATCTTTAATTGATCTTGAAGAATCATATGCTCTTGTTCAAGTTTAGAAATTGATGAAGCTGTCAGAAAGGCTTGTTCTTGGTTGCAGCCAGCTGCTTCTTGTACTCTAAAATCTTAGGGGCAATTGTAACATTCTCTACCGACGCCAAAGAAATTATTGAATCACGAAACTTGAGGAGTGAATCACGCAAAGGAGATATGTTGATTCTAGCCATCTTGGCAGAGCTCTCCAAAATCTCTATAGCAACATCCAAGTCCAACCATTGATCAGGATTTCTGAAGATATGGATTATTGCTAACAAGGAATGTTTCACCATAAGCATTTTATGAACAGGGATTTTCGCAAAGGACGACAATTCAGAAGTAGTGGCCACAGAATCAGAACTGGCCGTACCACTGCAAGAATGAGTTCCTATAGCAAAAGAAGAAAGATATTCAAAATATTATTATGAAATATGTAGTCATGAGTAAAGATAATCAGTGCATATATATGTACCTGTCACTGGAATATGACTAACAGAAGGAGAAGCTCTCTGAGTCATGGAAAGACCAAGTTCCACTATATCAGCAAAAGATGGTGCTCTAGCTTCCGTGCTTGAATCTCTGGTAGCCGGAGTTGGCAAGTCTGTAGTTTCTGTTGGAAATATGATTTCACGAGCCACTACTCTCTGTACTACCAATGGAACTACAGATGCTCTTGGTGAAGTTACCACGAGAGGGCTCGCTGAAGAGATAGCACCTATTTCTGCAACTTGGGCACCTAAAAAGGGAGACACAATAATTTTTTTTTTAAAAATAATAATAAAATAATAGTTGTTAAAATATAGATAGATATATGCATATGAAAATTAAATCTCCTTTACCTGGTGAATACCATATTCGCCATAATCTAAAAGTTCCTCTTCATCTTCCTCAGCTGCAAGAGATTTAGCAGGAACATTTACACCAGGAAGAGTCTTAGCGGTTGCAGGGGAAGATTCCATCTCAACTTCTTTCGCAATTGTTTCCTCATCCTCGTCGATGTCAACTTCACCTTCTTCAAAGTCATCATCTTTATCTTCACAGTTGTCACTATCTCTGCTATTTTCATATTGTGAAGATTCAGTAGTATATGACGATGAAGCTGAACTTTCATCTTCCAAAATTTCTTCGTCAACTTCTTCAATGATAACTTGCTTCCCTTTGTAAGAAACGGGTTGGCTGCTCTCCGGTGCAGGCTCTTGGACTATAGGGGAAGCGGATGCTTGGCGGGTCCTTTCTGGAAGAATAGGGGATGATGTTTGCAAACGCGTTTTTGATCTAGTCATTGGGGAAGATGGACTAGGACCAAGGGGTTGTGGAGGAGATATGGAAGTACCAATAGCTGGTCCTTCTTGAACTGCTGCAGTCTCTGCAGGAATTGGAGAAGATGTACCTTCAGCATCGTTTGCGGCTTGATTTGAGAAGTCCCGACGAGTTTTCTCAAATTCTCTCAGAACTCCGTGAGCAAACCAGCCATCCAAAGTATTGATAGGCTTGATTTCACGGATAGGGTCTTCCAATGATATCTTCCTACAAATTTCTCCAGGATGAGATGCATGGCTCTTTTCTGGAATATAACCGATTCCACTCTCTAAATTTCTGCCCTTCAGCCTGGGCGGATGAAGAAAGATAGAAGAACCCACTGGCAAGCATTTAGTGACCAAGTATGATTGGTGATCCCACCATCGCATCCAGCTATATGATGTACGGACTATGCGATTACAGCCTGGAATTATGAAAAGAGACCCAACACAGCCATTCAGCAGTTGTTTCCATATCATGGCCCAGTTAAGAATACCAGTTCCATAACAGCGCATTTTTCTAGTAACCAACCCGCAATCTTGAGGCATGGTTTGATCATAACCAAATTGACGAGCAAAGCGACTGGGGTAGTAAGGTTCTCTCTAAAATTCTGTTCCTTCCCGAAGAGGTAAACTGCATGAGCGAATAGAAAAGAAGAAAGCTCTCTCTGCTGCAGTAAGCGTTTCTTGGTCCACCATATCTGTATCTTCAGTGTAGCGATAAAGGCGGAACTGAAAGAAATTTATCTGGTCGTCATCTCGAATTTTATTGGCAACCCACTCATATGCTCTTTTTGCCATCGCTCTTTGCTGAAAGAACCAGAGTGGAAGGTGAGAAGGATGAGTATATGCTTGCTCCGGAGCCTCAAAAGTCCAAGGAAAATAAACTCCAAGCCACCCCGTAATATAATGCCAAGAAGTATGTGCAGACGAAGCTCCAAGAGTAGGGTCTTTTACGGGGTAGCTACTTCTCCAAGAGCCCTGTAAATAGAACATAATACTGGAGGAGCAAGAGAGTATTTATGGCCTTCCGCTAAAGCACCAACTACAACAAAGACGATTGGATGAACAGCATCTGCCCACTTGGAGCTGGGCAATACGTCCAAACTTAGCCAGTAAGCCAAGAACGCTGCAAGTTCTCCAAAAGAGCTATATTCTGGTCTTCCTCTTATTTCATCCTGAAGCTTCGTTAGTTCTTTAGAGTGACAATCGCGAAATCTTCAAAGAAAGAATAAAGATGAAGAGGTTAATATGCAGGAATGGCTAAATAAGCAAGAATATAAAGAAGAAGTCGATTATCAGATTGATAAATACCTGAGACCCCTAGAGAAATGAGCCAGCCATTGCAGAGGGGGAATTTTGTGGAAGCTGGGAAATTTGCCCATCTCTTTGAACAGTTCTATGGTAGTCTCAGAGATGGAAGGCTTGCGGTCTAGAGAAGATACAAAGGCCAATTCTCTGTTTGTAGGAATGAATTCATCATAGAATTTGCCTGTTATTGTAAGACCAGCTATACGATGAAGATCCCAAAGTGATATGCTCATTTCACCATAAGGTAAATGGAAGGAGTTGGTTGTGGGCGACCAGTATTCAAGGAAGCCTTTCAGTATATTGGGTTCCCTATAGAAGTGTTTGGAGGTCACTTCTATGGCATCATAAAGACCAATCTTTGCAAGAATGCTCGTATGCTTCAGCAATATAGCCTCCACCCATTCAGAGTAATAGCGGCGAGCAGTTAACATGCCTCTGATGCGGAATTCTGCCTGTCCCCAGAGTTGTTCTCGATCTCTAAAGCGCTGTCGAACTGTCTCATAAAAATGAGAAGGAAAGAGATCATGAGGATCGTGAAAAGGAACTAAGAATATCATAGGATGAGCTTCCCCTATCCTTTGTCGCGGTTTTGTGTCTGAATGACTCCCTCAAGGATTCCGGGCTCTCTTGATGCCCACGATTCAGTATACATTAACCTCTCGCCATGGACGTAATCTTTAGACTCACAGTCAAGCATGGACTGATGGCGGTATACTTTGATGGGAATAATCGTCATGCCCTCCGCATGAGGGTTGTCAAATTTCATAACGCCTTCAACAACTCGTACCGAGTCCCATGAGTTTTGAAGTCTCTTCCTCTTATGTTCCTTAATTTTCTCTGCGAACTCTTTCGCCTTATTCCGGCAAGTTTTCTTTGGACGAGAAGCAGGGGGAGTGTCTTCACGAAGGGGTGGTCTTTCACTATCAGTACGAATGTGAGCCGTAGTCTTTAACCATTCATCCCAATCGTATTCCCTGCCGTGCTTCGGGGGACATTTGATATCTCCTAATGATATGGATCTATGAATGGGGGAAGGCAAAGATCTAATGCGGTCAGAAAAGTCGAAGGTGGGAAGAACAGGCTCTTTAAAATAAGCAGGATTTCTGGAAGTGGTTTTTGTTCGCTTGGCAGGAGGTTGATCAGAAGAAGGTAGATCGGAAGGAGGACGAGCTGTTTGTTTTATACGAGCCATGAAAATAAGTCAAAGAAAGGAAGATAAATGACAGAGTAAGAAAAGAAGAAAGAAGAAAATGGCTAAGTGTTGGAAACAGTTCAAAAGAAATTGGCTAAGTACGAAGTACTTTGCGCGGGTCCGCGCAAAGTAAAAGGTTTGCCCAGAAAATCTCCAAGTTCAAAAGACTTCGCGCAAAGTGAAATGGTTTGCGCGGGTTCGCGCAAAGTAAAAGGTTTGCGCGGAAAATCTCCAAGTTCAAAAGACTTCGCGCAAAGTAAAAGGTTTACGCGGAAGAAAATCGCCAGATCAGAGTTTCAGCAGAATACAAGCAGTTCGTGAAAATGACGAAATAGTTGGACTATTTATAGTATTTCTGGCCGAGTACGGTACTCGACCGAGCTTTGCGCGGGGTCGCGCAAACCCTAGAAAATGAATGGTTTGATCCTTTTTCTTTGATTTTCTGAAAAAAACAAAGAAACGGATCAAGGGGGCATCTGTTGAGGCATAAAATAAGCGAAGAACCGAAGAAAGGAAAGATCAGGAAAATCAGTTTGAAGATCAAAGAAATCAGTTTGAAGATGACTTTGCGCGGGTTCACGCAAAGTGAATAGATTGCGCTGGACCGCGCAAAGTAAATGGGTTGCGCGGGTTGATAAGTGAAGACAGATTGCGCAGGAATGATAGATTGCGCGAGACCGCGCAAAGCATGTCATTTGCGCGAGTCCGCGCAAAGTGTTTTGCGGAGGTATAAAAATGGTTGGATGTTATTTTGTCCCACATCGACCAGAACAGAGATTTACACCAATAAAATGTCTATAAATACCCCGTTCTTTCTCTCGAAAGGGGTTAGAAGATTTCAGAGTGGAAGAAAGACGAAGAAGAAGACAGAAGGTGCAAAGGAACATTGGGCTCATATAGTTTGCACGGACCCGCGCAAAGGAGCATTGGGCTCCTGTAGTTTGTGTGGACCCGCGCAAAGGAGCATTGGGCTCCTGTAGTTTGCACGGACCCATGCAAAGCATGTAGTTTGCGCGGACCCACGCAAACCGACTGCTGGACAGTCTATAACAGCAATGGGCTGATTATGCTGCTAGAATGGCTAGAATCTTTAAGTCTTTAAGTTCTTCTTGTTCAGGAGAAAAAGAAGAATCATCGACAAAAAGGCGTATTCCTCCTAAGTTTCAGGAGATGACTGAAATAGCGCTGTTATGCTACCGGAATCTTCGTCCTCTTGAAGACTATTGGTCGATTTGTCTATTCCTCCTAAGTCATAGGAGACGATTGAGATCAGCGCTGTTATGCTGCTAAAATTTATATTTAACTGCGATAATTGTAACTTGCAATGAATTCTTTGTAAACTATCTTAGAATCAAGGGATACCTGAGGATGTAAATGAATTCAGAATCAATAAAGTGTGATGATTGTTTTTGTAACTATTTCATTGTTATGTTTGAATAAGATAATTCCCAAATCAAATACTTTTGTTTTTCTTGTCGAAACAGGATCGCACGTCTCTGATGTTCTTGGGTGGGGGTAGGTTAGAGATAAGATCGATTTTTGTCTTATCTACCTCGATTCCCTTGGACGAGATGATATGCCCAAGGACAATTCCCTTTTGAACCATAAAATGACACTTCTCCCAATTAAGTATCAGATTCTTTTCTTCACATCTTCTTAGCACACATTTAAGACTCCCTAAGCACTCACTGAAAGATGAACCGAAAACAGAGAAATCATCCATGAAGACCTCTAGATATTTCCCACCATGTCAGAAAAGATACTCATTATACATCACTGAAAGGTGGCATGGGCATTACACAACCCGAATGGCATCCTTCTGTAGGCAAAGGTGCCGTAGGGACATGTAAATGTGGTCTTTTCCTGGTCCTCAGGGGCGATTTCAATCTGATTGTAGCCCGAATACTCGTTAAGGAAACAGTAATAGGAATGATCAGCTAGCCTTTCCAAGATTTGATCAATGAAGGGCAATGGAAAGTGGTCCTTCCTCATGACGGTATTCAACTTCCTGTAGTCAATGCACATCCTCCAACCAGTAGTAACTCTGGTTGGTATGAGTTCATTATTGTCATTGGCTACGATGGTGATCCTGGACTTCTTAGGAACCACCTGAGTTGGACTCACCCATTGACTATCGGATATAGGGTATATGATACCCACATCCAGTAGTTTCAGAACTTCAGCTTTAACCACTTTTTTCATGTTTGGATTTAGTTTACGTTGTGATTGTCGTGAAGTCTTTGCATTATCCTCAAGATATATGCGGTGAGTGCAAATCGAGGGGTCGATTCCCTTGAGGTCCACTATCGTCCATCCAAGGGCTCCCTTATGATCTATGAGAGTAGATATGAGCATATTCTCCTGTTCTTTTTCAAGGTAGGCAGAAATCACCACCGGGTATGTTTCATCTTGACCTAAATATGCATATTTCAAATCAGAGGGCAAAGGTTTTAGGTCAAGCTTCGACGGCTTGAAGTTAGACGGTAGAGGCACTACATCAGTTTGGGGCAACTCTTCAAATTGTGACCTCCACCGATTAACTTCAAGTATCGGTGCAGTATCAAGCATGGCACACGTCTCCCTAATCATGTCATCATCAAAATCATGGGAGTGGGCCAGACACGTCTCTAGAGGGTCAGAGGATAAGGTCAGAGGTGTCGTATCTTCCACGAAAGAGTCAACATGTTAATGTAGTGGAAATCATCATCATCCTCTAAGTTTCTGTCGTTATTGAAAAAGATGTTTGACTCTAATGTCATATTCCCAAAAGACATAGTCATGACACCATTTCTGCAATTGATAATTGCGTTTGAAGTGGCAAGGAATGGGCAACCAAGAATGACAGGAATCTGAGTGCTCATGTTATTGATGGGTTCGATGTCCAAGATGATAAAATCTACAAGGTAGTAAAATCTATCAACTTGGACCAACACATCCTCAATTATTCCTCTTGGTATACGAACAGTGCGATCAACAAGTTGTAGTGTGGTTAGGGTGGGTTTTAATTCACCCAAACCTAACTGTTTATATACCGAGTAGGGAATCAGATTGACGTTCGCTCCTAAGTCAAGAAGTGCGTGATCAATTTGATAGTTCCCGATTACACATGATATGGTTGGGCTACCGGGATCTTTGAATTTCTGTGGCACATCTTGTTTTAGGATGGCACTCACTTTCTCAGTCAAGAAAATCTTCTTTTGAACACTCTGTCGTCATTTGGTCGTGTAGAGGTCTTTTAGGAATTTGGCATATGAAGGTATCTATTTTACGACATCAAGTAGAGGAATGTTGACTTGTTTCAACACCTCTAGAATATCCTGAGAGTTAGAAAGGGGTTTTGGTGCAACCAACCGTTGGGGGAATGGAGCAACTGGCTTCTTTAGAAGTTCCGGTTCTAATTTTTATGGGCATTACTAGATCCATCATTGTTGTCATCTTCTGGTTCTTGAGGCTTTTCGGGCCTAACCGGAAAGGTTTTATCAATGATCTTCCCACTCCTAAGAGTGGTGATGGATTTAGCGTACTCCATTTGATTTGAAGAGCTGGGATCACTTATATCGTATTGCGGTTTAGGATTGGGGAGTGGTTGTGCAGGAAGCATCCCCTTTTCTATAACCGTCATATGGGAATCCATCTTTTGCATAAATTCTCGCATTGTCTGGGCCAACTCTTGCATAAAATTTTGAACCGGTTCTTCTGAGGTTTCCCTTGATTTGGATTTTGATTGAAGAAACCTTGAGGGGTAGCAGTTTGTCCATTTCTCCAACTAAAGTTCGGATGATTTTTCCAACCAGGATTGTATGTATTAGAGGTAGGTCCATTGAAAGGTCTTTGATAAGTATTTACGGCATTGGATTGTTCATTCAACACTTCATGAAAAGCAGGTATTGTAGGACAATTTTCAGTTGTATGAATGTTGTAATCACAGATGCCGCAAACACTTTCATTAACCTTATCCTTCTTTCCTTCCATGGCCTTAAATTTTCTTATGAGCGTAGTCACTTTATACTTGAGATCATCTTCTTCTTTCAAGAGATACAATCCACCTTTCTCCTTAGATTGAGTAGGCCTAGACGTGGTGTTTGAATTTGGGTAATAGTCCCATGATTGTGTTTTTTCAGCAAGACTATCGAGATAATCCCATACCTCGTCGACATTTTTATTAATGAATTCTCCATTACATATTGTCTCGACCATTTGGCGCATGGAAGATGTCGGTCCATCGTAGAAAAAATTTATAATGCGCCATGTTTCAAAGCCGTGTTGTGGGTATGAATTGACCAAATCCTTGAACCTTTCCTAACATTGGTAGAATGTTTCATCCTCCTTTTGGGCAAAGTTCATAATTGCTTTTCTAAGGGTAATCGTTTTATGATGTGAAAAAAAAATTTCTTTATAAATTCCCTCTGCATATCATTTCATGTGCCAATGGATCTAGGACGCAGTGAATGTAACCACGTCTTAGCCTTCTCCTTCAAGGAAAAGGAAAAGAGTTTCAGCCTGACTGTATCCTTAGATACATTAGGGAAGTATAAAGTGGCTATGATCTCATCAAACTCTTTCAGATGTAGATATGGTTCTTCAGATTCAAGCCCATGGAACTTAGGAAGGAGTTGGATAATATGTCCTGTATTTTCACAAAAAATCATGCATGAGGGCGTACTCACCCCCGTCGGTTGTAAATAATCTTGTAAAGTACGCGGTGGGGGTGCTTGATGCACCTCATTCTCATCATGTACTTCCTTAACCCTAGGTTGGGGTAGTTCTTGAGGTTGATTTGCAGCCATAACCTCAATTAACTCAGGGGAGTTCGAGCGGTGTCTAGTTTTACGATAGACAGTTAACCCCTCAACTAATCCTCCTTCAGTCAAGAGACGTCGAGTGTTATCACGAGCCCACTTGGGCATGAAACACTCGCAGCCCTCAATCAAATTCTAAACCTAATCCTAAGAAAGGAAATAAAAAATCTAGAAAAAGAAAGTTGGAAAGAAGTTACCAAATTGGAGTCCTTAAGTTAAAAACCTGCAAAACAAACCAAAATAAGTTAGTTTCTATAATTAGAAAGTCTAAGAGTAGAAAGTAAACTATTTCCTAAAAGAGGAAGAATTCTGAAGTTAATCTCAATTAGAAAGTTTCTAAAAAGGAAAGTTTCCTAAACCTAGAAGCTAAGTTAGTTTCTAAAATTAAAAGAATACTAGAAAATAGAAAGTTATAGGAAGAATCTAAATTCCTAAAATTAGAGAATAAAAAGAGGAAAGCCTAGAATTAGAAAATTTCTAAAACTAAAAACCTTAATTTTAAAAATAGAAAAAGTAGAGAAATTGGAAAGGGATTACCAAATTAGAAGCTGATGTCAGGATCCTACAAAATAGGAAACAAGTTAGTTCTAGAAATCAAATAGAAAAAATTTAAAACTAAAGTTAGTAAAATCCTAATCTTAAACTAAGTCTAAAACCAATTAATTTCAGAAAATCAGAGCCGTCAGTTCCCGGCAACGACACCAAAAACTTGTTCACTCCCCAAGTAATAAACTCGGTGAGACCGAGGTCGAATCCCAAGGGACTGATACCTGTACGTAATCTGAAACTAAGTAGAACTAGAACTAGACTAAGATGAAATCTAAATCAAATGAATTTGAGGGAATAATAGTGAAATATTGATCTAAAACTTAAGGAATTTAGAGGTAGGAAACTAGGGATTCAGAGGATCCACTTGTATAGATCAGGGAGATCTACAGTCGATTCATGAACTCAACTGGACTTTGAGTCCCATCTTCATCCAGTTGGAAGATATTTCACTAAAACTCGATCTGAACTTCCTTTGATCTAGTCTTCAAAGAGATGAAAGGTATGAGAATTAGAGTCGATTCCGTCACAAAACCATGCCCCTGAGACAAAGTAAATAACAGAACTAAACCAATCCACAACCAATCAGAAGATATATGAATGTTAGGAAGGATTCTGTCATCCAACCAATTCCAAGGGGCAATGGCTAACAACAGGGCTTCCTAACTGCATAATCACGATAAGGGAATGGATATACTCAAATCCATCGTAGATCTATTGTAATGGAAGTCACAACAAACCATTAAAAACTGAAAGCATTCCATAAAATCAACTAGCATCAAAATCAGTTCAAACATGAATCAATGCCCTAGAGGTCTTCCCATCACGCCACAAGCTTCACCTCTTAGCCTTAGCTAAGAGGTTTAGCATGACATGATTCAGCTAATCCTCCAAAAATTCAGAAAAAACAAACAAATAAAACACTTCTCTCTCTCCTTCTCTCTCTATCTCGTTGGAAACTTCAATCCTTGAATGCTTGACTACTCAACCCTCTCTTCTTCCTTCTCTTTATAGCAAAAACAGGCTAGGTGGCTGGCTATGTAAGGAGAGACGGGTGCGCAACAATCCTTGTGATGGGACCAGCTGTAGATTGAGTTGCGTGCACTATGGTTGTTTTCTGAGTGTGGAACAAGTTAGGTTGGGGCTGTACCTATCCTCTGAGCATGATAGACGGATTAGATTACCCAAACTGGTCACAGAGGTGGGCCACATCAAGTCACAGCAGTCGTTCTTCAATCAGCAGCCGTTTCTCTGTTTTTACAGCAATTTGGTTCCCATTACATCTTGCATTCGATCTGTTCTTTTGAACGGTTCAGATCAGTGCTCATCGATTCCTGTCCCACCGAGATATCCATACAACACCCTTACGTGTGATGCTAGCTACACAGCCAGCCACATCCGCTGCCAGTTGTGTAACCGGAACGATTGAAAATTCCCTGGCTTCATGCGTGTTTAACACTGTAAATCCAAAAAGGGAAACCATCCCTTTGGTCGGTTCTGGGTGGCCAAGCAAATGACGGTGTGGTTTGTTCGGAAATCCACTTACAGAGGCCCACAATTCTTCTAAATGGCTTTTGCCCCGTTGATTTTGTATTGTCTAGGCCCTCCTTTGGACGAGGGTTGTGAGTTTGTTCATGCACCCAAACGTGTGGTCTTTTCAGGGTTTTAATCTTCGGTAAACCCTTTGCATGATGGACGGTTTGGATGGTCCACTTGGGTCACGATGGTGGCCCACAATGATCCGCAAAAAGCTTTCGCGCCACTGTTTGCACAAAGAAAACAAAACGGCAGTTGCCATTTTTGACTCAGTCACGGGACCATCCCGTTTTGGAATGAGATGCACTTGCCGTGCACATCTGGTGCGCTTGTGCACCATGCACATCCTATCTTAGGTGGGGTTCACGGTGATGTTTCTGAGAGATCCACTCCATCCATACATTTTATCATATCATTTGATGGGTTGAACCCAAATTTAAAGCATATCCAGAAATCAAATGGGCCTAAAATCAATGGTTTATGGGATGATATGTCCGTTGGGCCACTTCTGGAGGGATCCACTAGCTGAAATTCGACGTGTACGGTTAATATATGGTCTTCAGGTCCTGTATGAAGTTTTAAAATGAACGGATGGTGGGAACCTTATGATCTTGCATTCTGGACCAATTTCGGGCCACGTGGGCTTCAGTTTCTCGATTTTCTCGGATCTCTCGTATGTAAATCTGTCGATCTTGGTCCCCTAGGGTGCGTCCCTTGCCTTGATGAATTCTGAGCGTTAATTCCATGCTTTTAGCAACCTTTTTCAGTTCAGACTCCTAAATTCACTCTGCAGCATAAACATGATTAAAATAGATCGTTAAACAGCATCTTGTTCGTAAATCTAGGTAGTAACTGGGGTTAATATGCAATATTTGACCCTCAACAGAAACTCTTCTCTCCAACTATTCAAATCTTAATGAATGGAATGTCACCTTCGGTGATGGAAGCATCACTAAGGTACTAGGGCATGGAACTATTGTTGGATTAGAGATGCTCAAAAATGAGAATGCTTTCTATGTAGAAGGACTGACACACAACCTTCTAAGCATTTCTCAAATATGCGACAACAAGCATGTGGTAACATTCTCCACACAAGAGTGCAAAATCTTGGACCTATCAGGAAAACTAATTATGAACGATCTTCGCACTAATGATCAATGCTATGTTATCAGAGGCAATAGGAAGGATGATCCTTCTGCCTACTAGTATGGGAACATAGAGAATGTCCAGGCTACGACATCTAAAGCTTTGGACATATGTAAAAATATGATTTTTCTTATGATTATCATGATATATCCGAGGATAATACTCCTCAAAAACTTCTTTTTAAATATAAACATTGTAAGTGTTTATAATTTTGAAGGTTACAACTTTTTGTATGAATTTTGATATGTATACAAGTTGATATGAAAATATACTATGATATGCATATAAAAAAGATCATCAAAGTACCAATTCAATGTCACACTTTTACTCTCCAATAAGTCAGTCGATAAATCGGGCTAATCCTCGATTATATCGTGTAGAGATCGATTTCATCGACAACCCTTCAGAATATGAAGCATCACATGTTATAAAGTGTTATCGAAGACATCTTCGATAACATCGACTTGAGAATGTTAATGAGATCGATGTAGAATCGATGCTATCGAGCAATCCCGGGAAGCTAAAACGTTGGAAAGACCTTTGGTTACTCCCAATGGTCGTCGAATCAGAATTCAATGTCATTATGAGTTCTTGATTGATGACATCAGCACAGAGTCGATATCATCGACAAACTCTATATAACAACCCGGCCGACGTGTAGCAAATTCAAATCAAAACCTTCCCTGGAGTGTTTTGTCATCCTCTTTCCCCCATCTCAAGCACGTCCATCTCAACAAAGGAGGAAAATCTATCTTAAAAGAGGAAGGATGGTGAAAGGAAAAGGTAAAGAAGTCTTTGATGAACCTTCAAAAGGTAGAAAATTCAGGAAGGGCAAAACTGTAGCTCATGGGTCTCCTCCCAAACACCTTGAGTGGGAGAAGGCTGCTATTGTTGACCGTGTTGTCCTTCCTAGCTGTATTGAACCATATGGTATAGACCTAATGCTGGAAATCATCAGATGGGAGAAAATACTAAAAATGGGAGGAACCTACCAATATGAACTTATCCACCGGTTCCTTTAATGTTGTCATTCCATTTGTGAAGATCCACTGAGCATCAGTCTTTGAGTTGGAAATCAGAACAAAATTATCCATTTGTGCTACTTGGACTCGTGTTGGATGTGGAAGTCACTTGGGTACCCGTCATGGAACGTAATCTGAATACGTTAGGGGTGTGGCGAGAGATAACATGTGCTCTATGTAATGATCTCACTATTCCTAGAACCGAGGGAAACCTTCTCTATGTTAACCATCTTGGGACTACCTATAAGATCATGCACAACATTTTAGGCACCAATGTGTATCCATGTGACTTTTGGGGAAAACGTATCTCTCCTTTCATGCTCAATGTCTTGTATGACGTCTATCTGGAGATTCCCGTGTGCCTACTACTCTCACTTTAGGACAACTGATTCACAATGTCAAAGGAGAAGGCCTTGCCACATTGCCTTTTCCATCCCTCATTTGTAAGCTTGCAAAATTTTTGGAACTTCCATCCACATCCGATGCAATACAACAAGAGGTATGTTTCAATGATGATACTCTTCAGCTATTACTTCTGACCACCTCCTCTCAATTGGTTAGTTCCCCTCTGCCAATTCATGATACTGAAAACCGTTAGCATCTGACTCCATTGGGCTCGAATCGCACACCTCTCAAGAGTCTGGCCTCAGTCAGTCACCCAAGGCACAACAGACCAAAATTGGGCACTACCTACTGAAGGACTCACCGATATCGAAGAGCGTCTTCACAATTGCGAGAGGCACCTGACTGGGATCGAGGACAAATTTGATGTACTACAGCACACAGTACAACAGCTCGTTGATTTGATGATGTGTCCTCAAGATGACACGACACCATCTTCATCGGCCCCAACACCATAGTGTCGATAGCTCTCATGCCATCATATACATCGATTACTCATCTACACGTAAGGGCATGGGTATCTTTTTGAATGCCCTACGTTCTTGTGAGTATATGTGGTGGCCAGCTAACATTGGAAAGTCTAACAAGTTTTTTTTTTTAGGTCGTTAGTTGTTCTGTTTTATGGATATCCTCTATATGAGGAAAATACTTGTGTTTTCATGAGCCCATGGTTAGGCTGGATATTTGGATAGTTTGTTTTGGTTTGGATGCTTAAATACTGCCAAGCTTGGGCAATTTCTTTTGGATATTTTAATGGTTGAATGTTAATATACATATACATATATATAAGTATATCTGCTCACATTATTCACTGATCATCTATCTGAATCCCATTCTACTTATCTATGGAATGCATGGTATAAATGTTGATTTCTTTTTTAATAATTATTGTATATCCATAGAGGTTGTGAGTTGGTTGATGATTTCTAACTTTTTAAAGATATGTTGTTATTTGCTTTTGAGAAATCTCAGCTCTCTTTTGCCTTGATTCCCTTAGTTTATTAATTGTCAACTTTAGTCATTTGATTTGTTATTGGTATATGCTAACCTTTGTCAATGACTAACAGAAAGGAGGAGAACAAATCCCACCATGAGGAAAATTGGGTGTTTATATGTATGTATGGTGGTATAGGTGTTAGGGGGAGCAGCTTGTCATGCCCCAAACTCGGAAATCGGGCTCACAAAATTTTCGATCGCCGATTCCGGTGCCGACAGCCTCTGTAGTACCCCATTGTTGACTCCCAATGCCTATATGTCAGATTCTGATCCTGGGATCTTACAAGGAGGATTTTCAACATGATTTTTTTTTTATAAGCATAACCACAAGTTTACCCAAATCACAAAGGCAACATCATCATTGTTGAGGCATAAAATAAGCAAAGAAGTGAAGAAGAGAAAGATCAAGAAAATCAGTTTGAAGATAAAGAAATCAGGTTTAAAGACTACTTTGTGCGGGTTCGCGCAAAGTGAATAGATTGCGCTGGACCGCGCAAAGTAAATGGGTTGCGCGGGTTGATCAAGGAAGACAGATTGCGCGGGATTGATAGATTGCGCGAGACTGTGCAAAGCATGTTGTTTGCGCGTGTTCGCGCAAAGTGTTTTGCAGTGGTATAAAAATGGTTGGATGTTATTTTGTCCCACATCGACTAGAACAGAGATTTACACTAGTAAAAATGTCTATAAATACCCCGTTCTTTCTCTCAAAAGGGGGTTGAAAGATTTCAGAGTGGAAGAAAGACGAAGAAGAAGACAGAAGGTGCAAAGGAGCATTGGGCTCATATAGTTTGCGCGGACTCGCGCAAAGGAGCATTGGGCTCCTGTAGTTTGCGCGGACCCACGCAAAGCATGTCGTCTGCGCGGACCCGCGCAAACCGACTGCTGGACAGTCTATAACAGCAATGGGCTGATATGCTGCTGGAATGACTAGAGTCTTCAAATCTTCAAGTTCTTCTTGTTCAGGAGGAAGGGAAGAATCATCGACAAAAATGCGTATTCCTCCTAAGTCTCAAGAGATGACCGGAATAGCACTGAAATGCTGCCGAAATCTCTATTCTCTTGAAGACTGATTGGTCGACTTGTCTATTCCTCCTAAGTCATAGGAGATTATTGAAATCATTGCCGTTATGCTGTCGAAATTCATATTTAACTACGATAATTGTAACTTACAAGGAATTCTTTGTAAACTATCTTAGAATCAAGGGATATTAAAGGATGTAAATGAATTCAGAATCAATAAAATGTGACGATTGTCTTTGTAACTGTTCCATTATTATGATTGAATAAGATAATACTCCCAAATGAAATACATTTGTTTCCTTGTCGAAACAATCATCATATATCCACTAATATAAACATTTGAATACAGTGCTGAAATGAAAATACATATATATTGAAAATCAAAGCTCTAGAAGACAGTTGCATGCTCTAAACTCAATGCTACTACAACCTAAGATCACATATACGCATCTATTGTGCATAAGCTTATAAATAGCTTAGAGGGTGGTGTAAGTGTGTGCACAAGATAAGTGCCAAGTATTCAATGCAATGCCATAATCATACAATGTCAGAAATATTAGCAAGATCATGAATCATATAATAACGAGTAAGTGGAAATACTGCAAGTCTATAAATCATTCAATATCAGAATATGCAATGCGGATCGGCTATGCAAATGCAGAATCATGGAGAGACAAATATCAAATGCCAAGGATATAATGCAATATGTAAATACTGCTAAGTCTATCTAGGCCATATAAGTGTAGAAACATAGCAACCCAAAAATGTCATATGACTGCAAATGTAATATAATATGCGATGCGAATGAAATGGCCAAGCTAGAGTGTGAAGTCGAGATGATAGTACGTAGTATCGCAGGCTACGGGGTCCACCACAAGGGACTTCTATCCAAACCAATTCCATACCTAAATTTGGATAGTCAGACTCAAGGTGGTAAACTCCTGATCTCAGGTTAGTCACACGCCCCAACCGAAATCCTAGTCATTGCAAAGGTACACATAACAAACAGTTGCGCACCATCAGCCCGAGTGGATAGTGAATGAATAAATGAATGAGTATGCAACTCCTGCTCAATACATCCACATAACAATATTGTACATCACCGGGATCATCACCAGGGTCTAGTACACTCCAAGCTGGTTACCGCCCTAGCCGGCCACGTAGCTGAGTGAGTGAAAAGACCTCACTACCTGCCTACCAGTAGTATACCAATGTCTACCCGGCTCGTTGATAGCGGACCCATTTGGGATCTAGTCAAACTCAACCTAGCTTACAGTCCCCTCAAAGGGGCGAATAAGGCCACACCCCCTCCCAACCGACCACGACACAGTGAGAGACGAGGCCTACTGGTATTCGGCACTCGGGCACT
Source organism: Magnolia officinalis (assembly GCA_021015155.1). NCBI lineage: Eukaryota > Viridiplantae > Streptophyta > Magnoliopsida > Magnoliales > Magnoliaceae > Magnolia > Magnolia officinalis. Next base: position 43,973,065 of record JAJHSJ010000006.1, on the reverse strand, counting down.
CATGTATCCACTCGGTCTAGACGTTGGGGCATCTCTTGGCCTCAGAGGTTTAGAGACTTTCACCCACGAACATCCAAAGTGCCCATATGCTCAAACTAATCATTTTCGGTGTCCCACTTGGCCATCCACGACATGCATGTGGAGGCCACAACCCTGATGTCGCTAGGACGTATAGTAATCACAATCACACAATGCAAGATACATGAGTCATGTAGTCTAATCATGCATCAATCCTGTGCATACCGTGCGCTCATGTGGGATAACTCCACCTATCAGGGAGTCCCATAAACCATCTGTACTATGGCATATGCAATGGTCAATCACATTTCATAATAAACATGTAGATGATGCGTATGAGCATGTATTATAATGTTATACTGTCACATACTCATAATCGGTATCAATAACAGGCATCGACAATCGGTCTCGACAACGTGGACATTTAACAACATTGCCCCTAAGGAATGGCCCACATAGAGCCTAACATATAGTGGACTCATGGCCTCACACAAGGGCTTAATATACAACACCATGGGCCTCACTAGAGAGCTTAATACACATCACGATGGGCCTCTCATATGGGCCTAATATATATCACGATGGGCTCCATCGCCTGGCCCTCAAATGCACCACAATGGGCCCCATCACATAGGCCTCATATACATCACATTGGACCTTAAAAACAGGCTGAATACACAACACAACGGGCCTTAAATACGGGCCGCATATACATCACATTGGGCCTCAAACATGGGCCGAATGCACATCACAATGGGCCTCAAATATGGGCCGCATATACATCACATTGGGCCTCAAACACAGGCCGAATGCACATCACAATGGGCCTTAAATACGGGCCACATATACATCACCTTGGGCCTTGACAATTGGCCTCGATATCTGTCCTCGACAATAGGAATTGAAATCGACCTCAACAATCGGCCTCGACAATTGGAATCAGCCTCGATAATCAGCCTCAACAATCAGAATTGGCCTTAATAATTAGCCTCGATAATCGGAATCGGAATCAGCCTCAACAATAGGCCATGACAATTAGAATCGACCTCGATAATCAGAATCGGAATCGCCCCCAACAATAGGCCTTGACAATTGGAATCGGCCTCGACAATCGGAATCGGAATCGGCCTCACAATCGGCCTCAACAATCGACCTCGACAATCGGAACTAGCGTCAATAATCGGCCTCGACAATCGGAATTGGAATCGGCCCCAACAATTGGACTCGACAATCAGAATCAGAATCGGCCTCAACAATTAGAATCGGCCTCGATAATCAAAATTGAAATCAGCCTCAACAATCAGCCTCAACAATCGGAATTAGAATCGGCCTCAACAATTGGCCTCGACAATCAGAATCGACCTCGATAATCAGCCTCAACAATCGCGATCGGCCTTGATAATTGAAATCAACATCAACAACAGGCCTCGACAATCAGAATCGGCCTCGATAATCAGAATCGGCTTCGACAATCAGAATCAGCCTCGATAATCGGAATCGGCCTCGATAATCGGCCTAAGGGAAGGTCACAATGTGGACATTTAACCATCATTGCCCATCAATGTGGACATTTAACCAACATCGTTCCCAAGCAGTGGCCCACATAAACATCATTACATACATTATAGTGAAATCACACATTACATCGGTCCACACATTCATCGCATTAGGCCTCACTCATGGACCTCATGTACATCACAATGGGCCGTAATACATGAGCCCCATATGTGTCAAATGGGTTGCAATATATGGCCCAGAAAATACATCTCATTGGGCCTTACTAAATGGGCTGGAAATACATCACAATGGGCCTTACCAAATGCGTCGAAAATACATCACAATGGGCCTCATCATATGGGTCGGAAATATATCACAATAGGCCTCGTATACATCAAGTGGGCCGCACGAACGGGTCACACCAATGGGCCTCATAAACATCAAGTGGGCTGCATCAACGGGTCGCACCAATAAGCCTCATAAACGCTGAGTGGGCCGTATCAACGGGTCACACTAATAGGCCTCATCAAGTGGGCTGCATCAATGGGCCTCATACGCATCAAGTGAGTTGCATCAATGGGCCGCACTAATACACATCAAGGTGGACCTCAAGGGTGGGCCACAAATATATCCAGGTGGGCCATAAAACATCATATTGGGCCTCAATAAAAGGCCACAAACACATAACAGGTGGGCCCTGCATATGTTCCCTCAAATACACCACATGAGCCATATAAACATCAAGTGGGCCGCATTACATGGGCCTCATATACAACACGTCAGGCCTCATGAACGGGCTACAAATCCATCGAGGTGGGCCTCATGGATGGGCCATAAATACATCAAGGCTGGCCTCATGGATGGCCACAAATACATCAAGGTGGGCCCCATCACTGGGCCGCAACAAAAATCATTTCAATAGTTATAGGTGTAACATGTGTATCACTACACACTATCATTCAATGGGACACATGGCCCACTAATGATGATCAGCATTGTCCAAACATTGTCTATGTAAATCAGCATCATCCAAACATTATCCAGTACCGTCCAACATAATCTGGGTAGTGTGGATGAAATAAATACATCATGGTGGTGTCCTCGCTGGCAAAACAGGTGGACGGCTTGAGTAAAACACATATAAGGTGGGTCCATAATAGATGGACAGTTAGGATCTAATACATACATCGCGGGAGGGCCCACGCAGCACTGTCCAACTCGATGGTGTGCGTATACGGCACATACATCACGGAGGGTCTTCAACAGATGGACGACGGAATACAAAACATACCACATAGTGCGTCCCACGCACACCGTCCAGGGACAGACTGTGTGGATATAAAACATATACATTACAGTGGGGTCCACACCATCTAGACATATGGCAGAGTGGATATATAGTTCATACACCAAGGTAGGTCCCAATCCACACGTACAACACGTGTGGGATAGCCCCACATGAGCTGAAAATAGGTGGATGGTGTGTGTGAAACACATACATACATCAAGGTGTGCGCGACACAACACACACACAGGTGGGCCTCATCCCATAAAAATGGATGGACAGTGTGGTGAACACATACATACATCAAGGTGTGCGCTGAAAGTGCCCTGGTTTGTCAATTAGCATGAGTGTTGAGTCAGCTAGACTGTAGAGCCTCATAGGATGATCAATTCAAAGTGTCTGCCTCAACCAGATGTGCACAAGCTCGCCACAGGTAAATCTAATCCTCACATCCCATGTCCCAAAGCACCAGGTAAATAAAACCCTTAAAACAAATTAGAACATCATAGGGTTTTTAAGTTAAGAAAACTTTTTCAAAATCAGAAAATCTCAAAGTTTTCTTGCTTTGTCAATTTTATCGATACACAACTCGATACGATCGAACTGCACTGTTGATGTCCTTGATGACAAATTGATTCCATCGGAATGAGGATAAAAGTGTCCAGCAACCACATATATCTCTAAACGGATTTATCGATGTATCGATATACCTATCGATATCATCGACATTTGAATCCCGAGTCCATCGAAGGTGACTCGATAATATCGATAGGAAGATCTCCGGTGCTCCTGTTTTCACTTAAGAATATCATATGTGCATCAACATATCGAAGCCTTCCTCGATACCATCGAAGTTCAAATCTTGATGACATCGGAAGGCTCTCGATGTTATCGGTCATGGGCACGAAGATTTCTAGCAAAATATTTCAGGATAGTATATCTATGATCGAGGGTCACTCGATAGAATCGATATCCAAATATCGATGATATCGGTACGGTTTCGATGGCATCGAACAGGGACAGAAACTGTCCAGTAACCTTAAATAAAAATCCCTTTGATTTATCGATGCCTCGACATAACTATCGATATCATCGACATTCAAAATCCGATGATATCGAAGGTCCTTCGATCATTCTTATAAACCTGAAATATTTCAAAGCAAGTCTCTCTCATTTTCAAATGTCAAGGAATCGAACCTCACATCGATGAAATCGGAGTTCGAAATCCGATGACATCGACACGTGTTTTGATTCCCTCGACTAGCTAGCAATAGGTTTCAAAAGTGTATGACATTTGAGTTTGTGTCATCAAGTGGACTGTCGATGCTATCGAGAGTATACGCTCGATGATATCAAACTCTATCATAAATGTGACCGTTTTATATCTGTTGGAACCGTTTGCCTATATAAAGAGGACTTGTCTATTATTGTTGGTAGAGAGAGAAGAGAGTGTTTTTGAGTGTTTTACCTTAGATCATATACCCAAAGCCCTTTCTTTCAGGGAAGTTCATCCTCCAATCCGCCCTCATCATTGATATTCAATAGAGTGGATTGGGGAATGAGCTTCCACATTCAAGGATCCTCCAGGTACTACCTTAATGGCAAATCATTAAGCTAGGATGCCTTGAATGGATAGATGATTCTAATCACTCTATCTTCCTTATAGGAAAACATTTAAGAGAATAGGATTCCATCTTAACCTTGACCCAACCCGATGCCGTATATTGGTACATCGTCTGTGTTGCGAATCAGGGAAGCAGAAGATTCTTCATCAACAAAGAAGGAAATCTTTGACAACATGCTGAATAGGACTCATCCACTTATCTGTAAGTAACTACAGCCCAGAGGACCCTTGTGATCATTCCTTCGTAGGATTAGGTCTAAGGTGTTTCTCACCCCTTACAAGTCCTCTAGGAGGCCTCCGGCGGGAGTGTACATAGTGGGTGCGTTGTGTTGACCCTTGCTCTGTGGAGAGCATAAATAGTTAGGGTCTTGTGGAAGATCCTTGGCCACTGTGCCTAAAAGTGGGTGCGTTGTGTTGACCCTTCCTCATGAGAGCATAAACAGTGAGGTTCCATGTGTGGATCCTTGGTCAGTGTGCTTAAAACAGGGTGCTATGTTTGACCCTTGCTCAGGGAGCATAAACAGTCAGCCTAGGTGTAGGTTGTAAAGGTTGAAGTTGAACCTGATTTAAAACCTTAGGTTTGAGGTGAACCGCTGTGAAACCTCCTTAGTGAAATCCGGCACACTCAAAGGTTGAGTGCGTCTGTCGGGAGTGGAGTAGACAGATCGTTGAACCACTATAAAATGACTGTGTTTGTGATTGATATTTATTCTTGATTGTTTGTGTGATTTCATTAACTGCTCTTATATCTGCTCACAATTCACACATAGTCACATCCATCATAAACTAAAAATTGTTTCATGTTTATCATTCAATAGTTTTGTGATTGGATCCTCAATTTGGTTTGAAAGCCATTTGAGTTACTCTGATGATATCCTGATGCTTTTCAGCCTATTCACTCAGGATTAGATTAATAGGATTTTTAATAAGCGTAAAATATTTAAAAAGTCCTATTCATCCCCCTCTAGGACTATTGACATACTCCTTCTTCAACTAAAGCGGTCTTCACTACTATTTTAATTGGTATCAGAGTGGGTCTAATTTAAGGGCTTCACAGCTTAGAGAGTGATCTTGACTGAAGTTGGGAATATGGCCAAAGGAGAAGGCTCATCGGTCACTAGGCCTCCATTATTTGATGGCTCAAACTACGCATACTGGTAGGCTAGGATGCACTACTTTCTAAGATCTTTGGATCATGATGTTTGGGATATAGTTGAAAGTGGATATGTGCCACCACCTGAACAAATTGTACTTGATAGTGGCACAACCATCACAAAACCCAAACCCAAAGAAAAGTGGACGACATTCGATAAAGAAAAACAGACTGCTAAAGCAAAAGATATGAACGCCATCCAAAGAAGCATGTGTGGGACATCCAAAGAAGCATGAGATCTATTGGAAACAACCCGTGAAGGCACAAGCACTGTGAAGAGGTCCAAACTACAACTGTTAACCTCACAGTTCGAAAATCTCATAATGGAAGAGCATGAGACTTTCATGGAGTTCTTCACAAAGTTGAATATCATTTGTAACTCCATGGGTGGATTGGGAGAAAATGTTCTGATTCCTAAAATCTGTAGGAAAATACTGAGATCACTGCTAGAACGGTTTAATCCCAAAGTTACAACTATTGAAGAGTGTAGGAACATAGACAAAATGAAAGTAGAAGAACTGGTAAGTTCCCTACAAACTTTTGAACTACACTTCAAACAAACCTAAAAATCCAAAACTACTGTTCTAAAAACTTCAAAGAAAACAATAAAAGAAGATAGTGGAAGTGAAAAAGATGATGAAGATGAGGAAGTGGCCTTGCTGGCACAACGATTTAGGAAGTTCTTTCAGAAGAATCGTGGTCGTCCCTCCAAAGGTAGAAAGGTGGACAACAAACCTTCTGCAGACAAATTTGGTAAAAAGACCAAAGAACCACAATGTTATGCCTGACAGAAGTATGGACACCTATCTACTGAATGCCCAAACAGAAAAACAAAGGGTAAAGTAATGGCCGCCACATGTGATGATACAGAGGAGTCAAACTCAGAATATAGTGACTCAGAAAGCGATGGAGACCAAAAATCTTTGAAAATCCTTATGGTCTCCACTACTCCAATCATCCCCATTGCAACTGAGAATGTGTCAGAACTGCAAGTCATTGAATCATTTCCGTCTGATAATGAGGAAACTGGAGAAGAAGAAGAGGTATAAAAGGATAAACTGCAAGATGCTTATAATCAACTCTACATTCATAACATAAATATCCTTAAAAGACTCAGAATAATGGAAAGTAAAAGTAAGTTGCTGCAGAAAGATTTAGAGAAAACAATGGAAATCAACACACAACTAATAAATGAGCTACAACAATATCATTTAGATAATGATAGGCTAGAAAACGTGAATACTTTCTTAAAATCTAAATCTGAAAAATTGAACAAACAGGTTGAGCTACTAAAAGATAAGAATATGCTTCTTCAGAACGAAAATCACACATTCCTTTTTGATCTAGATGAATCTAGAAAAATAGCCAACATAAACTATAAGTTTTCCCAGAGTAGTGAAAAGCTAGAAAAACTATTGGGTATGGGAAGACCTGGAAAAGACAAGAGTGGCTTAGGATTTGAAAATTTTAGGTCAAAATCTGGAAATGCAGCACCAAAACTGAAAGATCTGCTGTTTCAAGAAGTAAAACTAAAACTACTCCAGTGTGTCATTTGTGTGGTGATTTGGGTCATTATAAGTTCGAATGCAAGACACCTAAGAGGACTCAACATAACTCTATTCAGAATCATATTGATAAAGTCAAACCAACCAGAGAAATGTAGAATTTCAATGTCCACTTAGGAATATGGATAGAAGAAATGCACTTCCATCACCACCCAAAATGACTAACAAAATGAAAGAGTCATTTAATCAAATGGATAAACTGAACACTAAAAGTAAATCCATCACAGTTAAAAACTCTGACATAAAATGGGTAAGGAAGAACTAGTTCAAATCATGCATCAAGATCTGGATGTGTACTGAAATGATGAAATTTTTGCTGAGCTTCAAAACGTTACATCTGAAACTTTTTTTTTTTTTTTTTGCATAAACATTGTGATGTTTATAATTTTGAGTTGTACAAAACCTGTACAAAATTTTGGTGTGTATATTGTAAATTCAAGGATAAAACTCTCCTGTACTTTGATGTCTGTCAAACTATGGAAGAATGAAAAATATTCAGAGTTGATATGTCTTCTGACAAGCCACTCTCGATTAATCGATCAAGGGTCGATATCATCGACGCCTCCTTAGAATAAGAAAAGTCATGTGATCGAGAATGATATCGAAGACAAGATCGATGAAATCGATCAGGGTCTCTCAATATTATCAAGATGAGGATCGATGATATCGACAGATGTCGCCCAATATAAGGCAGTGGAACGCGAAAAGGTATTTTTATCTCAGCGTTTTCTTTTCCTCTTCCCTACTCGCTCCTATCAACCAGACCGCTCGGTGCCTCATAAGACAGCCCCAAACGCTCCACAAATCCGGTAATACCCTTCAATACATTGAGATTCCATCTCCTTTTGGGTCTTTCATTTTTAGTCGGGCCTTGTCCTCTTTCCCAAAATTCTTAGAATCTTCTTTTTGTCCAAATGGGAAAAGACAAAGGAAAAGCATCCGGATTGGGTGAGTCTTCGAGATCTGCCAGACAAAAAGTACTAGCTCCAAAAGAAAGGGTAAGGGCCCCGGAATGTGGGAACCCCAGAAGGCAACGTACGAGACAGAGTGGGTCCCAGTCTGAGGCCCAGGCACCTCCACCGGTGAGGGTTAATTTGGTCTTGGCTAAGTTCACTGAGAGAAAGGTTATTCCTGAGAGAAAAGTCAACAGAAGTTGTCTGATTCCATATAATTTGGAACCACTATTTGCCACCATAAATTGGTTACCAGTTCTCAATTTTAGGGGACCGTATCACCTTGAACGGACCTATAATTTTTTCGTCGCCTGTCATTCTCCGATATCTGAACCACCATCCATCACCATAACTGTCGATGGTAATGATGTGCTGATCACTCCTGAGTCTGTCTTAGGGATATTCAATCTTACCTTAACACCTGTAGGATTCCCAGATATGGACATGGAAAATATTGAGGTTCGGTCCAAGGTCACCAAATTCCTCTGTCATGATTGTGACGTCCAGTGGCACCAAGGGAATGCCCTAAAAGGCAGATTCATGGAACCACGCTATCGGGTCTTGCATGGTATCCTTGCTTCAAACATTTACTCTAGGGGCTCCAACAGGGCAGATCTCACGGGCTTTATGACTATGATAATTTATTTGGTCGCCTCTAGGATCAAGATTTGTCTGCCTACCCTCATCGTGCATCAGTTGGTTTATACTTTTCATACGACTAGGGATGTTCACTTACCATATCCCTGGATCATACATACAATATGCAATGTCATAGCCTTTCCAACGACAAGTGATCGTGTACTTCCTCTCCAAACCTTCAACAAAAGTAACATTCGAAGGATGGATTTGAAGTTTCATAAATATCCTGAGGATCCACCTGAGGAAGGCATTCAAGTAGAGAGGGAAAGAGGGGCAGGTGACGCTCCCATGGAAGGGACTGAGATGGCTGGAGATGAAGCTCCTGGACCCCATCAAGCACCGTCGACATCAACTCCCGAGCATGCTAAACGATTTAAGCTCCATCAGGATAGGATTAGAGCAATTCAGCGTGATGTCTCCCAGTTCAGGGAATCGATGAACAAGCAACTTACCATCTTGGAACGGGTGGTCCACAGAGTGTTACAGACTGTACAACAATTGGTTGATCTGATGACTTACCGTCGAGACGACACAGCGCCATCCTAATCTGCTCCATAGTGCTGGTCTTTAAATGCTATCACATACACCTCAATCTTATTTCCATGTATGAACATTAGTATCTTTTTAGATGTTCTACGCTCTCATGAGTGTATGTGATAACTCACTAATCTGCATAGTCTGACATTTTTCTTTGTGATTGTATATGCCCATGGTTGGGCTATACTGATGGCTATTTTTGGGTGCCCTTGAATGGGCTTGGTAATGTTGTTGGGATAACTGTTGATCTACTGCCAATCTTGGGCAATATAGATATGTTTTGGATATTTTGAATATGGTTGGTCATAATTCCTTCCTATTCTCTGCCATATTTCTATAAGTGCTCACCTATTTTCTTTGAGTATATGTGGTTTGTGCTTATATCGCAGATGGTATGCGATGCATTTAATGTTGTGTTTATCTACCTTACCTATTTCTCTACCTTACTTGGTCTGCTCTACATACATCAGATCCAAACATGAGATGTCTAATTCACTATTTTCATCATTATGCATCTATCTTTTATATATGTATGCTCTCTGGATGATTGGTTCTCCCAAAACTTCAAACTTCAGTCAATATCAACTGCTATATTTATCTTTGTCAATGACTGACAAAAAGGGGGAGACAGTTCAAACACCCCAATAGGAAATCTGTATTTGCTTGTGTATGGTGTTGCAGGTGTTAGGGGTAGCAGCTACACCAAGATAGGGAGAGTTTGCAGTCAGGGGGAGCAGCTTTTGAATGTGTTGTGTATATGATATTGTTAGCATTGTACAATTGTATAAAGAACATGTACACACAATTTAGGATGTCAGTATAGAAGCTGTTCTAGGGTGTTTTTGTATTTTGTCACGTAATTGACAAAGGGGGAGATTGAAAGTGCCATGGTTTGTCAATTAGCGTGAGTGTTGAGTTAGCTAGACTACAGAGCCAGGAAGATCAATTCAAAACATCTGCCTCAATCGGATGTGTGCAAGCTCGCCACAGGTAAATCTAAGCCTCACATCCCATGTCCCAAAACACCAGGTAAAAAAAACCCTTAAAACAAATTAGAACATCATAGGGTTTTTAAGTTAAGAAAACTTTTTCAAAATCAGAAAATCTCTAAGTTTTCTTGCTTTGTCGATTTTATCAATACGCAGCTCGATATGATCGACCTGCACTGTCAATGTCCTCGATGACAAATCGATTCCATCGGAATGAGGACAAAAGTGTCCAACAACCACATATATCTCTAGACGGATTTATCGATGTATCGATATACCAATCGATATCATCGATATTTGAATCTCGAGTCCATCGAAGGTGACTCGATAATATTGATAGGCAAATCTCTGGTGCCCCTGTTTTCACGTAAGAATATCATATGTGCATTGATATATCGAAGCCCTCCTCGATACCATCAAAGTTTAAATCTCGATGACATCGGAAGGCTCTCGATGTTATCGGTCATGGGCACGAAGATTTCCAACAAAATATTTTAGGATAGTTTATCTATGATCGAGGATCACTCGATAGAATTGATATTCAAATATCGATGATATCGGTACGGTTTCGATGGCATCGAACAGGGACAGAAACTGTCCAGCAAGCTTAAACGAAAATCCCTTGGATTTATCGATGCCTCGACACAGCTATCGATATCATCGACATTCAAATTTCGATGATATCGAAGGTCCTTCGATCATTCTTATAAACCTGAAATATTTTAAAACAAGTCTCTCTCATTTTTAAATGTCAAGGAATCGAACCTCACATCGATGAAATCGAAGTTCGAAATCCGATGACATCGACACGTGTTTCGATTCCCTCGACCTGCTGGCAATAGGTTTCAAAAGCGTATGACATTTGAATTTGTGTCATCAAGCGGACCGTCGATGCTATCGAGAGTATACGCTCAATGATATCGATCCCGCTCGATGATATCGAATTCTGTCATAAATGTGACCGTTTTATATCCATTAGAACCTTTTGCCTATATAAAGAGGACTTGTCTATTATTGCTAGTAGAGAAAGAAGAGAGTGCTTTTGAGTGTTTTACCTTATGTCATATACCCAAAGCCCTTTCTCTCAGAGAAGTTCATCCTCCAATCCACCCTCATCATTAATATTCAATAGAGTAGATTGGGGAATGAACTTTCGCCTTCAAGGATCCTTCAGTTACTACCTTAATGGAAAATCATTAAGCTGGGATGCCTTAAATGCATAGACGACTGGAATCACTCTATCTTCCTTATAGGAAAACATTTAAGAGAGTAGGATTCTGTCTTAACCTTGACCCAACCCGACGTCATATATTGGTACATCATCTGTGTTGCGGATTAATGAAGCAGAAGATTCTTCATCAACAAAGAAGGAGATCTTCGATAACGTGCTGAATGAGACTCATCCACTTATCTGTAAGTAATTAGAGTCCAGAGGACCCTTGTGATCATTCCTTTGTAGGATTAGGTTTAAGGTGTTTCTCACCCATTGCAAGGCCTCTAGGAGGCCTCCGGTGGGAGTGTATGTAGTGGGTGTGTTGTGTTGACCCTTGCTCTGTGGAGAGCATAAACAGTTAGGGTCTTGTGGAAAATCCTTGGCTAGTGTGCCTAAAAGTGGGTGCGTTGTGTTGACCCTTGCTCGTGAGAGCATAAACAGTGAGGTTCCTTGTGTAAATCCTTGGCCAGTGTGCTTAAAACCGGGTGTTATATGTTGACCCTTGCTCAGGGAGCACAAACAGTCAGCCTAGGTGTAGGTTATAAAGGTTGAAGGTGAACCTAATTTAAAACTTTATGTTTGAGGTGAACCGCTGTGAAACCTCCTTAGTGAAATTCGGCACACTCAAAGGTTGAGTGCATCTGCCGAGAGTGGAGTAGACAGATCGTCGAACCTTATAAAATGACTGTGTTTGTGATTGATATTTGTTCTTGATTGTTTGTGTGATTTCATTAACTGCCCTCATATCTGCTCACACTACACATACAGTCACATCCATCATAAACTGTAAAATGTTTCATGTTTATCATTCAATAGTTTTGTGATTGGATCCTCAATTTGGCTTGGAAGCCATTTGAGTTACTCTAATGATATCCTAATGCTTTTCATGCCTATTCACTCAGGATTAGATTAATAGGATTTTTAATAAGCATAAAATATTTAAAAAGTCCTATTCACCCCCTCTAGGACTTGGCATACTCCAACTAAAGCGGTCTTCACCGCTATTTCATGCGCCACACAACACACACACACACGATTGCTAGGATGTAAGGCACGTACATCAAGCTGGGTCCCATGCACAGACGGTATCGATCAAACATATATCGCGGTGGTCCCACACAATTTGAATGGTGCAACACATACGTAATGGTGGACCCCAGGCCAATACGGATGAAACACTTGCAGCCACACATACATCATGTAGAGGGGCCCACACCGATGGGCGGTAAATATAAAGTGCATACATCTGGTGGGTCCCATCACCTATCCATCTGGACGGTGTGGATGCACACACGTGCAGGGCCCCACACGAATGGATGGATGCTATGGATGTTTACACATCCTCATGATGAAGCCACATATTGACGTCCATACAACAACTATTGTTGCTGGTATGCGGTACTCCAGCCAATCGTCTTGCAGGTGGGTCCCACGTGGGGCCCACCATAAAGTTTATCTTCCATCCCAACTATTGATAAGGTCACACAGACCTAAATAAAAAAGAGGAAAAAAAACAAATTTCATATATATCCAAAACTTCTGGGACCCAAAAAAAAAGGGTTTCAATGGTAGATGTTCAATCCCTTGCTGATTTTGATGGTGCGGGCCACCTGAGTTCTAGGAACAACTGATTTTTGGAGAGTCCCAGTTCCTAAAGGGGACCCATCAAATGCATGGTGTTGATGCTCCACATACATCACGGTGGGGCCTGTGGTGAGACCCACTGTCCCACCCTTTAACAAACAGTAAGGACGCTGCTTGCTGCAGCGTCCAGACCCCTTTTTTTAATCGGTGGTTTATCATAGGTGGGGTCCACATCCGGATGATCTAGTCCGCTGGTTGAGTTCCCAGGCTCGTGACAGGCTCAACGAGACCAATATTCAATATGTTTTAAGGCATAAAAACATCACAGCAATCCGTAACAGTTTTGACAGTAAATTCGTTGTTATCAGTGGTGTGGCGTACTAGAGATTCAGATTGACTTCATTTTTTTGCTCAACGCCTAAAATGAGTAGAGAAATGGGATGGACGGTGTGGATTAGATACATGCATCAAAGTGAGATCCACATGATCAGACCTTCAGAACTTGTTAAGCACCAATAGCTGTTGTGTGGTATATAAGCCAATCCGCTTCCACGGTCAAAGTGCGTCCACACGTGTGGCCCACCTCATCTTGGATTAAGATGATATTTGTATTTTCCTTTCGTCCAGGGACACTGGACGTCCAGCGGATGAGCGACCCTAGATGGGGCACGCCATCAAGGTGGGTCTCGCGGTTAGATGGCATGGATATAACACATGTTGGTGGGCCACAAATATACACATCAGGTGGGCCACACACCTCTTCATCATCATCACCATACAAAAAAAAAGAAAAGAGAGAGAGAGAGAGAGAGAGAGAGAGAGAGAGAGAGAGAGATCGGATGGTGATGGAGAGACCCCGCCATTATGGGCCCCTCAAGGCGATATAAACCATACATCAAAGAAATTTAATGCTAAGAACACCCACCTCAAGATGCCTTCTTCCTTCTTCCATTAACAAGTATTATAGCTCTAAAGAATGTGATCCAACGGTTGAGATGAGGCTTAGAGGGTGGAGATGTGAGGTAGAAAGGTGGGCCACACCAAGCTCTCTCATGGAGGTATCTTGGACGTGGGTTGCTTAGGAGAAATGAGAGAGAGATGAGAGATGAGAGAGATGAGAGATGTGAGTGATGGTTGAGTGAATGATGAGAGTACTTCTGTAAGAGAGATAGTTGACTTTGGGGATGGGTAGTTGTACTTGGGGATGGGTGTGAGTGATGGGATTGATGTGATGGATTCTCTTGGGATTAGTAACGTGCGGTGTTTTCCTTGAACTGAACACAGGCCCACATCTCCTGCCCGGGTATCGCCACACCGCGCGAGACGCGGTGTCGGAACCGCGGCGACAGCGTGGTTTATAGGGTACAAGTCTTGGGTCGAGCTGACTCTGAAATACGGGATACAACTTAGGATCACGCGCAAATACCGATAACAGATCGCAGATAGCCAGAATTCGACCGGGAGGACAGCGGAAGCCTACAGAACGGTACGGGCTAGGATATGAGCCTTACACAGCTACTACTCAATGCTTCAACCTTATGTGTGAACTCAAATAGCATATTTGTAAAATTGTGTAAAGTTCATGTACACATAATTTAGGATGTTGTTCTAAGTGTGATTAAGTGTTTTGTCACATAATTGACAAAGGGGGAGATTGAAAGTGCCCTAGTTTGTCAATTAGTGTGAGCGTTGAGTCAGCAAGTCAAGTGAGCTCCATAGGAAGATCATTTAAGCATCTGCCTCAACTGGATGTATGCTACGAACTCGTCAAAGGTAAGTTAAGCCTCACATCCCATATCCCAAAAACACCCAGGTATATAAAAACCTTAAAATGAGTAGAACAACATAGGTGTTTGAGTATGAAAACTTATCGTGCAAAACAGGAAAATGTCTAAGTTTTCATCCTTTCTCGATATATCGATGTCACATCGATGTGATCGAATACATGTTATCGATGCCCTCAGAAAGTACTCGATATCATCGAATGAGGACATCTTGTGTCCAGCAACCAACTTGATCGTAGACAACATTCACGATGAATCGATAGACTCTTCGATATCATAGAAATTCAAATACCGATAACATCAAGATAACTCCATATAATCGAATTCTGACTAGTTTGTGTCCAGCATGCTGATAAGGCAAAACTCATATTTATCGATAACTCGAAGCGAGCCTCGATTCCATCAGAAATCAAATTCTGATGATATCGAGGGACCTCCGATATTATCGAATTTAGACCAAACTAGTCCAGCGAGCTCAATAGGAAAATCCTCTGGAAATGACCGAGGAATCGATGATGTCTCGATGTGATCGCATTTTAAATATCAATGAAATTGATATATGCTTGATATCAACGAAATGGATCAAAGATTGTCCAGCAAGCTCTCTTGAAAATCATGTGGAAATGATTGATGTATCGAACAGATTGTCGATGAAATCAGAATTCAAACTCCGATGACATCGACGCACGATCGATGACATCGATCCTCAGGCAAAAAGTTTTAGGTATATATTTCAGTGGATTTTGTATCATCGAACCTTGCTTCGATAGCATCAAAAGTATACGTTTGATGATGTCGAAGCATGCCCGATGATATCAAACTCAGTTAGAATCTGATATCTTTATTACCATTTGAAGTTTTTATTTATTTAAGGAGAGGTTGTTCTTGGTTGCTGTATTGAGAAAAAGAGAGAGAGAGCTTTGAGAGAGTAACTACATATCATCTAACCTAAGCCTTTTTTCTCATGGGAGTTCATTCCTCAATCCACCCTCTTCATTGACATTCAATAGAGTGGATTGGTGAATGAACTTCTGCACTCAAGGATCTTCCAGCTACCACCTTAATGGAAAATCATTGAGCTGGGATCCCTTGAATGCATAAGATCTTGGAATTACTCTGTCTCTTCAATGATTATCATTTAATAGAGTAATTACCCACATAACCTTGACCCAACCCGTCGCCATACACCGGAGCATCATCATTGTTACGATTAAAGGGAGCTAAAGATTCTTCATCATCATAGGAGGAGATCTTCATCAACATGCTTAATGGGGCTCATCTACTTATCTGTAAGTCATTAGAGTCCAGAGACCCTACTGATCATTCCTTTTGTAGGATTGGGTCACAAGTGATTCTTACCCCTTTCAAGTCCTCATAGGAGGCCTCTGACGGGAGAGTACGTGTGAGTGTTGTGTGTTGACTCTTGCTCGTGTAGAGCATAAAGTTAGGTCCTTAATGTTAGTCATTGGCCTTTGTGTCCTAAAAGTTAGGTTCCTTATGTAGATCCTTTGATCTTGTGTAGGGCATAAAACTTAAGTGTTGTGTATTGACCTTTGCTCTTGTGTAGGGCATAAACTCTAGGGTCCTTGTGTGGATCCTTGGCCTGTGTAGCCTAAAACCCTAGGTTCCTTGTGTGGATCCTTTGCTCGTGTGTAGAGCATAAAACCCATGTGCTGTGTTACCCCTTTGCTCCTATGTGGGGCATAAACTTGTGTCTCGTGGAGATATGTCTAAGTTCATTGTGTAGATGCTAGAGTCGACCTTGTGTAGGTTGTGAAGGTTAGAGGTGAACCTGATTTAAAACCCCTGTTAGTGAGATCCGATACACTTAAGGGTTGAGTGCGTCTGCCAAAAGTGGAGTAGGCACGTAGCCGAACCACTATAAAAATCTTATTTAAAACCTGATTTTAATGTTTGGGATTGATATTTTCGCCTTACTGTTTGTGTTTACTTTAAATGTTCTCATAAAGCATGCCAACATAATTATTTAGAACTGATAAAAATCACATCCCATACACACACACACAGTCACATCATTCATTCATCATAGACTAAGATTACATACTATTTAAATACTGAATAGTCTTATGATTGGATCCTCTATTTGGCTTAGAAGCCATTAGAGTTAAATTGGAGTCATCTTGATAGTTGTCTGTTATATCAAGATTCTGATAAAGAGATTTTAAATCATAATAAAATTTTATGAAGTCCTATTCACCCCCCCCCCCCCCCCTCTAGGACACTTTGACCTATTCCTACTTCTAGTAAAGCGGTCATCACCGCAATTTCATGATGGTGAACAACGGGACTTACTAATTTCACACTCAAATCAGGAAAAGAAGATATTCAAAGAAATTGCAGGTCTATTGTAATTTATTACAACAAACCATTAAAAGCTAATCCGTATCAATTGGCAGACCAAGAATGAAGAATTCAAAGCAATTGCCAAAGATCCAAGGAAACCAAGTACAAAGGATGAAGAAAAACTTGAAAGAATGCATAATCCGCAGTAGAAAACATGATATTTCGGTCCAACCTGAGCCAACTTTGGTCTGACCGAAATCGCAGAAAATATACTAGCAAGAAAACAGGATAATTTGGTCTGACCTGACCCAACTTTGATCCGACCGAAGCTTAGGTTGGAGTCGATCCGACCTAAATTTGACAAATTTTTTGCACAAGATTTTTCAGCATCAACTTTGGTCCGGCCAAAGTCAACTTCAGTCCGACTGAAATCGTGCAGAATTGTTCAACGAGAAAGTGCGATTTTTAACCTTAATTCGACCCGACCGAAGCATAATGCGTGACTTAAACAGAGTGCATAAATTCAAGATGGTTTCCGGAAATTCCAAGGAGTTGCGTAAGATAGGGTTTCACAACTATAAATATGAGTCCATAAGACGTTGCTAGGTATCTTTTAGGGATTAAGGAGTGGACCTAAAGGGTGGAGAGCCGCCGATGAGAGTTTTCTTCTTCTTCCTTAGTTGTTGTTATGTTTTATTTAAGAGTTCTTCGTTCAATCATGTCAATGGTTCGCTAAACCTCTTAGCTAGGGCTAAGAGGTGAAGCTTGTAGCATGATTGGGATATTTACTTTTCTTTGATTCATGTTTATATTGAACTTCATTGATTTCTAGTTTGATTTTAAGGAATATTTTCAGTTTTTTATGGTTTGTTGTGACTCAAATTACAATAGAGTTACGATAACTTTGAATATCTTCTTTTCCTATTTGAGATTGTGGGATTGGTAAATCCTGTTGTCACCATCATCCCCTGGGCATGGTAGGGTGACAGAATCCCTTCCAATCTTCACAATTCTCCTCCATTGAGGACTAGTTCAATGAGAAGTTCAGATATTTGATCATCTCTTCTTCCAACTAGATAAGATAGGACTCTGATTCCAGTTGTATTTCCTGAATCAAGTAAGGTAGCATCTTAATAGGTATAAGTGGAGCCCTGACATCCTAGTTCTTACATTTAAATTGACAAGTTTCAATTACATTATTCACAATTACTCTTTCAACTATTCCAGAATTCAGATTTAGATCTTCTTATTCTTCTAGTTCTAGTTATTTTCAGAAACGTACATGTTTAGTCCCTGTGGATTCGACCTCTGTCTCACTGAGATTATTACTACATTGCGACCCTACACTTGAGGTTGTGAACAGTAGGACGACCTTCACCGAAAAGATTTAGGCAGGACAACCTTATTTCACGACATCCTTAAAATCAAAATATCAAACTTAGCAAGAGCTAATCAATCATAAGACAGGCAAACAAATAATAAAAATAATCACCACAATGCACAAAGGAATGATAGTGGTTTGGTGCTTAAACCCACACCTAGTCCACTCCCAAAATTTCTACTCTCGTGATTTTGGCTTTCACTATTTCAAGGTTTTCCCAGGGTCACCTTAACAACCTTTATATAGTTCTTGTGATTTTCATGGGCTATCACAACAAAACCTACTTTGTGATTTTCACGAGATCACCACAAACAAACCCGCTGAGATTTTCGGGCTATCTCAGAAAAACTCAAAATGAAATAAAGTAAATACAATACTTATCTTCAATTGGCGAGTCGAAGACGTGACTGTAGCTTGGATAATGCGATCTTCTTCTTGGGATATCGATGAAGCCGTATACGAGTTCAACCCAAAAAGAATATAGGGATCTATAGTGTATTCAATATAAACAGAAACCCTAAGTGCTACAAATTTTATTCTCTAGATTTGAAGTAGAGTTTAGATCACTCTATTAAAAACAGTTAAAGCAACTTGAGAAAGAGAATAAAATAAGCTTAAAATAGAAGATTAGAATTACTGCTCAATAGCTTAAAAGGGGCTTGGCTTTCTCTCTTTCTTATAGGAGGATTCTCACTGAATTTTGTTACAGAAATGAATGAGAGAAGGCCTCTATTATAGCAAAAGGAATTTGGAAATTTTGCTAGCCCAATTTTAGGTTCGGCTGGCCGAATTCCAACGATTGCATTCGAACAGATCTTCGAATTTTGCGGGATAAGATGTTTCGAAATTTAGCTGGCCTAAGCCCAGATTCGGTTGGCCGAACCTCCAATTCAGCTGGCCGACATAGAGTTCGGCTGACCTAATTTGCCTGAATTCTGAAGAAATGCATTGCTAGAAACTTGACCGAATATATTCGAGCTGGTCGATTGGGCATGTTCATCTGGCCAAACCCAAGGTTGGGCTGGCCGAACCCACAATGCAAAAACTATGTCAATCTGTAAACTTGCCCTAAATATGTAGGGTTAGCCGAAGGTAGTTAGGTTGGCCGAACTGAATGTCGGGCTGACCTAACTTGAGTGTATCTTTACATAAAAGACGATCATTATGACGCTATGTGAAATACACTTAACTTAAGGTCAATCTAAGGTTATACCAACTGATGGTTAACTCATACAGAGTGTTCTAATTTTCAAACCTTGTACTTTCATGCTAGAATATGTTGAGTCTTCCTTGAGATGCTTGAAGGAGCCGTTACACAGGTCTTCATAAGTTGTCGAAGAATATCTTCATGAGTTCTTGTTCTCCTTATAGGACTACAAAATATGACATCCTAGTTGTGCTTAAGCATAAGCACCAACAGTACTGATCAATAAGACGAGGTCAGGTCAAACATCCATATGCATCGTTAGCTCAGCCGCCAGAAGATAAAGTACCTCCACTCCCATCAGACACCAAGCTCTTCCACAGCCTCATACATTTCTGAGTTGCCACTTGGATCATCTCCTAAGAACAGCTCTTGTCCCATGTGATAAGATGAAGAGGATGGCCATCCATGATTCCATCCATATTTCAATAAGGACAGGACCTTGGTCTCTTTACTCAGGAAAGGGAAGGTCGGCACGTCAATCGTCTGCTTGATGTCGAGGGAAAGCTCGACCATAGCCACTAGAGAATTCAAGTTGTTAAACTGCCCTCCGGAACAACCGTATGAGTCACCTCAGCCTCCTGCTACACACATCTACTAGTTCTGACCTGGCTATGACCGACCCTTCCCGAGAATCCAACCAAGGATTTCAGGAAACTACTACAATACGAGTCTGTTCGAGATCTTTGGCGAAGATCTCGGAAGATCGTTGCGATACGCCAAGGATCTGAATCTCTCTACAATACGTTCCTATTAATAGGGAATCCCCTTCCACGCCACTGCCATCTCTCAACTATAAGTAGGAGCATCCCTAATGGTGAAAGGTACACACAATCTTGAGTCCAGAAACCCTCTTTTCTACTAGACCCAGATTTCCTACTTGACTTAGGCATCGGAGGGTCCCCTCTTGCAGCCAGGTTCTCCTTTGTCTTTTTTGTGTGCAGGTGTTCAAAGGTCTAAGGAGGGCTAACTAGATTTCTGCATGAACTTTTGATATTTGCCCTTTTGAGGCTTGATGGTTTAATTTGTATAAACTTTTTTATTTTCGAGTCATTATGCAGATTTCTATGTGATTTTCGGGTGAGATGAAGTTCATTTATTGATTTTTCTAGTCACCTTACAAAGTTCATATGATTTTTGAGTGACTCTGGAGTTCACGTGTTGATTTTATCTTCATCTCGTGGAGTTCACTTGTATTATTATTTCCAGGTGAAGCTGAAGTTCATTTATTAATTTTCTAGTCACCTTACAGAGTTCAAGTATATGGATTTGCGGGTGAAACAGAGGTTTAAAAGTTTATTTTTTATTCATCTTGGAAAGTTCACTTGTATTTTGATTTCCGAGCGAAACTGAAGTTTGTTAATTTTCTAGTCACCTTGCGGGGTTCTATATGATTTATAGGTGAAGGAGAAGTTCATTTATTGATTTTTTAGTCACCTTGCGTAGTTCATATGATTTACAGATAAGTGGAAGTTCACTTATTGATTTTCTAGTCATCTTGTGGAGTTCACATGCAATGTGATTTTTTGGTGCAATAGAAGGTCATATGTTTATTATCTGACTATCTGGATATATTCACTCATATTGTGGTTGTTACTACATTTTTCTAATAGTGAAATTATATTAATTGGCTATATTTCTGAGTATATGATCATGATTTCGAATTGCATTGTTAATATATCTCTTTTTAAGTATTGCGAACTATACTAGATTATGAATGATGAGTGTGTAATCTTAGAGGGTATTCCTCACCGCGATAGTCATTAATGTTATCGAAATATATCAGTTGATGCATGTGTAAAGCGAGTCAATGTTGTTCACTTAGTTGTTGGAACAAATCGGGCAGCTAAGAAGCTAGACGAGGTCCTAGTGGCCCACATCAAGCTTTCATCATTAGTTGATAGATTTTCATTTCATATTAGTGTACTTTTGGTATTTTAGTTATATGACTCCTGTATGGGCATTATATTTTGAATTTTGTAATAAATGAAAAACTTTTATTCAATGCATGCTTTACTCTGCTAATACTTGCTGTTAACTATGATTAATGACAAGACTATTTAAATTTAGACTTGAATTTTAAAGGTTAATGCTTGGGTTTTTAGGAAACGATTAGTATACTCGGGTTTTGAAAACCGGGGTGTTATAGGTTAATTGCAAGTCTTTTGAGTGAAGGGACAAGGTATACATTGAACTAAGTCGAATTGTCGAGCAAGCAAATTCAGACAATACTGCTTGATTCCAGCCTTGGTATTCTTGCTAGTCTCTATTATGCCGTTATAGGAGAGGTCCCGTCCGATAACGTAACTCTTCCAAGATTGAAGCATCCGCCTGTGAACCACGCTGGGCCGAATTCTTTCAGCGAAAAGGGGGTGACAGTGCAATTTCGCTTGCTAGCGTTAAGAGGAAAGAATAAGGAGTCTATATAACTAGTGAATCTGTGGATCTCCTTAGGCAAATGAATAATACAGTGGCCATAAGAAGTATAAACAACATCGAAGAAGATGGGAGACTGTACAAGAATAGAGAGAAATTATTTACGGATCCACATTTGAAGAAGACATAGTGGTCCTCCACCATGGTAAAGACCTTTGGTGGCTATCTTATATATGTCTCTATATAGGTGGCTGAGTACAAAGAGTACGAGTCCTAGTTTTTTGCCTTGTGTGAGTGCATTAGTCAGTTGAACATATTCGTTGGTAATCTAGAGCACATTCACATAGAGTAGATGTTGATAGATCCATAGTAATAAGAAGGTCGTGTGTTCTTCATACTCGATCAGGCCTTTATATTTTTGATAGGCGAGCATGAACTGGGAATAGGCCTTGACGGCCTTATTGTTGAAGTATCACTTTTCATTGTGAGCGAAGCTGGGAAAAATCACCTCTCCAAAGGGAAGAAGTTAGGTGAGGGCACAATTGTCTAAGATTGCTGGACTCATAAGGCCACAACTAAAGAAGAAGATGTTGGTGAATGAGTTCCAGGAGATGGATGTTATAGTGAGGAGAGGGGGATCCGATGAATAATCATGCAACGATAACTTGATGTATTCATAAATGTTGGACTCTCTCCAAGAAACCTCATGTTGTGTAGCCACACACTCGAACCAATCTTCCATCCAATCAAAGGTTTCGGCCAGGTTTATGGAGCCTTCATAGCATTAGAAGGATCAAGGAGTAAGATTGAAGCAACATGTTCTTGCCGGGACAGATTGGAAAGAAGCGATCTATGGTGCAGATTTCATTGATCACGATTCCAGGAGAGAGAAGCAGGGCTGATGCAAATAAATAAATAAATAAATAAATAAAAATCGCTAAACAACAATTTGAAGATTATGTCAGTGGTGAATTTTTTGGAAAGACCTTTTAGTGCATAAATCAAATCATTTGGTTGGAAGGATGGAGAAACTGTAACGACTCGAAAATTTTCGTACAATGGCTCGAGTACCACCTCGACCAGAAATCACTTAGGATTAAATCCTTTAGAAATTTGACAAAGTTAACTAAGTGTTAAACTAGATTATCCATGAAATCCATTTGAATCGCTTTAAATACGATCTGTAAGACCCAAAACTTGTAGAATCATTGATGCTAGGTTACTCTAAAGTCTAGGATCAAACTCATTACCGACTGCTCTCGGGAACACATTGAAACTCCGTATCAGGTCTAGATCGCACATCGGGAGTCCGAATACTACGAAGTTAAGGACTTAGGACCGCCTCGTTGGGCTTGACAATCATCTCGGAAATCAAATCCAGACAGTGTCCTACGGCTGTTCGTTTGAGTCCGGAGCGAGAGAGTGTGAAAACACTTGTTTTCTTTACAAAATAAATATCTTGAATAGTGATCTAGCACGTGTTACTTGCGGTCAATTTGTAAGCTACCAGACCGTCAGAATCTGACCCAAATACACCCTTAGATCAGGAAAATTTTCATAAACATTTACATGTACTTGGAATTTCGCATTGAGACCCACTGACCGTTGAACTGAAACTAGTCCGCCACGCATGATCTGGGAATCCGAATGAAATAAAAACTTAACTTTACCTGAATTCAAGGTCTGTGAGCTTAAGTCCGACTTTTGACTCAAGGAGGCCCGCCAGAAATCCTCCGTTGAGCTGAAACAATGCTGCTTTGGTTATAACCTAAGTATACCTTGTCCTCAAGTCTAGTTTGGAGAGATTTTATGCTATATAAGGACCTTAGAACCCTCTCTCTCACAGGCATACGAATTTGAGAAAAATCCTAAGTGAGAAGAGAGAAAAAGAGAGAGAAAGCTAGAGAGTTGTGAGAGATCCTTCCTACTACTATCCCATGCCGCTACACAAGCTGCACCACCCCTTTCTTGTCGCTTTCCCGGCGATACCGACTTCGTTTTGAGGTAAGAAACCCTAACCCTAATCTGTTTTGGGGTGTGAAGGTTGTAGGTTATGAAATAGCTAACCTATTTCATTCTTTAGGCTACCAAACTGCCGAATACGGAGACTTAACAAACCCACCTGATCCGTTGCAATTCTACGGTATAAGGTGAGGACTTTAGGTGTATAGGTTACACTTTTCAACGCTTTTAATGTCAGATAATGATAGATTCATGATCTGCATGTAATTGCACATGTACAAAGTGTTGTCTGTTTTCCGTTTCGTTTAAAGATGAAAAATATGGAATTCTACATACTCTAGGTATTTGTAGAAAGTACCGTATACGTACAAATTTTGGAAATGTGTTTGATATGATTATTTGTTGTATAAATATATTATATGTGGATAAATTACTTGTTTGGCTAAAGGACTCGCCCTAATACATGTTTTGCTCATATACATTATGTATGTTGAAATTGTGTATTCTAGAAAATACCGTATACGTATAAATTTTGGAGATGTTTTTGTCATGATTATTTGTTGTATGAATATATTATACATGGATAAAATACTTGTTTGGCGAAAGGATAGCCCTAATGCATGTTTTTACTAACATACATCATGTATGTTGAAATAGTGTATTCTAAGTGTTTGTGAAAATGCTTGTGAGAGTAAGTGCTTAGATGTTAGTGCCTTAGGTAGGTGTTGAGATGGGGTGCTCAACTACCTTAGAGACATGTATGATTTCCTCCATGTGGTTGTTTACTTTAACAACTTACTTATGAAATATATGTATTTGTATTCTTATTTATATAGTGATTTATAATATGTTTTATAACATGCTTTGTAACATGTTTTATAACATGCTTTATGACATGCTTGTTAACATGTTGAATTGCTTTGTTTATTATGCTTTACACCACATGTTATGAGTAAGGATAAGGATGTGCTTGACGAACCCGAGTCGTACTTCAGTTGGTGACAGTGGTTAGGCCACACGAAGTGCTTATGCACTTCATGTCGTTCAGTTGATTGTGCGCTCGAGCTAGTCAGGCTCGTCAAATAACCCGATATGTCTAATGTATGTTCACCATGCTTGGTCACCACTGCTTGAACCTAGGGTACCAAACTTACCAGTGGAATCCCGTCAACCATGGTACCTCGATCCGCTAAGACTCATGAGCCAGGCATGGTGGTATGGGACACCGTGGTCGAGCTGTCAGCTTACGCTGGGGCCACGTGCCTCCCTGTAGTGACCAGTGAGCAACCAGACTTGTGAGCCGATTATGATGGTATGGGACACTATATTCGAGCTGTCAGCCTACATTGCTTGATGGGTGATGGGGGAGTGGTGCAACGATTCCGTGTAACAGCCCTAGCAACCCTGACCGTACCCGGTGTAGTGACCTTGGGCATTCTCCAAATCTGCGGTGAGGCAATGAGTCTTCCCATAGTAACAGAGTATAAACTAGGCCTGTATTGATAAGGTGATGGGGGAAGCCCTGACAGCCCTTGCAGCGGCCCAGAAACATACCATCGTATGAGATTGTCTAGGCTGACGACCCTAGAATGGATCATGTTTGGGAATAATACGAGGGAGGTACCTTAGTTTCCCAATCTTGCTGTTTGAAATGGACTAATAACAACTCGGTAATTATGCTCATCATGCATTGCATGTGCCTGGAAGATGTGGAGCACTGAGGAAAGTAAGCATGCCGCGAACGTAAGATGGTGTCGCATAAGGGAGTATGTCGGTGAGGGCATCCATCATGACTGCATTCATACTTGCATTAATAAGAGTAGCTAGGAGTGTTTGATTATACTGCTTTATCATTACTGCTTGACTGAGTCGATAACATGTTAACCTATGCTTTATTATTCCACTGAGTTAGCTACTCACTCCCACGTTACGGGACGGTGTTGTACACACCAACCAGACTCTGTCTCAGGTTTAGATGAGCTAGCGACTCAGGAGGCTGAGTCGGACTACGGTGAGGACCAGGACGAGTTCTCATTTATGCAGTATTCTGGCGGCTTCGACTAGACTGCCAGATCAATGGGATTTGCTGGGTTTACATCCTTAGATATATTTTTGACCTTTTTGAACATGAAATAGATATATGTATATGGTGACTCAGATGAGTTCATACTCTGGAGAATGAAATGATTTTTGTTTTCTTTTACATATATATACAGTTCTGTCTTCCGCTTGCCTTTGTACAATTGATCTGGAGTATGAATTGTTGTTTTGGTATAATCTCACTCATGTTTATTGTTCTAACACAGACAACATTTAATCATCATTATTTATGTTGCATAAGTGATGTTCTGGAACTCGAGAGTTGAGTTGCTACTTGACCCCCGAATTTCAGGGCATTAGAAGTTGGTATCAGAGCATGATTTTGATTAAACTGGACCTGAGTTATGTTCCCACGATGTACGCTGACGCATTACAACTTAGGAGGGTGCGAGAAAAATGTAGAAACAGTCCTAGGTTTTCCCGATTTCGCCATTTGGTGAAGTTCATCAAAAATGGGCGTTTTGATCGAGTTCGTACTCGATCCTGATCGCACGAGTCGATCCCAAATCACTTCTAGACCATCTATTGACGTGTCTAGATCACAATACACCTCATTCCAGCAGTCAAACATCTATAAATTCAAGTATGTGTCCGAAAGTGACCGAAACTACCCAAAATTGAGCGAATCGGGGTCGGGGGCCTACCCACATCAATATAGAGGTACCCAGGGTGGGACCCAGGGGTTTTTGGGGCCTAAGGGACTGGAGGACCACGCCCATAGGGTCCCCCTTTGAAAATCAAAAAAATTTTCGGCGAGGCCCTTACCCAGTTGGCGAGGCCTCGCCAGTTTCTAGACTGGGCCGGGCTCGCGGCTTGGGCCGATCGCCTTTGGTGGTCTAATATACCCCCTGACCTAGCTCCCATCCCATTTCCATCTCCCAAAACCCCACCTCCTTCACAAACCTCCCCTCCAAGCCGTTTTCTCTCTCCAAACTTGCTATTTCTCTTCAAAATCGCCCTTTCAATCGTCCTCCCTGCTGATTTCAACCACAACCTACCCATTTCTATCATCCATAGCAGTCCTTCTCTCCCTTCCCTCTCCGTTTCTCTCATTTGGACTCCCACATGCCTATTTGGAGCTCGAAAATCGTGTGAGCTTCCTCACCCACCTGATCTCTCCATTTTCTTTCTTAAATCCCTATCTTTTGTTCCCCTACAACGTCTGTTGGGACCCAAGTCCGTGGAGTATTTCCAGCCCCTTCTCTCTTTTTCCTTCATTTTCCATGGCCCTTTTTGAAGTCATTATGGCCATTTTCTCCATCTCCACCATCCTCTCTCTGATGGGCAAAAGAAAGACCGCCGCTGATGAGGCTGGGCCTAGTCGCCCTACACGATCAAGGCGGCCGAGAGACACCGCCGCTAGCTCAAGCTTTGCCCGAGAATTTCGAATGAAGCGGGACCTTGATCCCCGGATCCCTGCCGAACGAACTCAGTTGGCGGCACTACCTCATGGAGTGTATGAGGACCGCAGGGTTCTCTTTGAAGCCCAGGTGGATGGGCGACTCTTCGGTGAATACCTCTTGTTCGAGCAAGTGGAGGCGGCCCTCTGGGATCCGTTATTTGAGGTTAGAGGTCGGGCCAATCCTCGTACTGTCCGAGCCTTCTACGCCAACATCCGTGAGCCTACACTATAACCTTTGCAGTTTCGGCTCTTAGTTGGGGTGGATCTGTTTGTCACTATTGATGTGAGAGTGATTGCGCGGCTTATGAATATGCCGATTGGTGACGTACATGCGAGTGAACAGAATCTGGGGACTGCTAGTGAAAGGGATCGTCGCACATGTTACCTTTGTGGTGGCCGACTAGCTGAGTGGCAGCCGAAAAAAAGCCTGCTAGCGTCCCACATGTCAGACGACTTCCGCCTACTACATCACATCTTCACATACAACCTCTAACCGAGACACAGTAATCGCAGCGAGTGCACGTGACTCATGGTTGACTTTCTGTACCAAGTGGGGAAGAGGGCGAACTTGTGTGTGCCTACATTCGTGTTGTGACAGATTGTGGGTATTGCACGCTCCACCAGGAGCTCTGACTCGCTTCCTTTCAGCTGACTCATATGCAGGATTGCATGGGAGTTTGGCTATAGTCTGGGGGTGGAAAGGCCAGTACCGATCCACCAAATCGACGAGAATACTCTCCAGCAGTGAAACTTGGGGCACAACGACAACGGGCCCGACATGAGGAGAGTGAGGATGAGATTGAGCGCGAAGAAGATGGGAGTGAAGCTGAAGAAGAAGAAGAGGAACCTGAGGCCCAGGACACATAGGAGAGTTCACCTCCTGTGGCTCAGGAGCAGGGCACCGATCGGGCTACCATAGATTCGCGTTTATCCTGTCTCGAGGAGGGCCAAGCCGCCCTGCAACAGGAGGTCGGACGGGTTTGAACCAAGCTCAGCAAGGTGTCTCACACCTTGAAGGCCATCCTGTGCTGTCTACAAGACAAGAATGCTCCTCCTCCATCGCCTGATTCGGATGCCTAATCATCCAAGTTGTTGTTTGTGGTTGTTTTGGTTACCGCATTAGGCGGTTTATGTTTTCATGTTGATGATCTAGTAGTTAGTAATATGTTTTAAGTGTTTGATGTTGTGGATGTAATTGGCTTGCACGTAATTTCTGTCATGATTCATGTAACTCTGTATTCCATGTATTATGACAATCTTGGGTAAATGAAAAGCATGCAGCCTCTTTTGTTATGAGATGTGTGGAATGCTTTAAGTGCTTGAATAATGTGTTGTTATGCTTTATCTCACATAAGTTGCACCCTATATTGTATAGAGCATGCCGCGGCAGTATACACGGAGCACGGCACACCTCCTTCTCACTGACTCGATGGACCAAACTCCTTCTGGTAGAGGTGGTCCTACGGACTGAGGGTTAGACTCTGATCAGCCTCCTGCTGGTCCTACTGGTGGACTGCCACCTTATACACCCCCAGTTCACGAGCAGCACCGGGCATCCTCATCCACACAGCATGACCCACAGGCTGCTTTACCTCCTGATAGGTTTAAACAGTTGATGTTGATGATGCGTCAGCAGCAGATGCAGCACCAGCAGCTTATGGTCATTATTTCTGAGGCCTTGTCTCGGGGTGGGAGAGCGACTCTACCTCCGACATCTACACCCCCTGCTGAGACTGCCGAGCCTCCTACTCAGGCTAAGGCTATACCTCCCCTTGCGCCTGCTGTACCCCCTACTGGAGATGTCGGTACTCGTGGCCTACTCGAGCGATTCCAGCGCTTGAGGCCTCCCACATTCACGGGTTCTCACAGACCCGAGGAGGCTGAGTTTTGGCTAGACCGCATCTCCAAGATGCTTCGGATGCTTCACTGTACTGAGGCAGAGTAGGTCGAGTTGGCCACTTTCATGTTCGAGAGGGAGGCCAGCCTATGGTGGGATAGTGTATTGCGGTCTGTCAATGTGGGCTATGTGTGGACTTGGGAAGCATTTGAGTTCCGATTCCACAAGAAATATTACCCGCAGACCTACAGACACGAGCGGGAGGATGGGTTCCTACACCTCAGGCAGGGAGGCATGACTGTTACTGAGTACGAGCATTGCTTCAAAGAGTTGGGCCGCTTTGTCCCGACCATCCTTGTTGATGAACAGATGCGGATGCGCCATTTTTTTGGGGGTTTGCAACCTGATATACGGTCGAAGATGTGTTGTATCAGTATACCTTCTTACACGGCGCTGGTTCACATGTCTATGATGGCCAAGCAGGATGTTGATCAGCTGACTCGTTCTTGTGGTACTATGGTCACGAGACCGCAACTTGATGTTCAGGGCAGGCCTTTCCTAGGCAAGAGGCCTAGTGCTGACTCGCCTCCCAGGATCGTAGTGCCAGTGGCGCCCTATTGTGACCTGTACGTATTGCGGGAGACAGGGTCATTCTGTTGGGAGCTGTTTCGCGCGGATGAAGGATAGCGGGTTCTCTCCGCCGGAGATGATCGGTCGTTCTCGCCCACTGGCTATATCAACTCCGCTACTTCGGATGGCACCTGTACATCCGTCTTTCAGACCACCTGCACCTCGTTTCCGGCCGCCTCAACGGCCCATGGTACCTCAGCCTAACCAATCACAGCAGGCGCGTGTTCATGCGCTTACAGCAGAGGAACCAGATACTGCACCTTCAGCACCTATGGCCTTCGAGGTCACTGCACATGTACAAGGTATTCCAGTCTTTCTATTGGTGGACACCGGGTTTACTACCTCTATTGTTTCATGTGTTGCGGTCAAGCGACTAGGGTTGGAAACTAGTCCTATGATTGGGATAAGACTCCTTACTGCCACAGGGACTTTCTCAGACTCCACTACGATGTGTCGGGGTTGTTCGATAGACCTAAGGAGCAGGACAGTAGCTGTCGACCTGTTGGTCGCACTGCTCCATCATTATGATGTGATTCTCGGCATGGACTGACTCGTGGAGATGAAGGCCGAGATCGATTATGATACTCGGATCATGACAACATGTGGACTTGACGACACGATCTTTACTTTCCCAGTGCAGGTCAGTTGGTATTACCGCATCAGTAGTTACGCTACCCTGTTAGAGCAGGTTGATGGTCTGACATTGGAAAATATGCCTGTGGTTCGGGATTTTACAGGTGTGTTTGCAACAATTCCTGGTTTGCCACCTCGGCGCGAGATCGACTTCACCATTGATCTTACGCCCGGTGCGATGTCCATCTCATTACCGACTTATCGTATGCCTCCATGTGAGATGGAGGAACTGCGGAGACAGATTGACGAGCTAGTAGGGAAGGGTTTTATATGACCTAATGTGTCTCATTGGGGAGCACCTGTACTATTTGTGAAGAAAAAGGACGGGTCGCTACGATTATGTATTGATTACCGTAGATTGAACCAAAGAACAAGTATCCTTTGCCCACGATAGATGATCTGTTTGATCAATTGAGGGGGGCGAAGTATTTTTCGAAGATTGATCTGCAGTCAGGGTACCACTAGTTGCGTGTCAGAGATGAGGACGTGAAGAAGATGGCTTTCAGGACATGTTTTGGGCACTACGAATTTCTGGTGATGTCGTTCGGTCTTACGAACGCACAGGCCGTGTTCATGGACCTGATAAACCGGGTATTTCAGCCATTCCTATACCGATTCGTCATCGTCTTTATTGATGACACTCTAATATACTCTACGAGTCGGGAGGAGCACGAGGCGCACTTGAGAACGGTGTTGGATACGTTGGCGAAGAACCAATTGTTCACGCAGTATAAGAAGTGCGACTTTTGGCAGGAGGAAGTCAAGTTTCTCGGACATGTGGTGTCCAAGGATGGGATAGCAGTGGACCTTGCTAAGGTAGTCGCGGTTCAGGATTGGCAGCAGCCTGGCTCAGTTACCGAGGTGAGGAGTTTCCTTGGTCTGGCAGGGTATTACAAACGCTTCATTCGGAATTTCTCGAAGATTGCCAGGCCATTGTCTCTGTTGACACGGAAGGACCTGAAGTTCGCCTGGAATGAGAAGGTGGAAGTAGCTTTCAAGGAGCTGAAGGACAGGTTGACGTCCACCCCTGTGCTAGTATTGCCAGAGCAAGGGGTTAAGTACACGATATACACTGACGCGTTTCGCGTTGGTTTGGGTTGTGTCCTTATGCAGAAGGACAGGGTGATTTCGTATGCCTCGAGACAATTAAGGAAGCACGAGGAGAATTACCCTACACACGACCTGGAGTTGGCAGTTGTCATCTTTGCATTGAAGCTCTGGAGACATTACCTCTATGGAGAGGACGAGCTTTTCTACGACCACAAGAGCCTTAAGTATATATTCACGCAGCGAGACTTGAATATGAGACAACGCCGATGGATGGAGACCTTGAAAGACTTCAAGTTCGAGGTTTCCTATCATCCTGGCAAGGCGAACCTTGTGGTAGACGTGTTGAGCCGCAAGAAGGCTATAGCATTTGCGGCTCCATTGATGATAGCAGAGTGAGACATGGTTGAGTTCATGCGGGACTTCGAGCAGAGACTCACCGTAGAGGAGCCATTTGAGTGTGTTGCGCACGTTCGGGTGTGACCACTTATTGATGACAGGATCATTGAGGCCCAGAAGGGTGATGAACGGTTGTCTGAACTTTGAGAGCAAGCTAGCGACGCCGAGGACTCCGAGTGGAGAGTTGGTTCTAATGGAGGTCTACGATTCCGTGGTCGCCTATGTGTTCCTCATATTCCTGACTTAAGACAGGAGCTTCTCGAGTCTGCTCACAATACGAAATTCGCGATGCATCCTAGTAGCACGAAGATGTACCAGGATATGAGACGGTCTTATTGGTGGGAAGGCATGAAAACCCACATTGAAGAGTATGTTTCTCGTTGTCTGGCATGCCAGCAGGTCAAGGCAGAACATCGCCGACCTCCTGGACTGCTTCAGCCCATGCCCATAGCTGAATGGAAGTGGGACTTCATTTCTATGGATTTCATATCGGGGCTGCCAAAGACGAGGAAGGGACATGATTCCATTTGGGTGATTGTGGACCGGTTGACCAAATCGGCCCATTTCCTCCCTATCAGAGTCACGAACTCTGCAGACGAGTTGGCTAGGCTGTACATCAGAGAGATCGTCCGTCTGCATGGGGTTCCTTTAGAGATCATGTTGGACAGAGACACTCGGTTCACATCTATCTTTTGGACTCGTATCCAGGAAGCGATGGGTGTGAAATTGAAGTTCAATACGACGTTTCATCCTCAGACTGATGGGCAGATAGAGCGGGTAAATCAGATTCTAGAGGATATGTTGCGAGCATGTGTGTTGGACTTCAAGGATAGTTGGGATGACTGTCTTCCTTACGCAGAGTTCGCCTACAACAACAGCTTCCAGGCGAGTATTGGTATGGCTCTATGAGGCCCTGTATGGTCGTCCTTGTAGAGCACCTCATTGTTGGGCTGAGGTTGACGAGCGTAGTCTGATTGGCCCAGAGTTGGTGCAGGCAACCTCAGAGAAGATCGACATTATCAGGCGTCGACTTCTTACAGCGCAGAGCAGGCAGAAGAGCTACGTCGATATGAGGCGGCGACCGCTTGAGTTTGGGGTTGGAGACTGTGTTCCTCAGAGTTTTACCTATGAAGGGAGTCCTTCGGTTTGGGAATAAGGGGAAGCTCACACCGAGGTTTATCGGTCCGTTTCAGATACTGGATCGAGTGGGTGTTGTGGCATATCGTCTCGCATTGCCCACACCACTTACAGCTGTACACAACGTATTTCATGTATCTATGCTGAAGAAGTATGTTCCTGATCCTTCACATATCATCGGATGGGAGCAGGTACAGCTGAGTGAGGATGCTACGTATGAGCTGCGTCCGACGCGTATCCTTGACAGGAAGGAACAGGTACTGCGTAGTAAGGTGATTCCACTCTTGAAGGTATTGTGGACACATCATGCAGAGGAGGAAGCTACGTGGGAAACAGAGGCCGATGTCAGAAAGAACTACCCTCAGATTCTCGACGAATACGAAAATGTACAAATTTCGAGGACGAAATTTTTGTTTAAGGGAGGTAGATTGTAACGACTCGACAATTCACGTACAATGGCTCGAGTACCACCTCGACCAGAAATCACTTAGGATTAAATCCTTTAGAAATTTGACAAAGTTAACTAAGTGCTAAACTAGATTATCCATGAAATCCATTTGAATCGTTTTAAATACGATCTGCAAGACCCAAAACTTGTAGAATCAATAACGCTAGGTTACCCTAAAGTCTAGGATCAAACTCATTACCCGACTGCTCTCAGGAACACATTGAAACTCCGTATCAGGTCTAGACCGCACATCGGGAGTCCGAATACTACAAAGTTAAGGACTTAGGACCGCCTCGCTGGGCTTGACAATTATCTCGGAAATCAAATCCAGACAATGTCCCACGGCTGTTCGTTTGAGTCCGGAGCGAGAGAGTGTGAAAACACTTATTTTCTTTACAAAATAAATATCTTGAATAGTGATCTGACACGTGTTACTTGCGGTCAATTTGTAAGGTACCAGACCGTCAGAATCTGACCCAAATACACCCTCGGATTAGGAAAAATTTCGTAAACATTTACATGTACTTGGAATTTTGGATCGAGACCTGCTGACCGTTGAACTGAAACTGGTCCGCCACGCGTGATCTGGGAATCCGACTGAAATGAAAACTTAACTTTACCTGGATCCAAGGTCTGTGAGCTTAAGTCCGACTTTTGGCTCAAGGAGGCTTGCTAGAAATTCTCCGTTGAGCTGAAACAATGCTGCTTTGGTTATAACCTAAGTATCCCTTCTCCTCAAGTCTAGTTTGGAGAGATTTTAGGCTATATAAGGACCTTAGAACCCTCTCTCTCATAGCCATACGAATTTGAATAAAACCCTAAGTGAGAAGAGAGAAAAAGAGAGAGAAAGCTAGAGAGTTGTGGGAGATCCTTCCTACTACTATCCCCTGCCGCTACACAAGCTGCACCACCCCTTTCTTGTCGCTTTCCCGGTGATACCGACTTCATTTTGAAGTAAGAAATCCTAACCCTAATCTGTTTTGGGGTGTGAAGGTTGTAGGTTATGAAATAGCTAACCTATTTCATTCTTTAGGCTACCAAACTGCCGAATACGGAGACTTAACAAACCCACCTGATCCGTTGCGATTCTACGGTATAAGGTGAGGACTTTAGGTGTATAGGTTACGGTTTTCGACGCTTTCAATGTCAGATAATGATAGATTCATGATCTGCATGTAATTGCACATGTACAATGTGCTGTCTGTTTTCCGTTTCGATTAAAGATGAAAAATATGGAATTCTACATACTCTAGGTATTTGTAGAAAGTACCATATACATACAAATTTTGGAAATGTGTTTGACATGATTATTTGTTGTATAAATATATTATATGTGAATAAATTACTTGTTTGGCGAAAGGACTCGCCTTAATACATGTTTTGCTTATATACATTATGTATGTTAAAATTGTGTATTCTAGAAAATACCGTATACATATAGATTTTGGAGATGTATTTGTCATGATTATTTGCTGTATTAATATATTATACATGGATAAAATACTTGCTTGGCGAAAGGATAGCCCTAATGCATGTTTTTAATAACATACATCATGTATGTTGAAATAGTGTATTCTAAGTGTTTGTGAAAATGCTTGTGAGAGTAAGTGCTTGGATGTTAGTGCCTTAGGTAGGTGTTGAGATGGGGTGCTCAACTACCTTAGAGACATGTATGATTTCCTCCATGTGGTTGTTTACTTTAACCACTTACTTATGAAATATATGTATTTGTATTCCTATTTATATAGTGCTTTATAATATGCTTTATAACATGCTTTGTAACATGTTTTATAATATGCTTTATGACATGCTTGTTAACATGCTTGAATTGCTTTGTTTATTATGCTTTACACCACATGCTATGAGTAAGGATTGATTGAGTTTGGGACTATGTCTATAGTCCAGACAATCGGTACCAGACTTGAGATTGTGGTTGAGATTCATGTCGCCACGAAAGATGTGCTTGACGAACCCGAGTCGTACTTCAGTTGGCGACAGTGGTTAGGCCACACGAAGTGCTTATGCACTTCATGTCATTCAGTTGATTGTGCGCTCGAGCTATTCAGCTTGTTAAATAACCCGATATGTCTAATGTATGTTCACCATGTTTAGTCACCACTGCTTGAACCTAGGGTACCAAACTTACCAGTGGAATCCCGTCAACCATGGTACCTCGATCCGCTAAGACTCATGAGCCGGGCATTGTGGTATGGGATACCGTGGTCGAGCTGTCGGCCTACGCTGGGGCCACGTACCTCCCCGTAGTGACCAGCGAGCAACCAGACTCGTGAGCCGATTATGGTGGTATGGGACACTATATTCGAGCTGTCGGCCTACATTGCTTGATGGGTGATGGGGGAGTGGTGCAACGATTCCGTGTAACAGCCCTAGCAGCCCTGACCATACCCGGTGTAGTGACCTCGAGCGTACTCCAAATCTGCGATGAGGCGATGAGTCTTCTCGTAGTAACAGAGTATAAACTAGGCCTGTATTGATAAGGTGATGGGGGAGTGGTGCAACGATTCCGTGTAACAGCCCTGGCAGCCCTTGCATCGACCTAGAAACATACCATCGTATGAGATTGTCTAGGACTGACAACCCTAGAATGGATCATGTTTGGGAATAATACGAGGGAGGTACCTTAGTTTCCCAATCCTGCTGTTTGAAATGGACTAATAACAACTCGGTAATCATGCTCATCATGCATTGCATGTGCCTGGAAGATGTGGAGCACTGAGGAAAGTAAGCATGCCACGAATGTAAGATGGTGTCGCATGAGGGAGTATGTCGGTGAGGGCATCCATCATGACTGCATTCATACTTGCATTAATAAGAGTAGCTAGGAGTGTTTGATTATACTGCTTTATCATTACTGCTTGACTGAGTCGATAACATGTTAACCTATGCTTTATTGTTCCACTAAGTTAGTTACTCACTCCCACGTTACGGGACGATGTTGTACACACCAACCAGACTCTATCTCAAGTTTAGATGAGCTGGCGACTCAGGAGGCTGAGCCGGACTACGGTGAGGACCAGGACGAGTTCTCATTTATGCAGTATTCTGGCGGCTTTGACTAGACTGCCGGATCGACGGGATTTGTTGGGTTTACATCCTTAGATGTATTTTTGACCTTTTTGAACATGAAATAGATATATGTATATTGTGACTCAGATGGGTTCATACTCTGGAGAATGAAATGATTTTTGTTTTCTTTTACATACATATTTATACAGTTCTGTCTTCCGCTTGCCTTTGTACAATTGATCTGGAGTATGAATTGTTGTTTTGGTATAATCTCACTTATGTTTATTGTTCTAACACAGACAACATTTAATCATCATTATTTATATTGCATAAGTGATGTTCTGGAACTCGAGAGTTGAGTTGCTACTCGACCCCCGAATTTCAGGGCGTTACAGAAACAAAGGATGATGA
Organism: Magnolia officinalis; assembly: GCA_021015155.1. Classification (NCBI taxonomy): domain Eukaryota; kingdom Viridiplantae; phylum Streptophyta; class Magnoliopsida; order Magnoliales; family Magnoliaceae; genus Magnolia; species Magnolia officinalis. The sequence continues at coordinate 43,935,926 of JAJHSJ010000006.1, read as the reverse complement.
AGCCGCCATCGCTAATGCAAGATGATGTTAGGGTTTCGAGAGTAAGAAAATGGGGAAGAATGCTTGAGAAACGAGGAAACATGTTAAAATGAGATATATATTTATCAAAATCGGGTGTATTAATGAGGATGTAATCATGATCGCCTTTAATACGTTGCTCATACACGCATTGCCACGGAAATAACTATCTGTCCAAAAAAGGAAAGCACGATCGTCATTTGAAATTATCTCAGTCACATGTGGTAAATGAGGCATCATCACGTGTCCTACAAAATGACTGCATTTATGAGGAGTCACACTTCGCCTTCACCTTTCTCTCCAAAGGTAAAACAAGGGGAGGGGGTCAATGTTACACCCTATTTTCGTCCATTCCTTCAAAAACCAATTAGAGAGGTATGCGTAATGTTGCTCAACGTGCATAGTGTATCTAAGATCTGTTGAAATACACAAAGAGGATTTTGCAGGTATATAGTTGGTGTGTATCAAGCGGTGCTATATTTGACCAAGCAGAACGTGGTCGAGTTAATAAGGAAACCCAGAGCGATTACTAGAATAGGTGGCAAGTTTAGAAAGAGGTCTCTGAAAGGTCATATAGTGCTGAAACGGTTATACGATTATAACAACCATATGAACATTGGAAGACTCCAATAAGGCTATAAATAACAAGAGAATTCGACAAGAAAATAAAAATAAATCATCTAGTACCAACAAAACCAAATCTATTTTTCAATTATCCTTTCAATTATTAGTTATTTACATTCCTTAGTATAATTCTTATCTTTGGTTATCATTTATATGTGTTAGTGTAATCTTTGCATTTATATGTTATTTACATTCCTTAGCGTAATCTGCAGTAGTAACCAAGTAGTCATTAAGTTTACCTATAATTTGAGTCTATGCTCAAATGTTGAATTCAGTTCAAATATCAAAAAAAAAAAAAAAAAAAAAAAAAAAAAAAAAAAAAAAAAAAAAAAAAAACCTCCATCTAGTGAAGTGTTCTCCGGTTGTTCTCCATGGCCAATTGTAAGAATTTATTATTTTTTTATTATTATTTTATCTATATTGAAGGAAAAAAAAAAAAAAAATCCTTTTGTATGGAAGGTAGAGGTGTATTCTATTTTTAGATGAAAAACCCCACCTTCTAACTATCATTTAATCATCTTAAGCAATGTTATCCTAGTGGCTGAGTAGATGACTGATCGTATTAAAACTCAATTATATAGTATCAATTTATGACCTATTTGTATATCTTAGCACTTGATGTCATAATTGTTTGGTATGAATTGAGCCACACATTCAATTATGACACGTTCGTGCTAATTAGGTGACCGATTTTGAAATGGAACCACAGCAATTTGCATGTTCACAATGAGTAAGTTGGACTTAACCGAGGTCTTTTTCATTTTATTTATTTTTTTCTTTTTTAATATGGTCCGTCCATGATGTGGGCCATGACATTCATGGCAGATAAACCAACCAGGATCCCAAATCCACTTACTGCGTTTGGTGCAGGGAAGTTGAAATGGGAAACTCATCATCAAATAGTAAAATTATGTATTAAATTATAATATTTTTAAAAACTTTATTTTCAGGTGAAAAAAAAAAAAAAAACACTGAAGTCATCTCATGAAGAATGAAATTATGAAGAAGGAGATTAGTAATGCAACAAGTGGAGCCAATGCTGAGCATAGATTTTTTGGAAATATGATGATGGACCATACCCCAATGCTGAGAACAATCTTAGCCTTTCGATTTTTGGCCTATCTGTGTAGACCATTGAGATGAGAAATAGATTAACCGGAAGAAAGGGTCCATCTTCGAAGGTGTCAGGGATCTTCTAACTTGGAGATTATTGTAAACCATGGACCGATGTGTCTAAATTGAAAAGCTGAGCATACAATACAAAGTGAGGATCCTATTTAGTCCGCTTTAAAAAAGGAAAAACGAAAATAAAATTTAAAAAAAAAAAAAAAATCCCAATTGCAACGTTGGTTTAGACATGCACAGCCCCATCTCAACCCAGCACGAGGGCCTACCTCTTGAAGAGCTTCCCCTCCGGCAAAGCACCAAGCATGTGAAGTGGTCTCTCAGGTGGGCCCCACCTTCTTAACCGAATCCGCCTAGTTGGACTGTTGCCTCCTCCAACTATATTTTGAACCCCACGTCAATCTCTAGATTAGCAAGTGCTGACATGGACTTATCCGACCAAGGACGTATGAACAAGTGTCATTAAAAAAAAAAAAAAAAAAACTAGGGGTGTAGTCGCAAGGAAAGGCAGTGGGATGTGTTATTTCACGTAGTGGATAACAGCCATACGGAACTTTAGGACTTGAGTCTGACAGATTCTGCCTCAGGTTCATCTTCGCTGTTTAGAAAACATGAGAAAAAGGTGCCAACCAGAGAAAAATGTGGGAAGCTTTGTTAGGGTACGGGCTAGACTACCATGTTTGTTTAGCATCGTGTATTAATAAATAAATAAGTGGGCAATCTCCAACCGTACACATGTCATCGTTTTACGGCAATCAAGACCGTTCATATTATTTGGTATACTAGGATGTGGTATATATTGCCCCTGTGTTAGGCTACTTCGACCCCATACAGGCCAATACAGCTATTGGAGCGGATTAGGTGCGGCACGGGCCTCACCCAACATGGTGCAGCCCTGATCATGGGGCTTACCTTCATGCATGTATTGTATATTCACTATGTCCATCCGTTTTTCCAGGACATGATTAAAAAATAAAGCATACCCAAATCTCAGTTGGACCACATCACAGGAAACAGTGGTGATTGACCATTAAAACCTACTGTGGGCAACAAAAGTGTTTTGATCAAGGTAATATTTGTTTTTCCCTTCATCTAGGTCTGTGTGACCTTATCAAAAGGTTGTATGGAAAATAAACTTTATGGATGGAGTGGATATAAAATAATAGGTTGTATGGAAAATAAACTTTATGGATGGAGTGGATATAAAATAGATACACCAAGTTGGGACCCTGTGTTGGTTGAGACCGTGGACGCACCTAATTCACTACGCATATTATTCACGGGAAACCAGTGCCCATCAGGTAATGGGCGTCAGTTTCGTACAATACTTTAAACCTTGGTCCGAAGCGCTGGACCTATCTACATACGGAGGCATAACCAAATATTTCAACAGAAAGATAATACCAACCACCTTGCTTTACCACTTAAATTTAGACCACTCACTTATTTTACTTTTAACCATCCATTTAAAAGCCGTTAATTGGATGGTTAGCAATGCTTGATCAGTGTGATTTTCGAGATATGTTCCATTTATGATGGGAATCAGAATTTGAATGGTCTGGATAGCTGGAAAGTCGGTGCCATGTTGGATGAGGATGAGTCACCACCATTTTCAATATGGTGCTCAAGTAACATAGTAGTCCTGCGCCTTTACCAAAAGCCTAATGCATATGATCTTGGTGATAAGAAGTTTCTATGTAGTTATCTTCTTTTCCTCTTTTAAAAAGCGGATAAGATTTATCTTACTCATTAGTAGCACTAGCCACCATTTCAACAACGAAAACAATGACAACTACAACAAAACAACGTATACATTATTGAGCAGGAAAACAATTTTGATCGCGTTTTATCCAACATCCAAACCGATCATAATGTGGACCCCACTTTGATGGGCCACATACCAGAAATTTTAACGTAAAAAGATAGAATTTACAAGAAAAAGAGGACGGTTATAGAAAATGTCAACCAAAGTTCCACTAGCCGTCCATTTTATTAAAAAAACGATAATAAAGGGTCGCTAGTGTCGAATTAGCGCAATTTTAGGGCTATTGCCCATTCAAGGTGTCCTATCTGATGGTCGGTTCATATCTCTTACATGTTTGCCACGTGGATGAAGATAGAGTTAATGATAACTTAAGTGAAAAGAAACGCAAGGCTTGCTTATTCGACTCCCATGGCCTCCCCCTCTATTAGTAAAAACCATCGTAGCCGAATCGAACGTGTAGATTTCCCTGATTAAAAAGCTGTTTGGTTGCACCAAATATCATGAAATTTGATGATATTCTATGATTAATTAGTTTAATTCGGTGTGAAATTTCTTGATATTTGATACAACCAAGCACACCCTAATGAATTTTGATTTTTCCATGATTAATCAGTTTAATTTGGTATAATATTTCATGACATTTGATGCAACCAAACATGCCGTAATGAATTTTAATTTTCCTAGATATGATTATGTTCAATGGATGTTTCTGGTGATTAGGTCTTCTGGTTCTTCTTTAATAAATCTAACGTATCTCTTCGATGTAACAAGATTCCTAAACAAAGTAAATCAACAATTTCTTAAGACTACTTGGATTTAGGATTTTAACCATGGATAAATAATGGTTAGGGTAATACATGAATATTATGGCCATGTTTAGCTGTAGAAGTGGGATGAATTTTGGACAATAGGTTTAATCAAGATGAAGGATGCCTTGTAATATGTTACACCCTGGACTCAGTGAATGAGCTTTTCAAAATTTTAAAACTCCGAATCTGGTGTGGATTATAATTTCTTTTTCTTTGAATGGTAGCCATGCATGACTGTTGAGTGTCAAATATTGTAAATTTTCTCCTATTTATATCTTGGTTTTATGAACATAATAAGGCTTAATGGTATATTTTATACATATTTATGTTGCAAGGTGGATTTAAGAGCTTGGATTGAAAAGAATGTTAAAGGCATGGATTTAACGCTCAAAGAATCACCAAGGCAAATGATGGATCTTAGGAAACCAAGAATGAAAAAATTACATACCAAAGATCCAAAGAAACCGAGTATAAAAGATGAAAAAAGGACTTGAAAGACTTCAGGATTCGCAGCAAAAAACAGACAGGTTCAGTCTGACCAAAGCCAACTTCTATCCGACCTAAATCGTTAAAAATAGTCCAGTGGCAAACGATGAAATTCAGATCTAATTCCGTTCGACCGAAAACTAATTTGGTTTGACCGAAGCCTAGCTCGGTCCGAGCGAAGGGAGGATGCGGTGCGACCAAACGTACACAAAAAGCTCCAGCGCTGAAAGGAGTCAATTTGGTTCAACCGAAGATTAATTCGGTCCGGCCGACAACTTAAGTTCGATCCGATCAAAATCGAGCAACTGTTGAAATAAAATCATTTCCAAATTCGGACTCGGCCTCGGATTCGACTTCGGTCCCGACCAAAGCGTAACACGGAAAAGCTGCATATTGCATAATTCAAGTCGGTTTGCGAAAATTCAAAGTCGGTGTGTAAGATAGAGTTTCACAACTATAAATATGAGTCCCTACGACATTCCTAGGTATCTTTCAGGGTTTAAGGAGTGGAGAAAAAGGGTGGAGAGCCACCACCAAGAGTTTTTCTTCTTCTTCCTTAGTTGTTTGCATGCTTTGTTTAAGAGTTCTTAGTTCAATCATGTCTATGGTTAGCTAAATCTCTTAGCTAGGGCTAAGAGGTGAAGCTTGTAGTATGATTGGGATGTTTACTTTGCTTTGATTCATGTTTATATTGAACTTCATTGATTTCTAGTTGATTTTAAAGAATATTTTCAGTTTTCTATGATTTGTTGTGACTTAAATTACAATAGACACTGCGATAGCTTTGAGTATCTTCTTTTCCTATTTAAGATTGTGGGATTGGTAAATCCTGTTGTTTGTCATCGTCTCCTAGGCATGGTTGGGTGATGGAATCCCTTCCTATCTCTACAATTCTCTTTCATTAAGGCTAGTTCAATGAAAAGTTCAGAGATTTGATCATCTCTTCTTCCAATTGGATAAGATAGGACTCTAATTCCAATTGTGTCTCTTGAATCAAGTAAGGTAGTATCTTGATAGCTACCAGTGGATCCTTAGCACCCTAGTTCCCACCTTTAAATTCACGAGTTTCAATTACATTATTCACAATTACTCTCTTAAATATTTCAAATTTGCTTTTAGATCTTCTTCTAGTTCTGATTCTAGTTAAATTCAGAAACGTACAAGATTAGTCCCTGTGGATTCAAACTCGGTTTTACCAAGTTATTACTACATCGCGACCCTACACTTGGGGTTGTGAGCAACGACATTAATAATAATTAAAGAACATGAAATCCATATATATAAATGTTCACTATATAGTACTTTTTTTTAACAATATACTGCTAACAATAGAAACTAAAAGAAGTTGCACCTACATATCTGTAACACCCTGAAAATCGGGGGTCGAGCATAAACTCAACTCCCAAGTTCCAACGCATCACTTATGTAACAAAATGAATAATGATTGAATGTTGTCGGTATTAGTGTAGTGAACATGAGTGAGATTAAGCCAAAACAGCATATCATACTCCAGAGACAAGTGAATTAGCAAGCGGAAGACTGTGATAGATAAATAAAATATAAAAACTGTGGTGAGTCTCCAGAGTGTGATAATGTTACCAGGTTAATTCATTATGAGTACAATTTCAAATTATACCAAGTTGTGGAAGTGTAATGTCTTCTATCCCAAACACATAACCCTGTCAATGCAATACCAGGCCTTCATAGACCTGTCAGAGAGCTACATGTAGGAGAACTCCTCCTCAACATCATATTAGTAGTCCGGCTCTGCTTCATAAGCATCGCCATCACCTGAAACTCAACAAATCTGGTTGGTGTGTACAACACCGTCCCTTAACGTGGGAGTGAGTGATCAACTCAGTGGGACAGTAAAGCATAGGTTAACATGTTATCAATTCAGTCAAGCAGTAATGATAAAGCAGTACAATCAAACACTCCTAACTACTCTTATTAATGCAAGTATGAATGACATGATGAATGCCCTTGCCAAACCACCCTCAAGCGACACCATCTTACGTTCGCGACATGCGTTCATCCCTCAGTTCTCCACTTCTACCAGGCACATGCAGTGCGATGATGAGCATGATTACCGAGTAGTTATTAGTCCTTTCAAACAGCAGGATTGAAAAACTAAGGTACCTCCCTTATATCATTCCCAAACATGATCCATTCTAGGGTCGTCAGTTCTAGTTAATCTCATACGATGGTGTGTTTCTAGGTCGCTGCAAAGGCTGCCAGGGCTGTTACACGCATTCGTTACACCACTCCCTCATCACCTTTTTAACGGTTCATCACTAAATTGATACAGGCCTGGTTCATACTCTATTCACTGCGGCAAAACTCGTCGCCTCACCGCAAAATCAGAGTATGCTCGAGGTCACTACAAAAGGCTCGTCACCAATCAATGTAGGCCGACAGCTCGAATATAGTGTCCCATACCACCATAATCGGCTCACGAGTCTGGTTGCTCACTGGGCACTACGGGGAGGTACACGGCCCCAGCGTAGGCCGACAGCACGACCACGGTGTCCCATACCACCATGCCCGGCTCATGAGTCTTAGCGGATCGAGGTACCATGGTTAAAGGGATTTCACTGGTAAGTTTGGTACCTTAGGTTCAAGCAGAGACGTCCAAACATGGTGAACATACATAAGACAAATCGGGTTGCTTGACGAGCTTGGCTAGCTCGAGCGCATAACAAGTTGAATGATATGAAGCGCATAAGCACTTCGTGTGGCTAACCACTATCTCCAACCGAAGTACGACTCGGGTTCGTCGACCACATCTTACGTAGCGAAATGAATCTCAACTACGATCTCAAGTCTGGTACTGAATATCTGGACTATAATCATAGTCCCAAACTCAATCAATCCTTATCTAGAGCATGTAGAGTAAAGCATATTAAACAAAGTAATTCAAGCATGTTAACAGCATATCATAAAGCATGTTATAAAGCACTATATAAACAGGAATACAAACACATATATCTCATAAGTAAGCGGTTACATTAAACAGCCAACATGGAGGAAATCATATACGTCTCTAAGGTAGTTGAGAATCTCATCTCAACACCTACCTAAGACACTATCATCTAAGCACTTACTCTCACAAGCATTTTCACAAACACTTAGAATACACTACTTCAACATACATAGTGTATATTAGCAAACATGTATTAGGGCGAGTCCTTTCGCCAAACAAGTAATTTACGCATATATAATATGTTCATACCACAAATAATCATGGCAAACACATCTCCAAAATTTATACATATACCGTACTTTCTATAATACACTATTTCAACATACATAGTGTATATTAGCAAAACATGTATTAGGGCGAGTCCTTTCGCCAAATAAGTATTTTATCCATATATAATATATTCATACAATAAATAATCATATCAAACACATTTCCAAAATTTATACGTATACGGTACTTTCTACAAATACCTAGAGTATGTAAAATTCCATATTCTTCATCTTTAATCGAAATGGAAAACAGACAGCACTTTGTACATGTGTAATTGCATGCAGATCATGAATCTATCATTATCTGACATTGAAAGCGTTGAAAACCATAACCTATACATCTAAAGTCCGCACCTTTTGTCGTAGAATCGTAACGAATACGATAGGTTTGCTAGGCTTTCGTATACGGCAGTTTGACGACCTATAAAATGAAATAGGTTAGCTATTTCATAACCTACAACTATCAAAACCCCAAATCAGTTTAGGGTTAGGGTTTCTTACCTAAAAATGACGCCGGAATCACCGGGAGAGCGATGAGAATGGAGCGGTTAAGCATGGATTGCAGCAGGGAAGCAAGGCAGGGAGATGCTCCCACATCTCACACACTTTCTCTCTCTTTTCTCTCTCCTCTCTCTAGGGTTTCTCTCAAATTCGTATGACTGTGAGAGAGAGGGTTCTAAGGTCCTTATATAGCCTAAAAACTCACTAAAATAGACTTATGGTCAAGGTATACTTAGGTTATAACCAAAGCGGACCTGTTTCAGCTCAACGGAGGACTTCTGGCGGACCTCCTTGAGCCAAAGGTCGGACTTAAGCTCACTAACACTGGATCTAGGTATGGCTACGTTTTCGTTTCAGTCGGCTTCTCAGATCACGCGTGGCAGACTAGTTTCAATTCAACGGTCAGTGGATCTCAATCGGAGATTCCGAGTACATGAATATGTTTGGGGACATATCCCTGATCCGAGGGTGTAATTTGGCATGATTCTGACGGTCTGGTTGCTTAATACTGATCCGCAAGCGGCATCTGCCAGATTTATTTATTTTGAATTTAATTTGGAATTATTCTCACATTTCTCACACTCCCCGCTCCGAGCTCAGGCGAACAGCGCTGGGACACTATCTGGATTTGATTTCCGAGATGGTTGTCAAGCCCAGTGAGGCGGTCTTAATTCCTTAACTTCGTGTTAATCGGGCTTCCGACGTGCGGTCCAGATCTGATACGAAGTTTCGAGATGCTCCCGAGAGCAGCCGGGTAATGGGATTGATCCTAGATTTTAGGGTACCCTAGCGTCAATGATTCTATAAGTTTTGGGTCTTGCAGATCGTATTTAAAGTGATTGGTGCTAATTTCACAGGTACTCTAGTTTAACACTAGCTAATTCTCGCCTAATTTCTAAAAGATTTAGTCCTGAGTAATTTCTGTCTGAGGTGGTACCTGGGCCTTTGTAGTTTGTATATAAAGTGATCCAAGTTATAATACTTAGCTAGTTTAAGATAGTGTCTAGGGTGAAAGTACTTAGAAAAATTGAAAGAACAAGGTGGTGAAGGGTGAGATTTGTGAAGGAGATGAGTTCAAAAGCGGTTTTGGACTTTGGGATTGAGTTCTAACAAGTTAATAAGGTGTTAGGATCGACCCATTGCCTAAGGACGTCTAAGTCCAGGTTGGTAAAAAAATTCGGGATGTTACAATATCTCCACTGGTGTGCCCTTTGTTGTCAAAGAGTTTACTTACAACAATAGCTTTCAATCGAGCATCGGCATGACACCGTTTAAAGCATTGTATGAAAGGTCATGCAGGTCTCTCAGCTGTTGATTAGAGGTAGGAGAACGGGAATTACTTAAATCTGAAATGGTATAAGAGGTGGCTGAGAAGATCGCAATGATACGAGAACATTTGTGCACCGCCCGAAGCCATTAAAAGAGCTATGCAGATACCGCTGAGAATATCGTAGTGATAAGAGAACATTTGCACACTACCCAAAGCCACCAAAAGAGCTAGCAGATATCAGAAGAAGAGACTTAGAATTTAAAGTTGGCAATCACATGTTCTTGAAGGTGTCACCTATGAAAAGTGTTATGTGATTCGGAAAGAAGGGGAAATTAGCGCCACATTTTATAGCATCGTTCGAGATCCAAGAGAGAATCGGACCGGTTGATTACAAACTAGCACTACCCCACATCTCACCAGTATTCACAACGTCTTCCATGTCTCTATGCTTCGTAAATACGAGAGAGACCCATCTTACGTAATAGATTGGAAGTTATTAAAAATTCAAGAAAAAGCATTATATATCGAGAGACCTATGTGCATCCTAGATAGAAAAGAACATGTATTGCGAATGAACGTGATACCATTGATCAAGGTCCAATGAAGTCACCAGAATGAAGAAAAACCGTCATGGGAACTAGAAGCTAAGATCCAAGAAAATTATCCTGACCTCTTTATCGACTAAGGTACGATGAATTTTGAGACGAAATTCTTTTTAAGTTGCATGGAATATAATATACTAGCATTTTTTATTATTTATTATTATTATTTTTTTTTTGGGGGGGGGGGGTATTTTTTCTTTCTATTTATTTAATCATAATTGATCATCAAGTGCATCATTTTAACCAAGATTTATGATAATTCGTCCTTTGGATTACCAATCCAAACCATAAATCATCGATCAAAACCATCTAAATTGAATAGTAACTGATTAATTTTCAAATCTAGCGTTAAAATTATCATCTAATAGATGTATCATCAAGATCTTAAAAATTGCCCATTATACCACTTGATCTTTCTATAGACAACCGTTTAATAGGTTCATAGACATAGTATCAACAACGTTATATCAAAATCTTGACTTGAACAATGATAAAAAGCTTAGATTTAAGGGTAAGAATTCTTGAACTATCAATTTTAGCATTTTTATGGACATTAGCATAGTATATTAGATTTTTATTTTATGACTCTAGTAGATCTTCATGATCATGATTTTAAATTATTTTAGCATATGTAAAATTATAAAAATTATCCATATATATTATAACCATACATTTGAACATGACTTATAGTATTATACACTTATTTTTTTAACCTTGAAATTATTTTTTCCATAATCTTTTGTAATAAAAACTTCATTTTGATGTAATGGTTGGATATAGAGACTTTTGATATGGCCCACACGATCGTGGCATGTGCACACTCTGAAAGTACAAGCTATAGATGTCCTGGGGGGGTTGAATACAACAATACAAATTATTTTTGATATAACGCAGAATAATAAAATAAATACTCTCAATTGCTTAGAGTATTGAAATCTTGATTCCAAATAGTTCATAGGACAACCTTCACCTAAAAGATTTAGGCAGGACAACCTTATTTGACGACGTTTTTTAGATCAAAATATCAAACTTAGTAAGAGACAATCAATCACAACGAAAACATATAAAGAATTAAACAATCACCACAATGCACAAGGAGTTGTAGTGGTTAGATACTTAACTCCACACCTACTCCACTCCCAAAATTGCTACTCTCATAATTCTATCTTTCACTATTTTAAGATTTTTACAGGGTCACCTTAACAAGCTTATACAGTTCTTGTGATTTTCACGGGCTATCACAACAAAACCCTTCTTTGTTATTTTCACATTCTCACCACAAAACAACCCGCTAAGATTACTGGGCTATCTCAGAAAAATCCAAAATGAAATGAAAGTAGATATAGTACTTATCTTTAATTGGCAAGTCGAAGACGTAATTGTAACTTGATTGCAGCTATCTTCTTTCTTGGAATATTGATGAAGCCGTATATGTGTTCAACCCAAAAAGAATATAAGAATTTAATATATTTTCAATGTAATAAACAATACCCTAATGCCACAAATTCATTTCTCTAATTCTTAAGTAGAGTAAGGATTACTCTATTAAAAAATATTAAACTAACTTGAAAAAGAGAATATAATAAGCTAAATCAAATATAAGAATTACCGCATAAATAGCTTAAGGCGGCTTTTGACTTCTACTATTTTCTTGAGAAGATGGATCTCCAATTTCGTGTCCTTAATGAGTAAGAGAAAGCCTCTATTTATAACCACATGATTTTGAAATTCAGTTGCCCAATTTTAGGTTCGGATGGTCGAATTCCAACGATTGCGTTCCAACAAATCTTCGAATTTCACAGGATGAAATCTTTCAAATATTCGGCCAGCTGAATCTCCATGAGATCTGAAATCTTATCTTACTGGAAACTTAACCGAACATACTTCGGGTTATTGAACACACAAGTTCGGCTAGCCGAACCCAAGGTTGGACTGGCCGAATTTACTTCGGAGAAGATCTTTCTTGTTGTATACTTGTTTGAATTATGTTGGGTTGGACGAAGGTAGTTAGGCTAGGCGAACCTATGGTCAGGCTGGCCTAACTCTAGTATATTTTACTTAGAATCATAAATTATCGTTATATCATGTGAAATACACCTAACCTATGGTCAATCTAAGGTTATACCACTTGATGATTGACACATACAAAGTGTTCCGATCTTCAAACCATGTACAGATTTTAAGACGAGATGTTGAGTCTTCGTTGAGATGTTGATCGAGTCTTTGCGAGTTCTTCATGAGTTGTTGAAGAGTATCTTCATGAGTGCTTGAGCTCTTTTCATGACTACAAAATTTGACAATCTTAATTGTGCTTAAGTATAAGCACTTACAATCTCCCCCTTTGTCAATTTCGTGACAAAACACAATCATACACAACTCATCATCCAATCATACAACTCATCATAAAATATTACAACATCTCACAGACTCATCATACTAATATGAGCTCTGGTTCAAAAGAACATCTGACACCACCAGTGATACCATATCTTGATGATCTTGATGTTCCCTCTTAGAACAAGCACTCATAACTCCCCCTGAGCACTTAGTCGTTGTAGTGTTCCAATTTCATGTAGCCAATTATACGCACTTATACCCTCCTATACACATATCTACCTCATGAAGAATATAGTAAAAACTTTAACATAAGTAATTGTAACGCCCTGAAATTCGGGGGTCGAGTATGAACTCAACTCTCGAGTTCCAACGCATCACTTATGCAACATACATAATGATGGTTAAATGTTGTCTGAGTTAGAGCAATAAACATGAATGAGATTATACCAACACAGTAATTCATACTCCAGTGCAATTGTATAAAGGCAAGCGGAAGACTGAAATTATATATATAAGGTATGTAAGGAAACAAAATCTTCATGAGCACCAGAGTATGAACACTAACTGAGTACCCATATACATGTATTGTTTCTGAGTCAAAAATCAAAATACAATCTAAAAGATGAGTCCTGAAGTCCCCGCGATGCAGTCGGCCTAAGCAAAGCCGTCAGAGTACTGCATGAATGAGAACTCATCCTGGTCCTCGTCGAAATCGGGCTCCGCCTCCTGAACCGACGTGCCGTTTATACCTGTGACAGAGTCTGGTTGGTGTATACAACACCGTCCCGTAACGTGGGAGTGAGTAGCTAACTCAGTGGAACAATAAAGCATAGGTTAACATGTTATCAATTCAATCAAGCAGTAATGATAAAGCAGTACAATCAAACAAGTTTAACTACTCTTATTAAATGCAAGTATGAAATGACATGATGAGATATGCCCTTGCCAAACCACCCTCATGCGACATCATCTTACGTTCGCGAATGCATACCTCCCTCAGTTCTCCACATCTACTAGGCACATGCGGTGCGATGATGAGCAGGATTACCGTGTTGTTATTAGTCCATTTCAAACAGCAGTATTGGGAAACTAAGGTACCTCCCTTGTATCATTCCCAAACATGATCCATTCTAGGGTCGTCAATCCTAGTTAATCTCATACGGTATTATGGTTCGAGAGGCATCGCGAAGGTATTGCAAAGGGCTCGTCACCCGTCAGCACAGATACAGATCTCATCGTATACGACTCAATTGCTGACCGTCAGCTCGAGTACAGGTCTCACCGTACTCGGTTCAATCGCTGGCCGTCAGCTCGAATACAGGTCTCACCGTACTCGGCTCAACTCATACTCTAGTTGCTGTGAAGGGCTCATCGCCAATCACAGACCTTGGAGTATACTCGAAGATACTACAGAGGACTCGTCGCCCGTCAGCACGAGTACAGGTCTCACCGTACTCGGCTCTCGCCGTAAGTATCGACAGCTCGAATACAGTGTCCCATACCACCGTATTCGGCTCACGAGTTTGGGTTGGTCAATGGTCACTACGGGGAGGCACGTGGCCCCAGAATAGGCCGACAGCTCGGTCACGGTGTCCCACACCACTATGTCCGGCTCATGAGTCTTAGCGGATCGAGGTACCATGGTTAACGGGATTGCCACTGGTAAGTTTGGTACCCTAGGTTCAATCAGTAATGACCAAACATGGTGAACACACATTCGACATATTGGGTTACTTGATGAGCCTGACAAACTCGAGCGCACAACAAGTTGAGCAATATGAAGCGCAAAAGAACTCCGTGTGGCCAACCACTATCGCCAACCGAAGTACGACTCGGGTTCGTCGGACACATCCCTTGTGGCGACATGAATCTCAGCCACAATCTAAAGTCTGGTACCGAATGTCTGGACTATAGACATAGTCCCAAACTCAATCAATTCTCATCCATAGCATGTGGAGTAAAGCATGATAAACAAAGTAATACAAGCATACTAGTAGGCATGTCATAAGGCATGTTATAAAGCATGATATAAAGCATGTTGTAAAGCATGTTATAGAGCACTATACAAATAGGGATACAAATACATATACATCATAAGTGAGTGGTTTGAGTAAACAACCACATGGAGGGAATCATACATGACTCTAAGGTAATTGAGAATTCCATCTCAGCACCGACCGACGGTATTAACACCTAAGCATTTACTCTCACAAGCATTTACACAGACACTTAGAGTACACTATTTCAACATACATGACGTATGTTAATAAAATATGTATTAGGGCTATCCTTTTGCCAAGCGAGTATTTTATCCATGTATATCATAATCATACAGCAATTAATCATGACAATTGCATTTCCAAAATTTATACATATACGGTATCTTCTAGAATACACAATTTCAACATACATAGTGTTTATAAGCAAACATGTATTACGGCGATTCCTTTCGCCAAACAAGTATTTTATCCATATATCGTATAACCATACGTCAAATAAACATGTCAAATACTTTTCCAAAAAAAATATGTATACGGTATTTCTACGTATACCTAGAGTATGTGAAATTCCATATTCTACAACTTTAATCGAAACAGAAAACGGAAAGCACTTTGTACATGTGCAATTGCATGCAGATCATGAATCTATCATTATCTGACATTGAAAGCGTTGAAAACCGTAACTTATACACCTAAAGTCCTCACCTTGCACCTTGGAATCACAAGAAATCAGCAAGGTTCGAAGGGCTTTCGTATTCGGCAGTTTTATCACCTAGAGAGTGAAACCGGTTAGCTATTTCATATCCTCTAACCTCCACTCACCCAAACAGATCTAGGGTTAGGGTTTCTCACCTTAGAACGGAGCCGGTATCGCCGGGAAAGTATCTGGAAAGAGGCGGTGCAGCCCGTGTAATGATCGAAAGCAGTAGGAGGAAGGTACTCCCACAAATCCCAAGCTTTCTCTCCCTTTTCTCACTCTCTCCTTAGGGTTTTATCCCAAATTCGTATGGCTGTGAGAGGGGCTGTTCTAAGGCCCTTATATAGCCTAAAACCTCTCCGGAATAGACTCCTGTTCAAGGGGTACATCTATTATAAGCATTTCGGCGTTGTTCCAGCTCAAAAGAGGGTTTCTGGCGGCCCTCCTTGGTCCAAACGTCAGACTTAAGCTCACAACTCATGGATCTATGTGGGATTACGTTTTCGTCTCGGTCGGATTCCCAGATCACACGTAGCGGACCATTTTCAGTTCAACGGTCAGTGGGCTACGATTCGAAATTCCAAGTACATGTAAATGTTCCTGAAATTTTTCCTGATCCGAGGGTGTAATTTGGTCTGATTCTGACGGTCTGGTTGCTTAATACTGATCCGCAAGCGAGTGGTGCCAGATCACTATTCAAGATATTTATTTTGTAAAGAAAATAGTGTTTTTCACACTCCCTCGCTCCGGATCCAAGCGAATGGCCGTGGGACGTCATCTAGACCTCATTTCCGAGGTGGTTGTCAAGCCCAGTGAGGCGGTCCTAGTTCCTTAACTTCGTGTTAATCGGACTTCCGATGTACGGTCTAGACCTAATACAGAGTTTCAATTCATTCCCGAGAGTAGCCGGGTAATGAGTTTGATCCTAAACTTTAGGGTAACCTAGAGTCAATGATTTTGCAAGTTTTGGGTCTTGCAGATCGTATTTAAAGCGATTCCAACGGATTTCATGGCTAATCGAGTTTTGCACTTAGTTAACTTTGTTAAATTTCTAAAGGATTTAATCCTAATTGATTTCTGGTCGAGGTGGTACTCGAGCCATAGTACGGAAATTTACGGGTCGTTACAATCTACCCCCCTTAAACAAAAATTTCATCCTCTAAATTTATACCTTTTCGTATTCCTCGAGAATCTGAGGGTAGTTCTTCCTGACCTCGGCCTCAGTCTCCCAAGTAGCTTCCTCCTCGGAATGATGTGTCCATAGTACCTTCACAAGTGGAATGACCTTGCTACGTAGTACTTGCTCCTTCCTATCAAGGATACGCGTCGGGCGCAACTCATACGTAGCATCCTCGCTTAGCTGTACCTGCTCCCATCTGATGATATGTGAAGGGTCAGGAACGTACTTCTTCAGCATAGATACATGAAATACGTTGTGTACAGATGCAAGTGGTGTGGTCAAAGCGAGACGATATGCCACATCACCCACTCGATCCAGTATCTGAAATGGACCGATAAATCTCGGTGTGAGCTTCCCCTTCTTACCAAACCGAAGGACTCCCTTCATAGGGGAAACTCGGAGGAACACATGATCCCCGACCTCGAACTCAAGCGGTCGCCGCCTCATATCGGCATAACTCTTCTGCCTGCTCTGTGCTGTAAGTAGTCGACGCCTGATAATGTCGACCTTCTCTGTAGTCACCTGTACCAACTCCGGGCCAATCAGACTACGCTCGCCAACCTCAGCCCAACAATGCGGTGCTCTACAAGGACGACCATATAGGGCCTCATATGGCGTCATGCCAATAGTCGCCTGGAAGCTGTTATTGTAGGCGAATTCTGCGTACGGAAGACAGTCAGCCCAGCTGTCCTTGAAGTCCAACACACATGCCCGCAACATATCCTCCAGAATCTGGTTCACCCGCTCTGTCTGCTCATCAGTCTGAGGATGAAATGCCGTACTGAACTTCAACTTCACACCCATCGCCTCTTGGATACGAGTCCAGAAGATAAATGTGAACCGAGTATCTCTGTCCGACACGATCTCTAAAGGGACTCCATGCAGACGGACGATCTCTCTGATGTACAATCTAGCCAGCTCGTCTGCAGAGTTCGTAACTCTGATAGGGAGGAAATGAGCCGATTTGGTCAACCGGTCCACAATCACCCAAATGGAATCGTGTCCCTTCTTCGTCTTCGGCAGCCCTGATATGAAATCCATGGAGATGAAGTCCCACTTCCACTCTGCTATGGGCATGGGCTGAAGCAGTCCAGGAGGTCGGCGATGTTCTGCCTTGACCTGCTGGCACGTCAGACACTGTGACACATACTCAGCGATGTGAGCCTTCATGTTATCCTACCAATACGTCCGTCTCATATCCCAGTACATCTTCGTGCTACTAGGATGTATCGCAAGCTTCGAGTTATGGGAAGACTCGAGAAGCTCGCGTCTCAAGTCAGGCATATCAGGAACGCATAGGCGGCCACGGAATCGTAGACCCCCATCAGAACCAACTCTCCACTCGGAGTCCTCGGCGTCGCTAGCTTGCTCTCGAAGCTCAGACAGTCGCATATTGCCCTCCTGAGCCTCAATAATCCTGTCATCAATAAGTGGTCGCACCCAAACGTGCGCAACACACTCAAATGGCTCCTCCACAGTGAGTCTCTGCTCGAAGTCCCGTACGAACTCAACCATGTCCCACTCAGCTATCATCAACGGTGCCGCAAATGCTATCGCCTTCTTGCGGCTCAACGTGTCTACCACAAGGTTCGCCTTGCCAGGATGGTAGGAAACCTCGAACTTGAAGTCTTTCACGGTCTCCATCCTCGGCATTGTCTCATATTCAAGTCTCGCTGTGTGAATATGTACTTAAGGCTCTTGTGGTCGCAGAAAAGCTCGAACTCCCCTCCGTAGAGGTAATGTCTCCAGAGCTTCAATGCAAAGATGATAGTTGCCAACTCCAGGTCGTGTGTAGGGTAATTCTCCTCGTGCTTCCTTAATTGTCTCGAGGCCTATGAAATTGCCCTGTCCTTCTGCATCAGGACACAACCCAAACCAACGCGAGACGCGTCAGTATATATCGTGTATTTCTCCCCTTGCTCTGGCAATACTAGCACAGGGGCGGACGTCAACTTGTCCTTCAGCTCCTTGAAAGCCGCTTTCGCCTTCTCATTCCAGGCGAACTTCAGGTCCTTTCGAGTCAACTGAGACAATGGCCTGGCAATCTTCAAGAAATACTTCGCCCCCCTCAACTGATCAAACAGATCATCTATCCTGGGCAAAGGATACTTGTTCTTCACCGTGACCTGGTTCAACCTACGGTAATCAATACATAACCGTAGTGACCCATCCTTCTTCTTCACAAATAGCACAGGTGCTCCCCAAGGAGACACACTAGGCATATAAAACCCTTCTCTACCAGCTCGTCAATCTGTCTCCGCAGCTCCTCCATCTCACATGGAGGCATACGATAAGTCAGAATGAGATGGGCGTCGCACCAGGCGTAAGATCAATTGTAAAATCAATCTCACGCCGAGGAGGTAAACCAGGTATAGTCTTAAACACACCTACAAATTTCCGAACCACCGGCGTACCCTCCAATGTCGGACCATCAATCGGCACTAGCAAAGCAGCATAACAATCAACACGGCAGGACCAACTGACCTGCACTGAAAACGTGAAAGCTGTGCCGTCAGATCCATAGGCAGTCATGATCTGAGTATCACAATCTATCTCTGCCCTCATATTAGCGAGCCAGTCCATACCAAGGATAACGTCGTAGTGCCATAGTGAAGCAACAATGAGGTCGACGAGCACTGTGCTGCTACCCAAATCTACAGAGCAACCCTCGCATAACCGTGTGACATCCGAACAGGTCCCAGTGGCCATAGTGAGTCTCAGTCCCTTAGTGGGAATAGTACGCAAAGATAGACGTTTAACTGTCCCACAAGAAATAATAGAAGTAGTGGACCCAGTGTTCACCAATAAGGAAACGGAAGTACCATGAATATAAGTCATACCCTCAAAAGCCATCGGGGCTGAAATCGACGTCTCAGGTACCTCGGCAACAAGCGTATGTACCCGAGCCTGCTGCTGACGGTTCGGCTGAGGAGCCAAGGGCCGTTGCGGCGGCCTGAAGCGCGATACAGGAGGTTGGAAGGAAGGATGTGCAGGAGCAGTCTGTAGAGGTGGAGCTGATATGGCCTGTGGGTAAGGGCGATCCAACCTCTGAGGTGGTGAAAATCCGCTAGCCCTCACAAGCGAGAACAACTCTCAGCAAGATGCCCCGGTTTTCCGCAATACGTGCAAGTCACAATAGGGCGCCTCACAGGAACTACTGGTGCCGCGGCCCTGGGAGGCGAATCAGCACGAGGCCTCTTGCCTAGGATAGGCCTGCTCTGTAACTCCTGTCGTGGCCTCGCAACCATAGCACCACGCGATCGGGCCAACCGGTCCACATCCTGCTCGGCCGTCATAGACATGTGGACCAGTGCCGCGTAGGTAGGTATACTGATGCAGCATATCTTCGACCGTATGTCAGGTCGCAAGCCTCCAGAGAAGCGACGCATCCGCATCTGCTCATTGACGAGGATAGTTGGGACAAAGCGGCCCAACTCTGTGAAACGGTGCTTATACTCAGTAACCGTCATGCCTCCCTGCCTGAGGCGTAGGAACTCATCCTCCCGCTCATGTCGGTAAGTCTGCGGGTAGTATTTCTCGTGGAACCGGAACTCGAAAGCCTCCCAGGTCCACACGTAATCCTCTACGACCGTCCGCAGCACACTATCCCACCATAAACTGGCCTCCCTCTCAAACATGAAAGAGGCCAACTCGACCTGCTCTGCCTCTGTACAATGCAGCATCCGTAGCATCTTGGAGATGCGGTCAACCCAAAACTCTGCCTCCTCGGGTCTGTGAGAACCCATAAATGAGGGAGGCCTCAAGCGCTGAAATCGCTCGAGTAAACCGCGTGTACCAACATCACCAGTAGGAGGTGAGACGGGTGGGGCTACTTGGGCCAGCGTCATCAGCTGCGGTCTTCCTCTTTCCCATGAGAGATAGGATGTAGGAAATGGAGAAAATAGCCGTAACCAACTCAAAAAGAGCCATGGAATGAAGGAATAGAGAAAAAGGGGCCGATTCCTTTGATTCTCGACGAGCAACAGTCCCAACAGGTGTAGAAGAGCCACCAGGGACAAGGAAAGAAGAAAGAATAAGGGAAAATGGGATGGGTTAGGAGGTTACCCGATTTTGAGCTCCAAATGGGGGATATGAGAGCTCAAACGTGAAAGGAAGGGGTAGGGTAGGTGGCTGGGGCTGCTGTGATCAATGGAAGTGCGTGAATCATGGCCGAATATGGTGGATTGAAAGATTAGAGGAGAGCTTTAAGGGAGAAAAATCAGAAATAGAAGGGGAGGGCGTTTGGAAGGGGAGATGTGAGAGAGAGGGGAGCTCCAGCCCCAAAAATCGTAACCCCCAGCCCTATTCGCACCCACCACACGCATGAGGAGGTCGGGCCGACCGTTCCCAGGCCCGGCCCAACGTCAGAAAGCCCACCCGACCACGGTTCCACCGCGGTCCGCCTTGGCCGGCGCCGTGCCGCCGCGGTGCGGCCGTGTTCTCCATGATCCCAAGGTGCCAAATGCACCTTGGTTCGACCCTAGGTCCCACAGGATTTAAGTGGGGAGGCCCCCGACTCGATTCGGTTCCATTTCGGGCAGTTTCGGGCAATTCCGAACACCCACTGACACTTGTAGATTTTTGACTGCCTGGGTAAGGTATACTGTGATCTAGACACGTCAATAGACGGTTTAGAAGCGATTCAGGATCGATACGTGCAGTCGAGATCGAGTATGAACTCGATCAAGACGTCTATTTTCGATGAACTTCACCGAATGGCGAAATCAGAAAAACCTAAGACTGTTTCTATGTTTTTGCGCACCCTCGTAAGTTGTAATGCGTCAGCGTACGTAGTGGGAACATAACTCAGGTCCGGTTTAATCAAAATCATGCTCTGATACCAACTTGTAACGCCCTGAAATTCGGGGGTCGAGTATGAACTCAACTCCCGAGTTCCAACGCATCACTTATGCAACATACATAATGATGGTTAAATGTTGTCTGAGTTAGAGCAATAAACATGAATGAGATTATACCAACACAGTAATTCATACTCCAGTGCAATTGTATAAAGGCAAGCGGAAGACTGAAATTATATATATAAGGTATGTAAGGAAACAAAATCTTCATGAGCACCAGAATATGAACACTAATTGAGTGCCCATATACATGTACTGTTTCTGAGTCAAAAATCAAAATACAATCTAAAAGATGAGTCCTGAAGTCCCCGCGATGCAGTCGGCCTAAGCAAAGCCGTCAGAGTACTGCATGAATGAGAACTCATCCTAGTCCTCGTCGAAATCGGGCTCCGCCTCCTGAACCGACGTGCCGTCTATACCTGTGACAGAGTCTGGTTGGTGTATACAACACCGTCCCGTAACGTGGGAGTGAGTAGCTAACTCAGTGGAACAATAAACCATAGGTTAACATGTTATCAATTCAATCAAGCAGTAATGATAAAGCAGTACAATCAAACAAGTTTAACTACTCTTATTAAATGCAAGTATGAAATGACATGATGAGATATGCCCTTGCCAAACCACCCTCATGCGACATCATCTTACGTTCGCGAATGCATACCTCCCTCAGTGCTCCACATCTACTAGGCACATGCAGTGCGATGATGAGCACGATTACCGTGTTGTTATTAGTCCATTTCAAACAGCAGTATTGGGAAACTAAGGTACCTCCCTTGTATCATTCCCAAACATGATCCATTCTAGGGTCGTCAATCCTAGTTAATCTCAAACGGTATTATGGTTCGAGAGGCATCGCGAAGGCATTGCAAAGGGCTCGTCACCCGTCAGCACGGATACAGATCTCACCGTATACGGCTCAATTGCTGACCGTCAGCTCGAGTACAGGTCTCACCGTACTCGGTTCAATCGCTGGCCGTCAGCTCGAATACAGGTCTCACCGTACTCGGTTCAACTCATACTCTAATTGCTGTGAAGGGCTCGTCGCCAATCACAGACCTTGGAGTATACTCGAAGATACTACAGAGGACTCGTCGCCCGTCAGCACGAGTACAGGTCTCACCGTACTCGGCTCTCGCCGTAAGTATCGACAGCTCAAATACAGTGTCCCATACCACCGTATTCGGCTCACGAGTTTGGGTTGCTCAATGGTCACTACGGGGAGGTACGTGGCCCCAGCATAGGCCGACAGCTCGGCCACGGTGTCCCATACCACCATGTCCGGCTCATGAGTCTTAGCGGATCGAGGTACCATGGTTAACGGGATTGCCACTGGTAAGTTTGGTACTCTAGGTTCAAGCAGTAATGACCAAACATGGTGAACACACATTCGACATATCGGGTTACTTGACGAGCCTGACAAACTCGAGCACACAACAAGTTGAGCAATATGAAGCGCAAAAGCACTCCATGTGGCTAACCACTATCGCCAACCGAAGTACGACTCGGGTTCGTCGGACACATCCCTTGTGGCGACATGAATCTCAGCCACAATCTAAAGTCTGGTACCGAATGTCTGGACTATAGACATAGTCCCAAACTCAATCAATTCTCATCCATAGCATGTGGAGTAAAGCATGATAAACAAAGTAATACAAGCATACTAGTAGGCATGTCATAAGGCATGTTATAAAGCATGATATAAAGCATGTTGTAAAGCATGTTATAGAGCACTATACAAATAGGGATACAAATACATATACATCATAAGTGAGTGGTTTGAGTAAACAACCACATGGAGGGAATCATACATGACTCTAAGGTAGTTGAGAATTCCATCTCAGCACCGACCTACGGTATTAACACCTAAGCATTTACTCTCACAAGCATTTACACAGACACTTAGAGTACACTATTTCAACATACATGACGTATGTTAATAAAATATGTATTAGGGCTATCCTTTCGCCAAGCGAGTATTTTATCCATGTATATCATAATCATATAGCAATTAATAATGACAATTGCATTTCCAAAATTTATACATATACGGTATCTTCTAGAATACACAATTTCAACATACATAGTGTTTATAAGCAAACATGTATTACGGCGATTCCTTTCGCCAAACAAGTATTTTATCCATATATCGTATAACCATACGTCAAATAAACATGTCAAACACTTTTCCAAAAAAAATACGTATACGGTATTTCTACGTATACCTAGAGTATGTGAAATTCCATATTTTACAACTTTAATCGAAATAGAAAACGGAAAGCACTTTGTACATGTGCAATTGCATGCAGATCATGAATCTATCATTATCTGACATTGAAAGCATTGAAAACCGTAACCTATACACCTAAAGTCCTCACCTTGCACCTTGGAATCACAAGAAATCAGCAAGGTTCGAAGGGCTTCCGTATTCGGCAGTTTTATCACCTAGAGAGTGAAACCGGTTAGCTATTTCATATCCTATAACCTCCACTCACCCAAACAGATTTAGGGTTAGGGTTTCTCACCTTAGAACGGAGCCGGTATCGCCGGGAAAGTGTCTGGAAAGAGGCGGTGCAGCCCGTGTGATGATCAAAAGCAGTAGGAGGAAGGTACTCCCATAAATCCCAAGCTTTCTCTCCCTTTTCTCACTCTCTCCTTAGGGTTTTATCCCAAATTTGTATGGCTGTGAGAGGGGCTGTTCTAAGGCCCTTATATAGCGTAAAACTAGACTCCTGTTCAAGGGGTACATCTATTATAAGCATTTCGGCGTTGTTCCAGCTCAAAAGAGGGTTTCTGGAGGCCCTCCTTGAGCCAAACGTCAGACTTAAGCTCACAACTCATGGATCTACGTGGGATTACATTTTCATCTCGGTCGGATTCCCAGATCACACGTGGCAGACCATTTTCAGTTCAACGGTCAGTGGGCCACGATCCGAAATTCCAAGTACATGTAAATGTTCCTGAAATTTTTCCTGATCTGAGGGTGTAATTTGGTCTGATTCTGACAGTCTGGTTGCTTAATACTGATCCGCAAGCGAGTGGTGCCAGATCACTATTCAAGATATTTATTTTTGAAAGAAAATAGTATTTTTCACACTCCCTCGCTCCGGATCCAAGCGAATGGCCGTGGGACGTCATCTGGACCTGATTTCCGAGGTGGTTGTCAAGCCCAGTGAGGCGGTCCTAGTTCCTTAACTTCGTGTTAATCGGACTTCCGATGTACGGTCTAGACCTAATACAGAGTTTCAATTCATTCCCGAGAGTAGCCGGGTAATGAGTTTGATCCTAAACTTTAGGGTAACCTAGAGTCAATGATTTTGCAAGTTTTGGGTCTTGCATATCGTATTTAAAGCGATTCCAAAGGATTTCATGGCTAATCGAGTTTTGCACTTAGTTAACTTTATTAAATTTCTAAAGGATTTAATCCTAATTGATTTCTGGTCGAGGTGGTACTCGAGCCATAGTACGTAAATTTACGGGTCGTTACAGTAATCAGTGTGAAATGGTAGAAGTAGTTAAATTTCGGGGGTGAAATTTTATTTAAGGGGGTAGGTTATAACACCCGAATTTTTCAATAATCGACCATTGAAAGTTCTGGAGTGTTACCATGAAATTTAACTTATCATGTACATGTGCATAATACCAATTTAGCCAATCCGAACCTTACATCTAAATGAAGGTTGGAAATAATCTTCATCCATACATCAAGTCATCCAACCATTGATTTTTATGACAGAATCATTATATATCTGAGTATTCTCTCACTTGTCCATCATAATTGACCATTCAATAAACTAATCACCACTAGGTAAAAATATTTGACTTGATATATTGAAAAGGCGAGCTTAAGAAGTCCTAGAGGAGGGGGGAGTGAATAGGACTATGCCAAATAATCAAATAAAGTGTTGAATAAATAAATAAATTAGAAATCTCAATCGCACTAGTATTGAAATGTTGATTCAAACTAATTCGTAAGACAACTTTTACCTAAACAAGTTAGGCAGGACAACCTTATTTCACGAATATGATAAGAATCAAAATCTCAAACTGAGCAAGAGTAAATTAAACTATCTATTACAAACATTCACCACCTTTGCATAAAAGAAATTACAACCACTCACCACAGAAGTAATAAAAATATTTACCACAACACGAAGAATTATAGTGGTTCGGTGTGTCAACAATTGTTCTCAAACAGCCACACCTACTCCACTCCAAAAATTACTAACCGTAATCTCGGCTTTCACTACGAATAAGGTTTTCATGGGGTCACCTTAAAACCTGAAACAATTATGATTTTAATGGGCTACCACAAACAAAGAAACCCCTCACTAAGATTTTCTGGCTATCTTAGAAAAACTAAATACAAAGTTTTTTTTTTTTTTTTAAAAAGAATACTTATCTTTACCATAGAAGAAGCCGTAGCTGAAGAACGCTTTTCTTGAATGACGAATATTCAATGTTCAGTCTAATAGAAAAGGTCCAAGGTTCTATTTGATTTTAATTAAGTTTAAACCAAAGGCTACTTGCATTAATTCCCTTAAATCTCAATAAGAGTAAACATCCTTTTATAATCAAAATGGCAGAGTTTTGAGATGAAGGAATTAATGATGAAGCTATAAAAAAGATTATAAATACCGCTTGATAGCTTGACAATAAATGAAGCTTCTCTCTCTTGTAAAATGGCTTTGATAGGATTGAATTCTATTTTTGGATTGAAAAATAACCTCTATTTATAGGCAGAAACTTTGTTCCTTCAACTGGTCTAAGGCAGTATTCGACTGGCCTAAGCACCGGATTCAGTTTCAAAAAAATTTTAATTTCAAGTGGGATCAGCTCTAATAGATCTTCGACTGGTCAAAGGACCTGCTCGACTGGTCGAAGGTGGTCTTCGACTGGTTGAGCAAGCTTAATCTGAACTAATTTTAGTTGTTGGAGTTCGAGTCGAGGAACCTTCAATTGGTCGAAGGAGGTCCTTCGACTGGACGAAGATTCAACAGAAATTTTGTTATACTTCGGCTGTTGCTTGGACTAATCGAGAAATTCTTAGACTGGTCGAAACTCAATCAATTATAAGCATAAAAACTCAATTTAAATATGTTTTGAAAGCCCCTAAACCTATGATCTTTCTAGGGTTTAAAATACTTGTATGGACTGAACTTCTTAGGATTAGAAACTTAAAGTTTTCAAAGGAGCTTGATCTTCTACTAGAATCTTTCAGTAGAACTAGCTTTGTTTTCAACTTAAGTTTGAGTTTGAACTTAAGCTAGAACTCGAACTTGAACTTAAGCTTCAACATGAGCTTGAACTTGAGCTTGATCATGAACTTGATCATGAGCTTGACTTGAACTTCAACATGAGCTTGACTTAAAGATCACTTTTCTAAGTTGTTTTGACAAGCCGAAATTTAACAAACCCGGTGTAAAATGTGCTTTAAACATACCCGGTGTAAAATGTGTTTTAAACATAATAGCTTTTACAATCTCCCACTTTGTTAATTTCGTGACACAACACTTAATGTTACATGAATCCAAATGTAGCTTTGTATTCTTATACTCATGATGTCACACCCCAAACCCGAAAATCGAATTCACAGGAATCCCGATTGCCGAATCTGGTGCCGACAGCCTCCTTAGTGCCCTATTCTCGGTTCCCACTGCCCACCTGTCAGGTTCCGATCCTGGGATCCTACAAGGAGGATTTTTCAACATACATTTATCCCGTAAGAGGCAAACCACAAATTTACCCAAATCACAAAGGCAACATCATCATCACATATCTACTAATATAAACATTTGAATACAATGTTGAAAGGAAAATACATATGTTAAAATCAAAACTCCAGAAGTCAGCTACATGCTCCATGCTCCACACTCCTGCAACCTAACATCACATGCACGCATTTATCGTGCATAAGCATATAGAAAGCTTAGATGGTGGTGTAAGTGTGTGCACAAGGTAAGTGCCAAGTAATCAATATAATGTCATAATCATACGATATCGAAAATACTGGTAAGATCATGAATCATATGATATCAGAGTACGCAATACAGATCAGCTATGCAAATGAGGAGTCATAAAGAGCCAAATATAAGATGCCGAGGATGCAATGCAATATACAATTCCTGATGAGTTCAAGAATACCGTTAGCCGTATATAGACCATATAAATACAAAAACGCAGTAACTCAAAATGCCATATGACGCGGATGTAATGAAATATGCAGTGTGAATGGAATGACCATGCTGGAGTGTGAAGTCGAGATGATAGTACGTAGAATCGCAGGCTATGGGGTCCATCACAAGGGTCTTCTATCCAAACTAGTCTCATACTTAAATTTAGATAGTCAGACTCAATGTGGTAAATTCCTGATCTCAGATTAGTCGTGCACCCCTACCGAAATCCTGATCGTTGCGAAGGTACACGTAACAAATAGTTATGCACCACCAGCCTGAGTGAATAGTGAATGAATGAATGAGTATGCAACTCTTGCTCAATAAGTCCACATATCAGTACTGTTCGTCTCTGGGATCATCACCGGGGTCTAGTACACTTTACACCAGCTTATCGTCCAATCAAGTGCACAACTAGGTATGTGAAAGAGACCTCACTATCCACCTGGCCAGTAGTCAGAAAATATCTACCGGCATGTCGATAGTAGACTCATTCACGAGCTGGTCAAACTCAATCTAGCTATGCCTACTCTCTCAGGCGGGTAAGGCCACACCCCCTCCCAACCGACCACGACACAGTGGGAGACGCGGCCTACTAGTATACGACCCTCATGCGCTCATATATATCCACTCGGTCTTGACGTTGGGGCATCCTTTGGTACCAAGAGGGTTTAAGGATTTTCACCCATGGGCCATCTATGATAGCCCGATGCTAGTAATAGATTTTCAGTGTCCCATCTGGCCATCCATGACATGACTGTGGAGGATATGGCCCTGATGTCGTTAAGGCGTACAGTAATCACCATCACACAATGTGAGATGCATGAGTCAAGCAATCTAATCATGCATCAATCATACACATACCGTGCGCTCATGTGAGATAACTCCGCCTATTAGGGAGTCCCATAAACCACATGCACTATGGCATATGCAATGGTCAATCACATCTCATAACAAACATGCAAATGATGTGTATAGGCATGTATCACGATGCTATGCTGTCACATACTCATAATCGGTATCAATAACCGGCCTCGATAATCAGCATCAACAATCGGCCTTAATAATGTGGACATTTAACCGACATTGCCCCCAAGGAGTGGCTCACATAGAGCCTAACGTATAGTGGACTCATGTCCTCATAAAGGGCCTAATATACAACACCATGATCCCCACTCAAGAGCTTAATGCACATCACGATGGGCCTCTCCAATGGGCATAATATACATCACAATAAACTCCATCGCCTGGCCCTCAACTGCATTGCAATGAGCCTCATCGCCTCATCACATAGGCCTAATATATATCACAATGGGCCTTCAACCAATTCCGTTCATCGAGGACGATTTGATTGTCGAGAACGATTGTTGAGCCAATTCCGATTGTCGAGGCTGATTCCGATTGTTGAGGCCGATTCTGATGTTGAGGCTGATTCCGATTGTCGGGGCTGATTCCGTTCATCAAGGCTGATTCGATTGTCGAGATCAATTGTTGAGGCCGATTCTGATTGTCGAGGCCGATTCCGATTGTTAAAGTTGATCATCGAGGCTGATTCTGATTGTCGAGGCCAATTTCTATTGTCGAGGCCGATTCCGACTGTTGAGGCCAACCACCGAGGCCGATTCTGATTGTCGAGTCGATTGGCGAGACCCAATGTGATATTTATGCGGCCCGTATTTGAGGCCCATTGTGATGTGTATTCAGCTCGTGCCTCGACAATCGGAATCGACCTTGACAATCGGAATCGGCCTTGACAATTGAAATCGGCCTCGATAAACAGAATTGGCCTCGACAATCGGAATCGGCCTCAACAATCGGTCTCGACAATCGAATCAGCCTCGATGAACGGAATCGGCCTTGACAATCGGAATCGGCCTCGACAAACAGAATTGGCCTCGACAATCGAAATTGGCCTCAACAATCGGTCTCGATAATCGAATCGGCCTCGATGAACGGAATCGGCCACTATAAGGTGGGGTCTATAGATGAGCGGCCTATGATGGACCAAGCAATATCAATGACGCCCAATCATTTGGGTTAACCCACTAGAGAATGATGAGAATGGGCCTGACCAGGCCTAAGGAAAGGTCACAATGTGGACATTTAACCATCGTTGCCCATCAATGTGGCCATTTAACCAACATTACTCCCAAGAAGTGGCCTATATAGAGCTAAACATATAGTGGGCCCATAGCCTCACGCAAGGGCCTAATACACATCACTATGGGCCTCACTCATGGGCCTCATAAACATCGCATTGGGCCTCGCTCATGGACTTCATGTACATCAAAATGGGCTGCAATACATGAGTCGAAAAATACATCTCATTGGGCCTTACTAAATGGGCCGGAAATACATCACAATGGGCCACGACATATGGGTTGAGTGTACATCTCAATGGGCTACGACCCATGGGCCAAGATACAACAAGTGGGCTGCATTAAATGGGCCACACCAATGGACCTCATATATGGTCAAGTGGGCTGCATTAAATGGGCCACACTAATATATCAAGGTGGGCTTCAGGGATGGGTCACAAATATATCAAGGTGGGCCATAAAAACATCATATTGGGCCTCGACAAAGGCCACAAATACATAACAGGTGGGCCCTATTCATAAGCCCTCTAATACACCACATGGGCCATATAAGCATCAAGTGGGCCGCATTACATGGGCCTCATATACAACATGTCGGGCCCCATAGACTGTCTACAAATTCATCGAGGTGGGCCTCATGGGTGGGCCATAAATACATCAAGGCAGGCCTCATGGACGGCCACAAATATATCAAGGTGGGCCTCATTATATGGGCCGCACCAAAAATCATTTCAATAGTTGTAGGTGTAACATGTGTATCACTACACGCATGGCCCACGTATGATGAACAACACTGTCCAAACATTGTCCAGGTAAACCAGTACCGTTCAAACATTATCCATGTAAATTAGCACCATCCAAACATTGTCTAAGTAAATCAGCGCCATCCAAACATTGTCCAGCACCATCCAGCGCAATTTGAACAGTGCAGATGAAATAAATACATCTCGGTGGGTCCACGGTCTAGATGGGATCCACAGAACTTGCTGACATCGATGTAGCAATTACTATCGCTACCTACTAACCCACCATCCAAACAGTGGATGGCTGGGATTAAAACACATTTTTCATGGTGGGTCCCCACCGTCCAAATCTGATGGACAGTGGATATAACACATACAGCAAAGGTGGGTCCTGCCGTCCTGCCATCTAGACGGTGTGGATGAAACCAACAGTACTGCTGATTTAAATACCACAGCTGGTATGTGGTAGACCAGCCAATCTACATCCAATAAGGTGGGTCCCACGTGGGGGCCGACCATAATATTATATTAATATAAGCTATAAATATATAATATATATATATTTTATATTATATTATATTATATATATATATATATATATATATATATATATATATAATAGAACAGCGTCCAGGCCCTAGACACGGGCCTGGATGCGAAATACAATGAGGTGGGTCCCCCGATCTGGTAAAATAGGCGGACGGTGTTGGATATGAACACAATCATCAAGGTGTGGCCCACCATCCAGATCTGCTGGACGGTGTGGATGAAACATGCACATCATGGCATGGGTGGATCTCCACCGTCTAGATCTGATGGACGGAGTAGGTATAATAAATACATCATGGTGGTGTCCACTTGGTGTCCCACCAGAAATTTGAATCTGCCTCAGATTAGTCCCAAGCCTTAAAACGAGCTTGTCAATGGATGGACGGTTTGGATGGAATACATCCACACGTGGGACCCATAGATCTTGCTGACATCAGTCAGCAGATGGGTCCCACCATCTGGACGGCTTGGATATCACGTCCACAGCATGGAAGGGACCCACCATTTAAATGGATGGACGGTTGGGATGTAAGGTGGGTCCCATGTGCATAGATCACATACATCAGAGGTGGGTCCACACGTGTGGACCCACAACTTTGGAGGAAGCTGATATTTGTGGTTATTTACGTCCAGCAGCAGTCGCTGCTGGACGGTGCACATTCTGCACCAGAAAATAAGTGGGGCCCACCACATTGGACGGTTGGGATACCCCATATACATCGCAGGTGGGTACCATGTAGGGCTCACCATCAAGTACTTATATATATATATATATATATATATATATATATAATATATATATATATATATATATATATATATATATATATATATATATATATATATATATATATATATATATTATTTTTTTTTCTTTGAAACTGGCTGCGATGTCCAGCGTCTAGATGGACGGTTGGATAAAACACATACATCAATCGGCCCACCGTCCTATCCCTACTAGATGGACGGCTGGATGAAAGCACGTACATCTGGTGGGCCCCCACCCTCACATGTGCCACACATGTGGGGTGGGTCCCATACA
Organism: Magnolia officinalis; assembly: GCA_021015155.1. Lineage (NCBI taxonomy): Eukaryota > Viridiplantae > Streptophyta > Magnoliopsida > Magnoliales > Magnoliaceae > Magnolia > Magnolia officinalis. The sequence goes on along the minus strand of JAJHSJ010000006.1, from coordinate 43,903,798 downwards.
AATAGATGGATGGTTTAATAAAACATAGATATTTTATGGTAGGGGCTGAAAGCACGTACATCTGGTGGGCCCCCACCCTCACATGTGCCACACATGTGGGGTGGGTCCCATACAAATAGATGGACGGTTTAATAAAACATAGATATTTTATGGTAGGGGCCACAGCTTTGGACAGTGGCAATTTGGCAGCCACCTTGCTGTTGTAAGATAGATGCACAGCGCGGATGATATCATGCATCAAGGTGGGCCACAAGCCATCACACGCAAAAGAGAGAGAGGGGGAGAGAAAGAAAGAGGAGAGGGAACGTGTAGGGGAGGGACCCCGCCACTATTAGGCCCTCCCTTGAATAATACGTCCATCAAGTGGGTCCCACAATAAGCGGGCCCTTAAATCACAAAAAGAGGAAAACATGTGGGTCCAAGATCACCCATCTTTCTTGCTTCTTCTTAGATCAATGGCAAGTTAAGCTCCTCGGCTACCACTTTGGTGGATGATGATGGTGATTGGACGATGGAGATGGAAGATAGGGAGGTGGGCCACACCAAGCTCTCCTCTCTTATCACTGGAGTGGGAGGAGGTACTGGAGCCGCAGACGGGGCCTCACTACGCGACAACTGTCGGGCAGTGGTGCCTCGACGACGAGCGGGGGATTCCGGAACCCTAGCTCGTTCTCATGGAGCTAAGGTCTTTTTCCGAGTTGGTTGTGATGATTCTCCTATGACTAGAGCTTTCCCTTTGTCTTTAGACATGTCAGATTGGGCAACCACAAATGCAAGAGAATAGATGAAGGGAAAAACTAAGTAGAAGATCGAGAAGATGAACAACAAAAATTTCCCAAAATCTCTTTTAATAACCTAGGAAAGGCCAAGTAAAGGAAGAATACCTTAAGGAATCGATGGGATATACCTATGAGTCTTCCGGATTTGAGTTGTAAAGGACTGCCCCTGACGTTATTGGAGCCAAGGAAAAATAGTGGGGAAGATGAAACAACAAAACGAAAACATAAATAAAAAATAAAAAAAATTCCTACTCGCCCGCCTTTTATCGGGCGGGCATATTCGATGTCATCGAATCTGATTTGATCACATCGAGTGCCTCTAATCGATGTTATCAAAGAAGTGTTCGATAACATTCTACAATGTGCGACGCTTCTGATTCTGAGAGTGCTTTGATGAAATTGAACTTTGCTCGATGTCATCGACGAGTCATTCGATTCATCAACTGACTTATCGAAGTGAAAAAATATGACATTGATCTATGTTCTTCGATAGACTCTCAAAGATGCATATCATAAGGTATTTTCTTTATAGCTTGTTACATAGCAAATTTGTACAAAATATTGTGAGAACCAAAATTATAAACAGTTGTTATGTTCATATTCAAAAAGAAATTGATGAGGTATGCAAACCTTGGATATATCATAATAACCACAAAAGTGCATCATTTCTCATGCATGTCCGGTCCTAGATGCCATGACCTGGACTTATTATCTATGCTCAGGTGATATTAGGCAGATGGATCATCCTTCCTATTGCCTTTTATGACATAGTATTGGTTACTAGTGTGAAGACCCTTCATAATTGATTTTTCTGATAGGTCCGAGATCTTGCATTCTTGTTTAGAGAAAGTCACCACATGCTTGTTGTCACATATTTGAGAAATGCTTAGAAGGTTGTGTGTCAACCCTTCTATGCAAAGAGCATTCTCATTTTTGAGCATTTCTAATCCAACAATAGTTCCATGTCCCATTACCTTAGCGGTGCGTCCATCTCCAAAGGTGACCTTCCCATCATCAAGATTTGAATAATTTGAGAGAAGTAATTTGTCACCCGTTACGTGTCTTAAGCACCCGCTATCAAGGTACCACTTTACATTATTGACTATTTTTTAAAATGAATGGGTTACAAGGCAATTTCTCTTGTTTTTCACTACCCATTTTGTGACAGTTTTTCTTGGAGAAGTTGTTTTTACTTCAATATGGGCTTGTCTGGGTATCTTGGATAACTGAATCACATTTCCTTGTTTCATTAATTCCTTTGTTTTTTGATTTAGTTGAGCCACTTGACTCAATAGTTCCTCCATTCTCTTTGTCATTCTAGGTGAGACGGATGTTTCTTTCCTCTTGGCATGAACCTTGACGGACTCTTGACATTCTGTATTGTTCTTCCGGTTGGTTTATATTTACCAGTTAAGTTCAAACCAGAATCGAGTTGAGTCCTACCAACAGTAAGGCATTCAAAGTTGTAGTGGCCTGAGTCTCCACATGAGTGACAAATAGGGGTAGCCCTTGTGTTACTCCCTGAAGCGGTAGTTTTCTTAGTCATATGTGCTGCAGGAGTGGGACTTGGTTTGAAATTTTCATATCCCAATCCTCTCTTGTCTTTTTGTGGCCTCCCCATCCCTAAAAGTCTTTCTAGTTTTCACTACTTTGGGAAAATTTGTAACCAAGCTCAACAGATTTTTTAGATTTTTCTGTATAAAAAATAAGTGTGTGATTTTCATTCTTAAGATGCATGTTTTCATCTTTCAATAATTCAACTTGTTTGTTTAGTTTTACTGTCTCAGATTTGAGAAATGAATTGATTCTTTCCAGCCTATCATTATCTAAGTGGTATTGCTGAAGATCATTAATTAAGTGTATATTGATCTCTAAGGTTTTATCTAGATCCATTGAAACCAAGTCTTTTAAGGATATTGATGTTATGTATGTAGAGTTGATCATAGGCATCATGTATATTATCCTTTTCTTCCTCTTCTTCTTCTTTCTCATCATCTGATGGAGATGTCCCTTTGGCTCATTGTTCATCAATTTCCTTAGTTTCCAAGGGAATGTTTGTAGGTGTGGAGGCCATGAGTAGTTTCAAAGATTTCTGGTCTCCATCACTCTCTGAATCATTGAAATCGGAGTTTGATTCTTCAGTGTCATCCCAAGTGTTTGCCATGGCCTTTCCCTTAGTCTTTTTGGTGGGACATTCAGTGGACAAGTTCCCAAATTTTCAGCAACTGTAACACTGAGGCCCTTTGGACTTTTTAAGAGGTTTGCCTATATGACGCTTGTTGTCTAATTGTTTGCCTTTGTAGTTGAATGGCCGACCATGGTTTTTGTTAAAGAATTTCTTGAACTGTTGAGCCAAGAAAGCCACTTCCTCATCCTCATTTTCTCTTTCACTCTCCTCCTCATTAATGGTGGTGTGTTTTGCAGCTTTGAGGGCATTACTTTTGGATTTGAGGGTTGGTTTGAAGTGTAGTTCAAATGTTTGCAGGGAACCTACTAGTTCTTCTACTTTCATTTTGTCCATGTTTCTACACTCTTCGATAGTTGTTACTTTGGAGTTGAAACATTCCGGCAGGGATCTTAGAATTTTTCTACAAAATTTTGAGACCGGAACTTTCTCTCCCAATCCACCCATGGAATTACAAATGATGTTCAGTTTTGTAAAGAATTCCATAAATGTCTCATGTTCCTCCATTCTGAGATGTTCAAACTGTGATGTTAGAAGTTGCAGCTTGGATCTTTTAACTGTGTTGGCTCCCTCATGGGTTGTTTCCAACAAATCCCATGCTTCTTTTGATGTGCTACACATACTGATTTGATTGAAGACTTCTTGGGACAGAGCTTAGTAAATAACAGTCATTGCTTTTGCTTAAGATGTTTGTCTTTCTTTATTGTATGCAGTCCACATTTATTTAGATTTAGGTTTGGAGATAGTTGAGCCATTTTCAAGTACTATTTGATCAGTTGGTAACACATATCCAGTTTCAACTATGTCTTAAACGTCATGATCCAAAGATTTCAGAAGGTAGTGCATTCTTGCCTTCCAGTATGCGTAATTTGAACTATCAAATACAGGAGGTCTCGACACAGTTGAACCCTCCCCTTTGACCACGATTCCTAACTTCAATTAAGATCACTCTCTAGGTGGTTACATCCTTAAGAGAGACCTGCTCTGATACCAATTGAAATTACGGTATAGACCACTATAATAGAAGCAGGAATAGGTCAGAGTGTCCTAGAGGGGGTTAAATAGGACTTTATAAAATTTTATAATAATTAAAATCCTATTATCCTAGTCATGATCTAATGTGCAACAATCAAGATATACTCATTTCAACTCTAATGGCTTCCAAGTCAAGTAGAGGATCCAAGCTCAAGACTACTCAATATATGATGGATTGAGTATGTGAAACTGTGTGGTATGTGATTCTTATCAGTTCTAATTATTCATGTTATCATGCTTCATGTAAAACATTTAAGTAATCATAATAAAGAGAATATGCAAATATCACTCCCAAATATATTCATGTATTGTGGTTTGGCTATGTGCCCACTTTACTCCCAGCGGACGCACTCATCCCTTAAGTGTACCGGAAATCACTAACGGAGGTTTCAAATCAGGTTCACCTCTAACCTTTACAACTTACACAAGGTTGACTCTAGAACCTTCACAAGGTACCTAAACATGCCTCCACAAGGTAAACGCTTATGCCCTACACAAGAGTAAAGGTCCTATATAAAGCACCTAGGTTTTATGCCCTACATAAGAGCAAAAGATCCATACAAGGAACCTAGGTTTTAGGCCACACAGGCCACGGATCCACACAAGGAACTTAGTTTAGACCACATAAATCAAGGATCCACATAAGGACCCTAGTTTAGGCCATACAGGCCAAGGACCTACACAAAGAACTTGAGTTTATGCCCTACACAAGAGCAAAGGTCCTACACTAAGAACCTAAACATACTCTCCCATCAGAGGCCTCTTATAAGGGCTTGTAAATGGTGAGATGTACCTGTGACCAAATCCTGCACAAGGAATGATCAATGGGGCCTTGTTACTCTAATGACTTACAGATAAGTAGATGAGCCCCATTCTGCGCGTTGATGAAGATGCTCTCCCTTGATGACGGAGACTCTTCAATTCCCTTAATCCGCAACACTAATGATGCTCCAATGTAAGGCAACGGGGTTGGGTCAAGGTTTTGTTTGAATCCACTCTAATGAATATTAATCATTGAAGAGACGGAGTGATTCCAAGGTCTTAAGCATTCAAGGGATCCCAGCTCAATGATTTTTCATTAAGGTGGTAGCTGGATGATCCTGGAATGAGGAAGTTCATTCACCAATCCACTCTATATATTATTAATGATGAGGGTGGATTGAAGGATGAACTCCCATGAGAAAAAGGGCCTAGGGTAGGTGGTATGCAATTACTCTCTCAAAGCTCTCTCTTTTTTCTCAATACAGCAACCAAGAACAAGCTCTCCTTATAAAGGCAAAAAGCCCCAACGGAAATAAAATTGTTAGTTTTTGACTGCGATCGATGATATCGAACCTGATTCGATGTCATCAAACGTATACTTTTGGTGCCATCAAATATCGGTTCGATGATACGAACACAACTGAAAAACATTCCGGCGATGTTTTGAAAGAAGATCGATGTCATCGAACCTAATTTGATCTCATTGAATTTCAAATTTCGATGTTATCGATTCCTAGTTCGATTCATCGATCTTTTCAGAAGATATTCCTTGAAAGCTTGTTGGACACTTCTTTGTCCTATTTCAATGATATCGTGTATATCTTGATTCCTCAAACATTTTCATTTGATTTTCCTTTCAAGCTTGCTTGATACAGTCTTGTCCAAATTCAATGTCATGGAACCTTGCTTGATGTCATTGAAGTTTGAATTATGATGATATCGAAGCTCGTTCGATTCCTCGAGCAAAGTCAGAATATTTTTCGAGAAGCTTTGCTGGACAATGCTCTAAGTTTTACGATGTTATTGACCAGCCTTCGATGTCATCGATTACTGATGTTCGATGATATTGAAGGTATATTCAATTCATCGAATATTCAATCCAAATATTATGTGGTTGCTGGACATAATAAAAGGTCTCATTTCAATATTATCGAAGTCAATTTGATGTCATCGAACATGAGTGTTCGATGTTATCGATGTAAACTCGATGTCATCGAACTAAGCAGAAAACTTAGAAAATTTTCCTATTTAAAAACAAGTTTTTAGACTTTTAACTCCTATGTTGTTCTAAGGCTTTTAAGGATGTATTTACCTGGGTGTTTTGGGACATGGGATGCGAGGCTTAGTTTACCTTTGACGAGCTCGGAACACACATCTGGTTGAGGCAATAGCTTATACGATCTTCATATCGGGCTCACTTGACTCATCGACTCAACCCTCATGCTAATTGACAAACCAGGGCACTTTCACAATCCTCCTTCACTTAAGAGATGTCGAGTGTTATCATAGACCTACTTGGGCATGAAATACTCTCAGCCCTTCAAGTAATTAAGCAAACCTAAACCTAAGAAAGAAGGAACCTTAAGACAAATAAGAAATCTAGAAAGGAAAGGGAAAGAATTAGAAAGAGGTTACCGGATTGGAAATTTTTATCTTAGGCTCCTACAAAACAGAGAAACAAGTTAGTTTCTAAAAACAAATTAGGAAAATTCTAACGTTAAAATATAAAGAAAATAAACCATAATCTTAACCTAATTCCAAAACTAATCATTTAAAAAAAACACAGTCGCTAGTCCCCGCCGACGGCGCCAAAAATTCACAAGTGTAGGGTCGCGATGTAGTAATAATCTTGGTATGATAGAGGTCGAATCCATAGGGACTAATCTACTGTGTAATCTGAAAGCAAGTAGAAGTAGAACTAGAAGAAGATGTGAATCTAAATCTGAATTATAGAGAGAGTAATTGTGAATTATTTAATTAAAACTTGTGAATTTAAAGGTAGGAACTAGGGTTCCAAGGATCCACTTGTAGCTATCAGGATGTTTCCTTATTTGATCCAAGGAACACAATTGGAATTGGAGTCCTATCCTATCCAATTGAAAGATATATCGATAGAATCAAATCTGAACTTTCATTGACCTAATTCTTAATGAAGAAGAATTGTGAGGTTTGGAAAGGATTCTATCACCAAACCATGCCCTGGAGACAATGGCTAACAACAGTATTTACCAATCCTACAATCCCAAAATAAGAGAAAGAAGATACTCAAAGTTATTGCAGATTTATCGTAATTTGAGTCACAACAAACCCTTAAAAACTAAAAGTATTTGAAAAGGGTGAGCTTATCAGTCTTAGGGGGGGGGGGGGGGGGGGGGGGGGGGGAAATAGGACTATGCCAAATAAAAATAAACTTGCTGAAATAATAAATAAATTAGGAAATAAACTTTCACTACTATTGAAAAATTGATTCAAACTTAGTTCGTAGGATAACCTATACCCAAAACAAAGTTTAGGCAGAACAACCTTATTTCACAAACAGTCGTAAGGATCAAAATCTCAAACCAAAGAAAGATCCAAAAGTGCTATCTATTACAAACATTCACCACATTTGCATAAATAATATTACAATTATTCTTCACATATGCAAAAAGTAAATATTCATCACAAACACTAAGAATTATAGTGGTTCGTTGTGTACACCAACTTTTCTCAAACAGCCACACCTACTCCACTCCCAATAATCACAAACCACGTGATATTGGTTTTCACTATAAACAAGTTTTTCATAGGGTCACTTTAAAACCTAATACTGTTGTGATTTTAAAGGGCTTATCATAAACAGAAACCCCACACTGAGATTTTCTGGCTATCTCAGTCAAAACCAACACATGAGATTTTCTGGCTATCTCAAAGAAACTAAAATACAAAGAATAAAAATGTACTTATCTTCTCCTTGAAGACGTTCTTGATATAGCCTGTAGAACCGCTTTGCTTGAAGTAGAATGTTCAATGTCCAATAACACAAACAATGGTTCTAGGTTCTAGATTGATTTTAAATTAATTTAAACTAAAGACTACTTATTTGAATTCCTCAGATCTCAAAGAAGAGTGATTACTCTCGTGAAAAAATAAGATTCATGAAAAGAGATCAAGGAATCAAAACAAAAATCTATATAGACAAAATATTAAAATACAATGCAATAACTTGAAGATAGTGGGGACTTCTCTCTCTCTCTTGGTGAAGGCTTTTACTAGCCTAAATCAGTAATTTCGGATTGAGATAGGGCCTTTATTTATAGGCTGAAAAGTTGTTGCTTCGAGTCGTCTAAGGTCTCATTTGACACGTCTAAGATCTAACCAAATTTTAAATTTTAGGCGCGATCGAATAAAACTATTCTTCGACTAGTCGAAAGCCCTACTCGACTAGTCAAGGGCCCCGTTCGACTGGTCGAGCAAGGGCTTCAACTAGTCGAGGGTGCCGGATTTTAGTTACTGGACTTCGAGTCGAGCAACCCTTGACTGGTCGAAGGTCCCTCTTCGACTGGTCGAGCAGTCTGCTTGACTGGTCGAGAAAGCACCAAAAATATCTATTTTTTGGATTTCAAAATTGGATTGGTCGAAGATTATCTTAGACTAGTTGAGCACAACTTAGACTAGTCGAACCTAGTCCTAGACTAGTCGAACTTAAGCCTAACCAAAGTATAAAAACCCATATAAGTTTGTCTTTTGAAAGCACCTAAGTCTAAGGTCTTTCTAGGGTCTGTTATACCTGAGAAGATTGGACATTGAAGTTTAAAGCTTGTTCTTCTTCTTGAATCTTCAATAGAGCATAGTATATCTTCTACTTGAAGTGTATTGAAGGTGGAGCTTGATCTTCTACTTGAAGTGTAGTAGAACTTGAACTTGAACTCATTTTTAATTTGAACTTTCCAACTTCATGACATGTACTTCAGTAAGGTGACTGACTTTGTAACACCTTGAAAATCGGGGGTCGAGCATAAACTCAACTCCCGAGTTCCAACGCATCACTTATGCAAAAAAATGAATGATAATTGAATGTTGTCTGTATTAATACATTGAACATGAGTGAGATTAAGCCAAAACAGCATATCATACTCCAGAGACAGTTAAATTGCAAGCGGAAGACTATGATAGATATATAAAATATAAAAAACTATGGTAGGTCTCAAAAGTGTGATAAGGTCCAGGTTAAAGAATTACAAGTACAATTCAAATGATACCAAATGTATAGTGTCATCTAGTCAACATCCCTGTAACCTCGTCGATCAAGGCACGACTCACATGAAGCCGCCTGAAAACCGCATATACGAGAAAGCATCCTTGTCGTCACAAAAGTTCGGCTCCGCCTCAGGAGTAGCGTCGCCATCTGCAATCAGATAAAGTCTGGTGGGTGTTCGGACCACCGTCCCGTAACGTGAGAGTGAGTGATAAACTCAGTGGAACAATAAAGCATAGGTTAACATGTTATCAATTCAGTCAAGCAGTAATGATAAAGCAGTACAATCAAACAATTCTAACTACTCTTATTTAATGCAAGTATGAAATGACATGATGTATGTCCTTGCCAAACCACCCTCATACGACACCATCTTACGTTCACGAATGCGTTCATCCCTCAGTGCTCCACATCTACCAGGCACATGCAGTGCGATGATGAGCATGATTACCGAGTAATTATTAGTCCATTTCAAACAGCAGTATTGGGAAACTAAGGTACCTCCCTTGTATCATTCCCAAACATGATCCATTTTAGGGTCGTCAATCCTAGTTAATCTCATACGATGGTGTGTTTCTAGGTCACTGCAAAGGCTGTCAGGGCTGTTATGCACAAAGGTAACACCACTCCCCCATCACCTTTTTAACGGTTCATCACTATACAGATACAGGCCTAGTTCATACTCTATACACTGCGACAACACTCGTCGCCTCACCGCAAATTCAGAGTATGAAAGAGGTCACCACAAAGGGCTGTCAGGGCTGTTACGCACAAAGGTTACACCGCTCCCCCATCACCTTATCAATGTAGGCCGACAGCCCGAATATAGTGTCCCATACCACATAATCGGCTCACGAGTCTGGTTGCTCACTGGTCAGTACGGGGAGGCACATGGCCCCAGCGTAGGCCAACAGCTCGACCACGGTGTCCCATACCACCATGCCCGACTCATGAGTCTTATCGGATTGAGGTACCATGGTTAGAAGGGATTTCACTGGTAAGTTTGGTACCCTAGGTTCAAGCAGTAGCGACCAAACATGGTGAACATACATTAGACAGATCGGGTTACTTGATGAGCTCGGCTAGCTCGAGCGCACCACAAGTTGAACGATATGAAGCACATAAGCACTTCGTGTGGCCAACCACTATCGCTAACCGAAGTACGACTCGGGTTCGTCGAACACATCTCACGTGGCAAATGAATCTCAGCCACGAATTCAATCCCGTTACCGATTGCCTGGACTATAATCATAGTCCCAATCACATTCAATTGCAGATAGTTAAAGCAGTAATAGATCAAGGTTCAAATCATCCAATCAAAGTCTGATATTATCCATTTAGGGCTGCCAGGGCTATTGCACGCACTCGTTGCTCCACTCCCCCATCACCCATGACAGATCATACAACGTAAACATGAATTTAAATATATGCATCACATAGATAAAATCATACAATCAATTGAGCATGTTATGAAGTACAACATAAGCATGAGTTTGTACATATTCAATTCCTAATCACACAGATATCTAAAGAAATCATACACATAGTTAAAGAAGTTGAGAATCATATCTCAACACCCTTAAACATTATAATTTACTAACTACTACTCATTCAGACATTTCAACAAACACTTTAAAATACATACATCAACATACATGACATATGTTGATCACATAGGCATTAGGCCAAATCCTTTCACTAGGGAGTTGCCCCAATCATAACACGCGTACACCCATGACGGATAGTCATGGAAAGTAGGAATCCAAGTTCCATATTCATTTGAACATTTTCACAAACACTTGGGCTACACATTTCAACATATATAGCACATAGTGGCCGTGGCGTGATTCAGGGCAAATCCTTTCGTCAAAGGGGTATCGCCAATACAACAATCATATATCCATGACAATTAGTCATGGCGAGCACGAATGAGAATTCTATACTCATTCAGTCATTTTCATAAACACTTAGAATACACTATTTTAACATACATAGTGTATATTAGCAAAAACATGAGTTAGGGCGAGTCCTTTCGCCAAACAAGTATTTTATTCATATATCATATATCAATACAGCAAATAATCATGGCAAACACATTTTCAAAATTTATACGTATACGGTACTTTCTACAAATACCTAAAGTATGTAAAATTCCATATTCTTCATCTTTAATCGAAACGAAAATCAGACAGCACTTTATACATGTGCAAATGCATGCAGATCATGAATCTATCATTATCTGACATTGAAAGTGTTGAAAACCATAACCTATATATCTAAAGTCCGCACTTTTTGTCGCAGAATCGTAACGAAGTCGATAGGTTTGCTAAGCTTTTGTATTCGGCAGTTTGGTAACCTATACATTGAAATAGGTTAGCTATTTCATAACCTATAACTATCTGTTGAGGCATAAAATAAGCAAAGAAGTGAAGAAAAGAAATGTCCAGAAAATCAGGGGTTCGCGCAAAGTGAATTGATTGCGCAGGACCGCGCAAAGTAAATGAGTTACGCGGGTTGATCAGTGAAGGCAGATTGCGCGGGGATGATAGGTTGCGCTGGACCGCACAAAGCATATCGATTGCGCTGATCCGCGCAAAGTGTTTTACGGAGGTATAAAAAAGGTTGGATGTTATTTTATCCCACATCGACCAGAACAGAGATTTACACCAGTAAAAATGTCTATAAATACCCTGTTCTTTCTCTCAAAAGGGGTTAGAAGATTTCGGAGTGAAAGAAAGACGAAGAAGAAGACAGAAGGTGCAGAGCATTGGGCTCCTATAGTTTGCGCGGACCCGCGCAAAGGAGCATTGGGCTCCTGTCGTTTGCGCGGACCCGCGCAAACCGACTGCTAGACAGTCTATAACAGCAATGGGCCGTTATGCTGCTAGAATGGCTAGAGTCTTCAAGTCTTCAAGTTCTTCTTGTTCAGGAGAAAAGGAAGAAAATGCGTATTCCTCCTAAGTTTCAGGAGATGACTGAAATAGCGTTGTTATACTGCCGGAATCTCCGTCCTCTTGAAGACTATTGGTCGATTTGTTTATTCCTCCTAAGTCGTAGGAGATGATTGAGATTAGCACTGTTATGCTGCCGAAATTTCTATTTAACTACGATAATCATAACTTGCAATGAATTCTTTGTAAACTATCTTAGAATCAAGGGATACTTGAGGATGTAAATGAATTCAGAATCAATAAAATGTGATGATTGTTTCTGTAACTATTTCATTGTTATGTTTGAATAAGATAATTCCCGAATCAAATACTTTTGTTTTCCTGTCGAAACAAAATGGCGACTCCACTGGGGAATTATATCTTATTTAACACTAACATTGGAAAGTTGCAAGACTCTCATTACTGTTTTTGGCATCTGGTAGACGCCAAAATGGCGACTCTCAGTGGGAACATCCTCCCCTTCATCTCTAAGATAGTTTACTTAGTCCTTCACATACTAATTTCATGAATGTTTTGTTATTGAAGGTATCCAAATTCAATTACAGAGCATTGCTAATGGCTAACGTTGTGAGAAAAGTGAACTTCAGATTCACCGCTACTGGATTTGTAATTGAATATGCGCCAAGCCAAACTCCTGAGCATACGAAAGCAAGCACTACAAGTAGGCGCAAAGTGACTCAAGTAACAGCGGGAGTCATTTCCATCTCACCCCGACCACAAGAAAGTGATGAGAACTGGACCTTGGTCTTGTCCAAAAAGACAAAAGCGAAGACCTTAAAGAACCGCAAAGCGAAATTGCTTGTACCAAGAACTGAGGGACCGATCACGCGTAGTATAGCAAGAAGAAAACCTGAACTCGCTCCTCCGGCGATTTATCCTTCGCAGTTCTCGTTGCACGATTTTCCAACTTTAGTCGCTCCAAAGACCAAATGGACAGAATCGCAGAAAGGCAAAGCACTGATGATAGGATCACCGATGCCCGTGTCACCTCAAACAAGCTCACCCATAACTGTATCACCTCGATCGGTTAAAAGCACTGGAAGTACACAAGAGTCAAACGAGACTCCAATGTCTCCCCTCTTTATAAGTCCTGTTACGTCAACATATTCTCGTTTTACTCAAAAAACAACTTCGACGAACAGTCAAGAGGCCGCAGTATATATGGCAGAGACGGGTCAAGGAAATAGACCAACTACTGAAGAACGTGTTGATCAAATGGCAAGGCACAAAGGGTGCTAATGGATGAATGTCGGAACCTCAGAGAAGCTCTGGCAACTCTGGCACATAATGTAGCCCAGATAGTGGCTCCACCCATGATGGGAGCAACAAATGAACAGGAGAACCAACCCGAAGGCTCCCGTCCGCAAGGGACAGGATCACGAGGGTCAATTCCAGCAACAAGGGCTATAACACAGGATGATGTAAGACAAGTCGTCGAAGAAGCAGTCAGAATAGAAAGGGAGCGCGCGAATACCGGCCGTTTCAGATACCGAACACCCTACCCGAGAGAGGTAGAAGATGTTCCGTTTCCAGCCAATTTTAAGCATCCAGATTTTCAGAAATTTAATGGGGAAGGATCAGCAGAAGAACACCTGATGCATTTCATCACCAGCATGGGAAATTTCTCCACGATACCTCAATACTGTTTACGCTTATTTGGATCATCGTTGACAAGTAAAGCTTTCAGGTGGTATTCAAATTTGGCACCAGGATCTATACGCACATGGGAAGAAATGCAAGATGCTTTCATGTCAAACTTCTTCTCGTCAGAACGCGATGTTAGCATCACAGAGTTAGCTTCAGTACGACAGCGAGAAGGAGAACTAGTTGAAAAATTCATAGACAGATGGAAAACACTGGGGGCATCGTGTAGACAGTTGCTGGAAGAAAAGGAACAAGTCAAAATGTGTCTGAACTCTATGGAGACAGGAATTGCGTTCGGACTCACCAGCGCTGATATCGGAACCTTTCGCGATTTGGCTACCAAAGCCCATGCATTGGAATTAATGACTCGTAAGATGCCAGCATTTCATCATGAAACTGTCAGAAGAATACCTGGCAGGACAACCGTCAACACCATCGATCGGGATAAGAAAAATCAAGATGTGAGGGGCTCAAGAGACAAAAGGCCGAAAGGAAAAGAAAGATGGAATCAATCAAGGGACAGATACGGTGGAAAAAAGCTCAGAATGCTCGATTCTCATGAAGGATTTGAGTTTGATAAAGAGGACGTGGTGCCTATGATGCAGCAATTGTTAAAAGCAGGTACCCTAGAATTACCAGAGCCCAAACGCCCTGAAGATGTGACAAGGACTCAAGAAAGAAACTTTTGCCGTTATCATCGCTTAGTGGGACATCCGACGGAAAATTGTTATACGTTAAAATGCATCATACAGCGAATGATAAATAGAGGTGATATAATAACCAGTGAAAGCAAAGGAAAGAATACAAGGGCGACAGTAAATGTATTGTCAATTCAAGAAAAGACTCGGGGAATAAAAGAGAAGAGAGACCGAAGGCCGATAAGAAATGCGACAATGATTACGTTGCGATCAGGGAAGCAGATAACAAGTCCGGTAAAGCAAAAAATAGGAATTATAAGGAAAGAAGTGACTGAAAGACAGAACATCGAAGATAGAAATAGAAATGGAGACGCAACGACAAAAGTGGCTTACGATGTAGTTAGTCACTTAAAAGGTATATATGCACGTTTAAGCATTTATGATGCGCTCAAGTTATCAGAAGAGTTTCGACAAAGTTTGATTCAAGCACTATCTGATCACGACGTGAGAAAAACTTTACTGACAGAAATGAAGAATGAAAGAAGCAAGGAAAAGATGGATTGTCTACCAGTAATATCTTTCTCTGATGATGATTTAATTGGTGAAACAGAACATAACAGGCCATTGATGATAGAAGGGTACATTTGCGAAAAGAAGATAAAACGGATCATGATAGACAATGGGTCAGCAGTGAATCTTTTGCCACTCTCCATGATTACTAAATTGGGTTGTCGCCGTTCAGATTTGCGCCCCAGCGGAATGATGATACAGGGGTTTAATCAAGATGGACAACGCGCGCTCGGTAAAATTACAGTAACATTGGAAGTAGGAGAATTAATCACTTCTGTTGTATGTCACGTTATAAATGCTGTGACGACATATAACCTTCTCTTGGGAAGGCCATGGATACATCAATACAATATTGTACCTTCTACTCTACACCAATGCTTCAAATACTGTAAGGATGGAACGCAGTGTAAAGTAATGGCTGATGCGAAACCCTATACTGAAGCTGAGTCTTTCTTTGCGGATGCTAGCATTATAAATGTTTCTCCAAAGAAGTGGGAAATGATGATGGAAAGAGAGTCTTAAAAGATCTCCAAATGAATAAAGTTAGAGAAGAAAGGGTGGAATCTCCTGGGACTACAAAAGCAAGAAAAAAGTTCTATTTTGTACCAAAGCGCCTGAGACAACCGGGACAGCCACCATTGACCTTGTTGTCGACAGAACAGCTGAAAGTCTTACAGTCCAATTACACGATGCCCTTACCCAATATCGAAAGATGTAAGCCATTTGCAGCCGCCCCAGGAACATTTCAAGTCAGAGCCAGTGCTAAATATCCTGAAGCAATAAGGTTTCACGCTGCAGCAGAGGTGAAGAATGAAAACACAAGCAATATATATCATGGAGAGTTAGCACCGTAGAATTTAAGAAAATACAGTGCAGTAAGCAAGAAAATCATGAGGAATATGGGTTTTGATTGTGACAAGCCCACTGGATTGAATCATGGGAAAGGAATTCAAATCCCTCTCGGAGTTAGTCAAGAAAAACAGAGAAAATTCCAAGGATTAGGAGCAGAATCATCAGTAAATATGGTATCAGTAAATATGACTATAGCCGAACAAATGTCAGAACAAGATACTAAAGTAGTCGAGTATCCTGAAACCGCTCCGAGGCAAATAGAAGACGGGGGGCAGCCGACAATAGATGGCCTGCGAGAAATAAATTTGGGAACAGCAGAAGAGCCAAAGAACACATTCATCAGCGTCAGTCTCTCAGATCAGGAATTTGAAGAATATGGTCAACTTCTCAAGGAAAATAAAGACGTCTTTACCTGGACGTATGAAGAAATGCCGGGATTGGAACCTTATATAGCAATGCATCGATTAAATATTTCCAAAGAAAAGAAACCAATAAAGCAAGCACAAAGGCGATTCCACCCAGACCTGATTCCATTAATCGAAAAAGAAGTAAATAAACTAATAAAGGTTGGGTTCGTCAGAGAAGTTAAATATCCCAAATGGATATCAAACATTGTTCCGGTGAAAAAGAAGAATGGGCAGATTAGAGTATGCATTGACTTCAGAGATCTGAATGAAGCATGTCCAAAGGATGACTTCGCTCTCCCGATAACAGAATTATTAATTGATAGCACTACTCAGTATGCTATTATGTCCTTTATGGATGGATACATAGGTTATAATCAAATCAGGATGGCACCCGAAGATGAAGAGGCAACGGCTTTCAGAACGCCACTTGGAATTTATTGTTATAAAGTTATGCCTTTCGGTCTCAAAAATGCTGGGGCAACATATCAAAGGGCGATGAAAAACATTTTTCAAGATATGATGCATAAACATGTTGAATGCTATGTTGATGACTTGGTGGTTAGGTCGGGAGATCATCAAGAACACCGCGAACATTTAGCATCAGTTTTTCGTCGTCTTAGAAAGAAGCAACTAAAGATGAACCCTGCTAAGTATGCATTTGGAGTATCTTCTGGCAAATTCCTTGGCTTTGTTGTACGACATAGAGGGATCGAGATTGATCCAGAAAAAATTAAGGCTATTCAAAATATGCTGCCACCAACGACGTTGAAGGAATTAAAAAGCTTACAAGGAAAATTGGCATACATTCGCCGTTTCATTTCAAACCTCGCAGGAAGGTGTCAGCCATTTTCTCGGTTAATGAAGAAAGACACAGAATTTATATGGGATCACGCTTGTCAAAATGCATTTGACTCAATCAAGGAATTGTTGAAACAGCCGCCGGTGTTAACAGCTCCAGTGAAAGGTAAGCCACTTATCTTATATACATCTGCAGCTACAAATTCTTTGGGTGCTTTGTTAGCACAGGTGAACAAAGCTGGAAAAGAGACTGCTCTTTATTATCTAAGCCGAACATTGATGGGGGCAGAATGCAATTATTCCTCGATCGAAAAAGAGTGTTTGGCGCTGATATTCGTTGTACAAAAGTTGAGGCATTATTGTCTCTCCCATGATAACTCTGATCTCAAGAGCAGATCCGATAAAATTTTTGATGACCAGGCCAATTTTGTAGGGAAGACTAGCCAAGTGGATGTTATTGCTGTCAGAATATACTATTTCATATAAACTGGCGAAAGCAATAAAAGGACAAGCTATGGCAGACTTCCTCGCAGCACATCCTATAGCAGAAAGTGAAGAAATCAATGACGAATTTCCAGATGAACAGGTTATGTTGGCTGAATCTCAGAATCTTTGACAAATGTATTTTGATGGTGCTGCTCGAATATCGGGAGCGGGGGCAGGAGTAATATTCATTACACCTCAAGGCGATTTATTGCCATACTCCTTCACATTGGGCACTGCATGCACAAACAATGAAGCTGAATACAGAGCTCTTATCATCGGAATGGAAATAGCCCAGCAAATGGAAGTAAAATTATTGCATATCTTCGGAGATTCTAAATTGATTGTAAATCAGTTAACAACAGAATTCGAAGTAAGGAAAGAAGAACTTCTGCCCTATTATCGGAAGGCACAACAGTTGCTTGAACAGTTTTGTCATGTGGAAATTAAACACATACCACGCTCTGAGAATGCAAAAGTGGACGCTTTAGCCGGTCTGGCAGCAGCTTTGTCCTGCACAAATCGAAGTCCTCTTCAAGTAACTATAGAAGAAAGAAGATTCCTGCCGTCTGCAGAGGTTATCGAAGAAACCGTTGAAATGTTTCCTATATCTTGTCTAGAAGTAATGATAGATGATTGGCGTCAGCCTTTCGTTGATTATCTCAAGTATAATATCTTGCCAGAAGATAATGCACAAAGGCAGCAGATTAAGCAGAGATCGGGCAAATTTGTCATATGCAGTGAAGTATTGTATAGAAAATCTTACAATGGAATGCTGCTAGATGCTTAGACAAGCAAGAAGCAAACCAAATGTTGCGAGAGGCACATTCAGGTGAATGTGGAGCACATCAAGCAGGCCGAAATTTATGCCATAGAGTGCATCGAATGGGTTATTATTGGCCTACTATGTTCAAAGATGCGATAGAATATGCAAAGCGGTGTCATGAATGTCAAATACATGGAGATGTAATACATGTTCCCCCAGAAGACTTACATCAGTCTGTTACTTCCTGGCCTTTCTCAGCTTGGGGACTCGATGTGATTGGTCCTATAAATCCCCCTTCATCTAAAGGAAAACAGTATATTTTGGCAGCAACAGACTATTTCTCCAAATGGACTGAAGCAATTGCCTTGCGTAATGTTAAAGAGACAGATGTGGTCAATTTCATCCGACATGCTATAATATACCGTCATGGTAATTATACCCGAAAAAGAAAAATCACTGATAATGGCACCCCTTTTAAAAATAGAGGCATGGAAAAGTTGTGTCAGAAGTTCGGCATCCAGCATTCGTTTTCAACACCTTACTATCCTCCGGCCAATGGATTAGCAGAGGCATTTAATAAAACGATTATCAAAATAATCAAGAAAACGGTGAAGGGCAATAAGCGCGATTGGGATGAAAAGTTACAAGAAGCATTATGGGCCTACAGAACTACTCATCGTACAGCAACAGGGGTGACACCGTATTCATTAATCTATGGTATGGAGGTAGTTATCCCAATCAAAATACAGCTGGCATCGCTCAGAATAGCAGTGCATCAGTCTATAACGGATGATGAAAATGTGAAAATAAGACTGAAAGAATTGGATTTGCTCGATAAAAAACATCTTGAGGCTCAGCAACGTTTGCAGTCATATCAAGCTAGGATATCGTCTGCCTTTGATAAACAGGTTAAATATCGCTCTTTCAAAAAGGGGGATTTGGTGCTAATGTTGAAAAGACCTATAGTGATTACTCGCCGGACAGGGGGTAAGTTCGAGCCTAAATGGGATGGTCCATATGTAGTAAAAGAAGTATTCTCCAATAGGGCATATAGAATTGCAAGTCAAGAGGGATAGAGTGTCAGTATACCTGTCAATGCCCGCTTCATCAAAAGATACTACCCTTGAAGATAGACATGCTAATTTTGACCCAGAATATTATTGGCATAATGATTCTACATCAAAAGGGGGCAAGAATGAATAAGATCATGTCTATATGTTAAACAAAAAAAGCTATGAAGAAGAAGTTTATGAGCATAGCAACTATGTTAGCAAGCATTAAAAAAAAAAAAAAGTATATATGATCGTCATCATCACCAAAAAGGTCTGACAAAGGCAATATCATCTTAAAAATTCTCTTGAAGATATTGACAAGATAAAGATTATTGCCTTTTGCTTTACAAGGCACGGATCTTCTTGAAGATACTATCAAAAGCAAGGATATATCAATATCAGTTAAAGAGGCAGTATAGCCAAGCCAAATCCTAAAAGAGCCAAACTAAAAAAAAAAAAAAAAAAAAAAATGCTCTCAAAGGATCAAGCTCTAAAAGAGCCGGCCAACTATACGTAAGACCTATGAAGATCGCCATTCGGGCAGCGGCGAGGAGTCAGTAGCCCTAAAAAGCCCGCGAAGACCATCATGCGCACCCATGCGGGCAGCTGACGAAGTCAAGGATTCAAAGCCTAAAAGGCCATAAATCCGCGAAGACTAGTCACCGTAACTCCCATGCCGTCTGTATAGCTTCCGGCAGTGCCACGAGGAACAGATGAAAATGCCCTCCTGTGAATGGGCTTGACCTTGCAGACGAAGAAAACAGGGGCCGCAGTGCGAGCTTTATGCCAACCGTGCGTAAGACCCTCTAGATCTAGGGTTTGATTTCAGTAGTAACTCGTGAGGAAGGGCTTAAACCTACTCATTGATGGACTGGCGACCCTAGATTTGGTGCCCAAAGGTAGCCTTGCGAGCCCTGCGAACTCTAGAGAGTTACCGTGGCCAACCCTGTGCGTAAAACCAACAGTTCACCGCCCGGTAGCGTTAATGGGCCCCTCTGATGGACCTTGGTCGTGAGCTCAAGGCAGTGAAAAGCCCAAAAGTGAACTCTAGAGAGTTACAGTGGCCATCACATAAGACCCATAAATGCTCCACTACTCACGAGCTTAAACTGTGTGTGTGCGCACGCTCCACTACTCATGAGCTTAAACTGTGTGTGGCTAATTAAATTGAAACTTAGTACCGCCAATTTAAATACTCACATAGAGAATCCCGCACTAACAGAGCATAAAAGGTTTGAAAATCATAAAGGATGTAAGGAAATTATTATATAAAATATAAGTATAATATGATAATATTAGCGCAAATGTCATCAGCATGCAATGTGAAAAATGCCATTATAAACATCTCAAAATGCTATCATAAAAACATATGTGAAGCCAAATAAATTATGTCCAAGGAACATGAAAACAAAGATTACATGTTCAAAATTACATATTTAAAGATTACATGTAATCCCCACTACTTCCATATATCTGCGCATATCTTCTTTCAATTGTGTCCGAGCTGCATCATGTTTAGATTTTTCTTCAAGAATAAGCTTTGCTTGATCAGGAACGCCAGCGAGCTTATCCTCCAAAGAAGCGATCATTTCTTTTCCTTGAAGTTGTGCGGATTTTTCAATATCAATAGATTGAGCATTTGCTCGTATCTTCTCTTCAACATCTTGAATGACTAAGGATTGCTCATGATTCTTTCTCTCCAGTTGAGAGATTTCCTCCTTCAGGGCTGCAATACGATCTTGGATAATCGCTTTTCCATCAATATAAGTCTTTAGTTGATCTTGAAGAATCATATGCTCTTGTTCAAGTTTAGAAATCGATGAAGCCGACAGAAAGGCTTGTTCTTGAGATAAAGTCAGCTGCTTCCTGTACTCTAAAATCTCAGGTGCACTTGTAACATTCTCTACCGACGCCAAAGAAATTACTGAATCACGAAATTTGAGAAGTGAATCACGCAAAGGAGATATGTTGATTCTAGCCATCTTGGCAGAGCTCTCCAAAATCTCTATGGCAACATCCAAATCCAACCATTGATCAGGATTTTTGAAGATATGGATTATGGCTAACAAGGAATGTTTCACCATGAGCATTTTATGAACAGGGATTTTCGCAAAAGACGACAATTCAGAAATAGTGGTCACAGAATCAGAACTGGCCGCACCACTGCAAGAATGAGTTCCTATAGCAAAAGAAGAAAAATATTCAAAATATTATTATGAAATATGTAGTATTGGGTAAAATAATCAATGCCTATATGTGTACCTGTTACAGGAATGCGACTAATAGAAGGAGAAGCTCTCTAAGTCATGAAAAGGTTATATTCCACCATATCAGCAAGAGATGGTGCTCTAGCTTCCGTGCTTGAATCTCTGGTAGTCGGAATTGGCAAGTCCGTAGTTTCTATTGGAAATATGATTTCACGAGCCACTACTCTCTGTACTACCAATGGAACTACAGGTGCTCTTGGTGAAGTCACCCCGAGAGGGTTCACCGAAGAGATAGCACCTATGTCTGCAACTTGGGCACCTAAAAAAGGGAGACATAATAATTTTAAATAAAGAATAGTTGTTAAAATATAGATAAATATATCTATATGAAAGTTAAAATTCCTTTACCTGGTGAATACCCATATTCACCGTAATCTAAAAGTTCCTCTTCATTTTCCTCAGCTGCAGGAGATTTAGCAGGAACATCCACACCAGGAAGAGTCTTAACAGTTGCAGGGGAAGATTCTATCTCAACTTCTTTCGCAGCTGTTTCCTCATCTCCGTCAATGTTAACTTCGCCTTCTTCAAAATCATTATCTTTATCTTCACAGCCGTCACTATCCTCGCTGTCTTCATATTGTGAAGATTCAGTAGTATCTGACGATGAAGCTGAACTCTCATCTTCCAAAATTTCTTCATCAGCTTCTTCAATGACAACCTGCTTCCCTTTGTAAGAAACGGGTTGACTACTCTCCGGTACAGGCCCTTGGACTGTAGGAGAAGCGGATGCTTGGCGGGTCCTTTCTGGAAGAACAGGGGATGATGTTTGCAAACGCGTTTTTGATCTAGTCATTGGGGAAGATGGACTAGGACCAAGGGGTTGTGGAGGAGATATGGAAGTACCAATAGCTGGTCCTTCTTGAACCGCTGCAGTCTCTGCAGGAATTGGAGAAGATGTATCAGCATCGTCTGCAGCTTGGTTTGAAAAATTCCGACGAGATTTTTCAAATTCTCTCAGAACTCCGTGAGCAAACCAGCCATCCAAGGTGTTGATAGGCTTGATTTCACGGATGGGGTCTTCCAATGATATCTTCCTACAAATTTCCCCCAGATGGGAAGCATGGCTCTTTTCTGGAACGTAGCCTATTCCGCTCTCTAAATTTCTGCCCTTCAGCCTGGGCAGATGAAGAAAGATAGAAGAATCCACTGGCAAGCATTTAGTGACCAGGTATGATTGGTGATCCCACCATTGCATCCAGCTATATGATGTCCGGACTATGCGATTACAGCCTGGAATTACGAAAAGAGATCCAACACAGCCATTCAATAGTTGTTTCCATATCATGGCCCAGTTAAGAGGACCAGTTCCATAACAGCGTATTTTTCTAGTAACCAACCCGCAGTCTTGAGGCACGGTTTGATCATAACCAAATTGACGAGCAAAGCGACTGGGGTAGTAAGGTTCTCTCCAAAAATCTGTTCCTTCCCGAAGGGGTAAACTGCATGAGCGAATAGAAAAGAAGAAAGCTCTCTCTGCTGCAGTAAGTGTTTCTTGGTCCACCATATCTGTATCTTCAGTGTGGCGATAAAGGCGGAACTGAAAGAAGTTTATCTGGTCATCATCTCGAATTTTATAGGCAACCCACTCATACGCTCTTTTTGCCATCGCTCTTTGCTGAAAGAACCAGAGTGGAAGGTGAGAAGGATGAGTGTATGCTTGCTCTGGAGCTTCAAAAGTCCAAGGAAAATAGACCCCTAGCTATCCTGTGATGTAATGCCAAGAAGTATGTGCAGACGAGGCTCCAAGAATAGGATCTTTCACATGGGTAGCTACCTCTCCAAGGGCCCTATAAATAGAGCATAATACTGGAGGAGCAATGGAGTATTTGTGGCCTTCCGCCAAAGCGCCAGCTGCAGTGAAGAAAGTGGGATGAACAGCATCTGCCCATTTAGAACTAGGCAATACGACCAAACTCAGCCAATAGGCTAAGAAAGCTGCAAGTTCTCCAAAGGAGCTATATTCCGGTCTTCCCTTTATTACGTCTCGAAGCTTTGTCAGTTCCTTGGATTGACAGTCACAAAATCTTCAAAGGAAAAAGTAAAGAGAGAGGGTGAATATGCAGAAATTGCCAATATAAGGAGAAAGTTGATTATCAAACTAATAAATACCTGAGGCCTCTGGAAAAATGTGCTAGCCACTGCAAAGGGGGGATCTTGTGAAAACTGGGGAATTTACTCATCTCCTTGAACAGTTCAATAGTAGTTTCGGAGATCGAAGGTTTGCGATCAGGGGAGGATACAAAGGCTAGTTCCCTATTGGTTGGAATAAATTCATCGTAAAATTTACCTGTTATTGGGAGACCGGCTATGCGGTGAAGATCCCAAAGTGTTATGCTCATTTCACCATAGGGCAAGTGGAAAGAATTGGTTGTGGGCGACCAGTACTTAAGGAAACCTTTCAATACAGTAGGTTCCCTACAGAAGTATTTAGAAGTCACTTCTATAGCATCATAAAGACCGACTTTTGCAAGTGTGCTCGTATGCTTCAATAAAATAGCTTCCGCCCAATCAGAGTAATAGCGTCGAGCAGTTAACAGGCCTCTGATGCGAAATTCTGCTTGTCCCCAGAGTGGTTCCCGATCTCGGAAACGTTGCCGGACTATTTCATAAAAATGTGAAGGAAAGAGGTCGTGAGGGCTATGGAAAGGAGCTAAGAAGATCATGGGATGAATTTCTCCTATCCTTTGACGCGGCTTCTGTGTTTGAATGATTCCTTCAAGAATCCTGGGTTCTCTGGTGGCCCATGATTCAGTATACATCAACCTTTCGCCATGAACGCAATCCTTGGGTTCACAGTCAAGCATGGACTGATGGCGATAGACATTGATGGGAATTATTGTCATGCCTTCTGAATGAGGGTTGTCAAATTTCATAACACCTTCAACAACCCGTACTGAATCCCATGAATTCTGAAGTCTCTTCTTCTTGTGTTCTTCGATCTTCTCTGCAAATTCTTTCGCCTTATTGCGGCGAGTTTTCTTCGAGCGAGAAGCCGGAGGAGTGTCTTCACGAAGAGGGGGTCTTTCACTATCAGTACGAATGTGAGCCGTGGTCTTTAACCACTCATCCCAATCGTATTCTCTGCCATGCTTTGGCGGACATTTGATATCTCCTAAAGATATGGATCTATGGATGGGGGATGGAAGAGATTTGATACGGCCAGAAAAGTCAAAGGTTGGAAGAACAGGTTCTTTAAAATAAGGAGTCCTGGAGGTGGTCTTTGTTCGTTTGGCAGGAGGTTGATCGGAAGAAGGTTGATCGGAAGGAGGGCGAGCTGTTTGTTTTATACGAGCCATGAAAATAAGTCAAAGCAAGGAAGATAAATGTCGGAATAAGAAAGGAAGAAAGAAGAAAATGGGTAAGTGTTGGAAACAATTCAAAAAAAAAATTGGCTAAGTACGAAGTACTTTGCGCGAGTCTGCGCAAAGTAAAAGGTTTGAGCGGAAAATCCCCAAGTTCAAAAGACTCCGCGTAAAGTGAAATGGTTTGCGCGGGTTCGCACAAAGTAAAAGGTTTACGCGGGAGAAAATCGCCAGAGCAGAGTTTCGCCAGAGAAAAAAGGGTTCGTGCAAATGACTAAGTTGTTGGACTATTTATAGGATTCATGGCCGAGCACGGTACTCGACCGAGCTTTGCGCGGGGTCGCGCAAACCCTAGAAAATGAATGGTTTTGATCCTTTTTCTTTGATTTTCTGAAAAAAAAATAAAGAACGGATCAAGGGGGCATCTGTTAAGGCATAAAATAAGCAAAGAAGTGAAGAAAAAAAATGTCCAGAAAATCAGTTTGAAGATGACTTTGTGCGGGTTTGCGCAAAGTGAATTGATTGCGCAGGACCGCGCAAAGTAAATGAGTTGCGCGGGTTGATCAGTGAAGGCAGATTGCGCGGGGATGATAGGTTGCGCTGGACCGCGCAAAGCATATCGATTGCGCTGATCCGCGCAAAGTGTTTTACGGAGGTATAAAAAAGGTTGGATGTTATTTTGTCTCACATCGACCAGAACAGAGATTTACACCAGTAAAAATGTCTATAAATACCCTGTTCTTTCTCTCAAAAGGGGTTAGAAGATTTCGGAGTGAAAGAAAGACGAAGAAGAAGACAGAAGGTGCAGAGCATGGGGCTCCTATAGTTTGCGCGGACCCACGCAAAGGAGCATTGGGCTCCTGTCGTTTGCGCGGACCCGCGCAAAGTCTGTAGTTTGGCCGGACCCGCGCAAACCGACTGCTAGATAGTCTATAACAGCAATGGGCTGTTATGCTGCTAGAATGGCTAGAGTCTTCAAGTCTTCAAGTTCTTCTTGTTCAGGAGCAAAGGAAGAAAAGGCGTATTCCTCCTAAGTTTCAGGAAATGACTGAAATAGCGTTGTTATACTGCCGGAATCTCCGTCCTCTTGAAGACTATTGGTCGATTTGTTTATTCCTCCTAAGTCGTAGGAGATGATTGAGATTAGCACTATTATGCTGCCGAAATTTATATTTAACTATGATAATCGTAACTTGCAATGAATTCTTTGTAAACTATCTTAGAATCAAGGGATACTTGAGGATGTAAATGAATTCAGAATCAATAAAAAGTGATGATTGTTTCTGTAACTATTTCATTGTTATGTTTGAATAAGATAATTTCCGAATCAAATACTTTTGTTTTCTTGTCGAAACACTATCAAAACGCCAAATCAGTTTAGGGTTAGGGTTTCTTACCTAGAAACGGAGCTGGAATTGCCGGGAAAGCGATCAGAACAGAGTGGTGGAACTCGTGGAGCGGCAAGGAAGCATGACAGGGAGATTCTCCCACATCTCCCACACTTTCTCTCTCTTTTCTCTCTTCTCTCTCTAGGGTTTCTCTCAAATTCGTATGGCTAAGAGAGAGAGAGTTCTAAGGTCCTTATATAACCTAAAAACTCACCGAAATAGACTCCAGGTCACGGTACACTTAGGTTATAACCAAAGCGGACCTGTTTCAGCTCAACGGAGCACTTCTGGCGGGCCTCCTTGAGCCAAAGGTCAGACTTAAGCTTACTAACACTGGATCTACGTTTAGTTAAGTTTTCGTTTCGGTTGGGATTCCAGATCACGCGTGGTGGACCAGTTTCAGTTCAACGGTCAGTGGATCTCGATCGGAGATTCCGAGTACATGGATATGTTTGGGGAAATATCCCTGATCCGAGGGTGTAATTTGGTCTAATTTTGACGGTCTGGTTGCTTAAAACTGATCCGTAAGCGAGAGGTGCCAAATTTATTTATTTTAGATTTAATTTAGAATTATTTTCACATTTATCACACTCCCCGCTCCGAGCTCAAGCGAATTGCACTGGGACACTATCTGGATTTGATTTCCGAGACGGTCGTCAACCCAGTAAGGCGGTCCTAATTCCTTAACTTCGTGTTAATCAGACTTCCGACGTGCGGTCCAGATCTGATACGGAGTTTCGAGATGCTCCCGAGAGCAACCGGGTAATGAGATTGATCCTAGATTTTAGGGTAACCTAGCGTCAATGATTCTACAAGTTTTGGGTCTTGCAGATCGTATTTAAAGTGATTCTTGCTAATTTCACAGGTACTCTAGTTTAACACTGGTTAATTCTCGCCTAATTTCTAAAGGATTTAGTCCTGAGTAATTTCTGTCTGAGGTGGTACCTGAGCCTTTGTAGTTTGTATATGAAGTAATATAAGTTGAAGAGTGGGATTTGTGATGGAAATGGATTAAGAAGCGATTTTAGACTGTGGGATTCAGTTCTGACGAGTTAATAAGGTGTTAGGATCGACCCACTGCCTAAGGACATCTAATCCCAGGTTGGCAAAAATCTGGGATGTTACAATCTACCCCCCTTAAAACAAAATTTCGTCCCCGAAATTGCCTAAGGGTAATAAGAAAAGATTTAATTATTTCTTTGCCTAAGTTTTATTTATTTTGAGTTTCTACACGTGGTAGGGTATATACTAGTCTGGTTCATTTTAGTTTACCCCCCTTAAAACTTATTTCTTTATCCATTTCTCATACCCTGATGGTTTTCTACAATTTATTTCTTTACCTATTTGGAGTCTTGACGACAATTCCCAAAAATTTTGAGTAAGATAGCTGTTTTCAATGTTTGACCAACACGGAGAGACGATTATAGTGGGCTTGATCCCGATACATCAATCATCTACCGAGTCAGGGTAGGAAGCTCATCGTATCCCTTCCGAACCCTGGTGGATCTTGGTTTGCTGCTCGGCCAACCAGTGAGTCCATTGGTAGTCGCCTAGGATTGATAATTGGGTCAAGCCGTGAATGTTTCGCAGTTGTATATTTCAGTAACTCCGTAGTCTGATCACTCTAGAAACGTAGGGAATGTCATCATTAAAAAGGCTCAAATTGTCTATGTCTCAGGTTGCCCTTTAGGTCTTAGTCTAAGAGAGTCCTTGTTATTATCTATGTTCAGGGAAATGGTGAATCAAATCTTACTAGATCATCTTAAAATGGTTTCTCATAGTAGGACAGGCTTCTATTATGTTCGTATTCAACGAGCACAGTTGTAGATACGTTGACCTTGGCTATTGTAATTCAGTTCTTAGTTAGCGACCTATCTTTACATACAGTCTGGATCAACACCATTCGATCTTGGGCCAGTGGGGCAAGGGTCCACCATGTTTCCGCTACGCCACTCAGATCAAAGAGGTGTATTAGGTGATCTAACTAGATTGGGCTCTCCAGGGTTCAAGATCTATGTCCTAATCCGTATGTCGGAACAATGTATAATATAGGACCTATCCTTAACACGAAATTGGATACGATTTCCCAATACGTCGGTCTTGGTACCTAGGATTATAGAAAGGGGTTATCACGGATGGGTATTGTGGTAGATTCCAAGGGCAGATGTGAGTTTGTGGCAAGATGCCTAATTCTACTAAAGGACTTTTATTACGATCTCAACTTACCCTCTCTAGTCATGTCTAGTTTATTACTGTAAGATAATTTATACATTATTAGTACAAAAGGTATTTGGACAGAATAGGTTAATGGGCAAACTAGGGACCTAATTCCTAACTATCTGTCGCCCATTTGGGAAATTCCTTGGGCCTAAAAGGAAAAATCTCTATTGGCTATATATTCTTACACTTCTCAAAGATGAAGTTATAAACTTTTAGTTGTAAGTGGTCGAGCCAACACGGAAGGAAAGTTGTGTCGTGGGTCAGAATCGGATACATGGACCTTCTGCCTAGCTAGAACAGAAAAGTGTCGTATCAGTTCTTAATCCTAGTTGATCCTGACCCTCTGCTTGATCAGAGCATAGAGTTCATTGGTAACTACCAGGATCGAGAATTCAATTCAAACCGCAAATACCTCGCTTATATATATCGTTCTCTACTCCGTGTTCCCAATTGTAATAAGTCTCTGGGAAGGCAATTCTAAGGGATGTATTGATTTTACCTAACATTAAATCCAAGGGACATGTAAGTTTTTTCTGAGCGTGAATAGTTTCTACATTAAACAACCTTACTAGGAGTTATTAAAGAAGCCTATGAGTATCAAGAGAATTTCAACGAAGGAACGGGGTCTCGCTCCTACCTAATCAAGCCGACTTACTAAGTCTATCACTCAATTATCTTAGCATTTTTAGTCGTTTACATTTCTTAGTCTAATCAGCAGCCTAGGCTCAACTTATGAGTAGCGGTAATCCACTAGTTGTAATCTAAAGTCTATGCTTATACGCCGGATGATTTTATACCCTTTCTAATAGAAGAAATTGTTTTATCGCTTAGGGTCAAAGTTGTCTGATTGGAATTGGATTGCCTGAACTCGAATTTAACTACGCACGAGCATTTCACACATGTTCACACTAGCTAAGAAGATCCTGGGGTTTATATTATTAATTTGTTGGATTTCTTATATGATCAGGTCTGTCGAAAACTAGGAGCACCTCCCTAGGTCGAAAACTCTAAGGGTGATAAAATGGGATTGCATTGCTAATCCTACCTCAGGTTGGAAGTGGCATGGTTGGTAGGAGGGTGGGTGGGGATTAATTTTATAGGCTTTGGAAAATGAGTCTTGTGTGGGAAAGTGTGAGATGGGATTTCCAAATCCCATGATGATGAATTTCTAAGTGAAATTTGAAAGGAAATCTCGGAAGTTACCTTTAATTGCATACATTCTAAACATGGTGTTGGAAACCATGGGATACACTCAATCTAGGGACAATACTTTACACATACATTTATTATTTCTTTTACAATTCCATCCACCTAATCTCACTTAATGCAGTTAGCCGAACGGGCCCTAAATATTCCAACATTCGGAGGTCGTGAAGAAGACGGTGGAAGTGGAGAAAATGGCCATAACCAACTTTAAAAAAAAAAGCCATGGAAAGTGACGAAAGGTGATGGAAAGAGAGAGAAAAGGCTGGGGTTACTGATTCTCAACGAGTTTGAGCCTCAACAGAGGTTGTGAAGGCTCAAATGACAAGGATTTGAAAAAGAAAGAAGAAGAGGTGGGTTGAGTTGAGTGCTTACACGAAGTGGAGCTTCAAATGGGGCATGTAAGAGCCCGAATGAGAGAGAATGAAGAGGGTAGGGAGGTAGGGGTGTTGTGAACGATGGAAGGGTATAGGTTGTGATAGAAAATGATGGAATTGGCAATTGGAGGGATGGTTGGAGAGAAAAAAACATAAATTTTGAAGGAAAGGGAGAGCTTGGAGGGGTGTTTGAGAGAGAGAGGGCAAAACGGACATGAAATATGGGCCCCTGCACAATTCCGCGGACCCCACACATGTCCTGGGGGTCTGGCCGACCTTGACCAGCCCCAGCCCGACCATCCCGACCCAACGGTACCGCGGTCGACCACGTTGACCGGGGTTCCATCGCGGTCCTCTGGACTGTTTTGGTGGTGATTCTGCCCCGTGAACTTGAAACGGACGTATCTTGCAAAACGAGATGAGTTATTTGACGTGCAATATATGGATTTGGGGTAGAAGGAGCTGATATATCCAAGTAACCTATTTATTTTATGAAATTATAAACTTTTAATGGTCAAAAACCCATTTTAGTCATTTCTTTACTATTTACAGTTAATTTTTGTTTAGGTACTATTCTTAATTATTTATACTTTAGGTTTAGTGTTTAATATGAAATTTCTAAGAAAAGTTTAAACAATAAGGTGGCGAAAGGTGAGATTTTGAAGCAATTGGATAAAAAGGGGTTTTAAGCTTTGACATTAAGTGTAAGGTGTTGTAGTCAACCCACAACCTAAGGACATTCATTTCTAGGGAACGACTCAAACCCGTTGATTGACTGCCTAAAAGCGACTTAGGTCGTTTCACGCGACCAAAGATACGTATGAACTCAATTACCGTAGTCTCACCTGTTGGCGAAACTTGGGAATCGAACATGGTTTCTAGGTTTTATCGCCCCCTTCCTAATTCAGAGTGTGTCAGCGTGCGTCGTGTTACCATAACCCAGGCCCGGTTTAAACCAAATCATGCTCTGATACCAACTGTAACACCCTGAAAATCGGGGGTTGAGCATAAACTCAACTCCCGAGTTCCAACGCATCACTTATGCAACAAAATGAATGATGATTGAATGTTGTCTATATTAGTACATTGACAATGAGTGAGATTAAGCCAAAATAGCATATCATACTCCAGAGACAGTTAAATTGCAAGCGGAAGACTGTGATAGATATA
Organism: Magnolia officinalis; assembly: GCA_021015155.1. NCBI lineage: Eukaryota > Viridiplantae > Streptophyta > Magnoliopsida > Magnoliales > Magnoliaceae > Magnolia > Magnolia officinalis. The sequence goes on along the minus strand of JAJHSJ010000006.1, from coordinate 43,872,712 downwards.
TAAAATATAAAAAACAATGGTAAGTCTCCAGAGTGTGATAAGGCTACCAGGTTAAAGAATTACAAGTACAATTCAAATGATGCCAAATGTGTAGTGTCATCTAGTTAACATCCCTGTAACCCCGTCGATCAAGGCACGGCTCACATGAAGCCGCCTGAAAACCGCATATACGAGAAAGCATCCTTGTCGTCACAAAAGTCCGGCTCCGCCTCAGGAGTAGCGTCGCCATCTGCAATCAGACAAAGTCTGGTGGGTGTTCGGAACACCGTCCCATAACGTGGGAGTGAGTGATCAACTCAATGGAACAATAAAGCATAGGTTAACATGTTATCAATTCAGTCAAGCAGTAATGATAAAGCAGTACGATCAAACAATTCTAACTACTCTTATTTAATGCAAGTATGAAATGACATGATGTATGCCCTTGCCAAACCACCCTCATGCGACACCATCTTACGTTCGCGAATGCGTTCATCCCTCAGTGCTCCACATCTACCAGGCACATGCAGTGCGATGATGAGCATGATTACCGAGTAATTATTAGTCCATTTCAAACAGCAGTATTGGGAAACTAAGGTACCTCCCCTGTATCATTCACAAACATGATCCATTCTAGGGTCATCAATCCTAGTTAATCTCATATGATGGTGTGTTTCTAGGTCGCTGCAAAGGCTGCCAGGGCTGTTACGCACAAAGGTTACACCACTCCCCCATCACCTTTTTAACGGTTCATCACTATACAGATACAGGCCTAGTTCATACTCTATACACTGCGACAACACTCGTCGCCTCACCGCAAATTAAGAGTATGCTCAAGGTCACCACAAAGGGCTGCCAGGGCTGTTACGCACAAAGGTTACACCGCTCCCCCATCACCTTATCGATGTAGGCCGACAGCCCGAATATAGTGTCCCATACCACCATAATCGGCTCACGAGTCTGGTTGCTCACTGGTCACTACGGGGAGGCATGTGGCCCCAGCGTAGGCCGACATCTCGACCACGGTATCCCATACCACCATGCCCGGCTCATGAGTCTGACCGAATTGAGGTACCATGGTTAGAACGGATTTCACAGGTAAGTTTGGTACCCTAGGTTCAAGCAGTAGCGACCAAACATGGTGAACATACATTAGACAGATCGGGTTACTTGACGAGCTCGGCTAGCTCAAGCGCACCACAAGTTGAACGATATGAAGCGCATAAGCACTTCTTGTGGCCAACCACTATCGCCAATCGAAGTACGACTAAGGTTCATCAAACACATCTCACGTGGCAAATGAATCTCAGCCACAAATTCAATCCCTTTACCAATTGCCTGGACTATAATCATAGCCCCAATCACATTCAATTGCAGATAGTTAAAGTAGTAATGGATCAAGGTTCAAATCATATAATCAAAGTCTGATATTATCCATTTAGGACTGCCAGGGTTGTTGCACCCACTCGTTGCTCCACTCCCCCATCACCCATGACAAATCTTACAACGTAAACATGAATTTAAACATATGCATCATATAAATAAAATCATACAATGAATTGAGCATGTTATGAAGTACAACGTAAGCATGAGTTTGTACATATTCAATTCCTAATCACACAGATATCTAAAGAAATCATACACATAGTTAAAGAAGTTGAGAATCATATCTCAACACCCTTAAACATTACAATTTACTAACTACTACTCATTCAGACATTTCAACAAACACTTTAAAATACATACATCAACATACATGACATATGTTGATCACATAGGCATTAGGCCAAATCCTTTCACTAGGGAGTTGCCCCAATCATAACACGCGTACACCCACGACGGATAGTCATGGAAAGTAGGAATCCAAGTTCCATATTCATTAGAACATTTTCACAAAAACTTGGGCTACGCATTTCAACATATATAGCATATAGTGGCCGTGGCGTGATTCAGGGCAAATCCTTTCGTCAAAGGGGTATCGCCAATACAACAATCATATATCCATGACAATTAGTCATGGCGAGCACGAATGAGAATTCTATACTCATTCAGTCATTTTCACAAACACTTAGAATACACTATTTTAACATACATAGTGTATATTAGCCAAAACATGAATTAGGGCGAGTCCCTTCGCCAAACAAGTATTTTATCCATATATCATATATCAATACAGCAAATAATCATGGCAAACACATTTTCAAAATTTATACGTATACGGTACTTTCTACAAATACCTAAAGTATGTAAAATTCCATATTCTTCATCTTTAATCGAAACGAAAATCAGACAGCACTTTGTACATGTGCAAATGCATGCAGATCATGAATCTATCATTATCTAACATTGAAAGCGTTGAAAATCATAACCTATACATCTAAAGTCCGCACCTTTTGTCGTAGAATCGTAACGAAGTCGATAGGTTTGCTAAGCTTTTGTATTTGGCAGTTTGGTAACCTATAGATTGAAATAGGTTAGCTATTTCATAACCTATAACTATCAAAACCCCAAATCAGTTTAGGTTTAAGGTTTCTTACCTAGAAACGGAGCTGGAATTGCCGGGAAAGCGATTAGAACGTAGTGGTGGAACTCGTAGAGCGGCAAGGAAGCATGACAGGGAGATTCTCCCACATCTTCCACACTTTCTCTCTCTTTTCTCTCTTCTCTCTCTAGGGTTTCTCTCAAATTCGTATGGCTATGAGAGAGAGTTCTAAGGTCCTTATATAACCTAAAAACTCACCGAAATAGTCTCCAGGTCAAGGTACACTTAGGTTATAACCAAAGCGGACCTGTTTCAGCTCAACACAACACTTCTGGCAGGCCTCCTTGAGCCAAAGGTCGGACTTAAGCTTACTAACACTAGATCTACGTTTAGTTAAGTTTTCGTTTCGGTCAGGATTCTAGATCACGCATGGCGGACCAGTTTCAGTTCAACGGTCAGTGGATCTCGATCGGAGATTCTGAGTACATGGATATGTTTGGGGAAATATCCCTGATCTGAGGGTGTAATTTGGTCTGATTTTGACGGTCTGGTTGCTTAAAACTGATCCGTAAACGAAAGGTGCCAGATTTATTTATTTTAGATTTAATCTAGAATTATTTCCACATTTTTTACACTCCCCGCTCCGAGCTCAAGCGAATTACACTGGGACACTATCTGGATTTGATTTCCGAGATGGTCGTTAAGCCCAGCAAGGCGGTCCTAATTCGTTAACTTCGTGTTAATCGGACTTCCAACGTGCGGTCCAGATTTGATACGGAGTTTCGAGATGCTCCCGAGAGCAGCCGGGTAATGAGATTGATCCTAGATTTTAGGGTAACCTAGAGTCAATGATTCTACAAGTTTTGGGTCTTGCAGATCGTATTTAAAGTGATTGGTGCTAATTTCACAGGTACTCTAGTTCAACACTGGTTAATTCTCGCCTAATTTCTAAAGGATTTAGTCCTGAGTAATTTCTGTCTGAGGTGGTACCTAAGCCTTTGTAGTTTGTATATGAAGTAATCTAAGTTATAATACTTAGCTAGTTTAAGATAGTGTCTAGGGTGAAAGTACTTAGAAAAATTGAAAGAGTAAGGTGGTGAAGAGTGGGATTTGTGAAGGAAATGGATTAAGAAGCGATTTTAGACTGTGGGATTCAGTTCTGACGAGTTAATAAGGTGTTAGGATCGACCCACTTCCTAAGGACATCTAATCCCAGGTTGGCAAAAATCCGGGATGTTACAATCTACCCCCATTAAAACAAAATTTCGTCACCAAAATTGCCTAAGGGTAATTAAAAAAATTTAATTATTTCTTTGCCTAAGTTTTATTGATTTCGAGTTTCTACGCATGGTAGGATATATATTAGTCTGGTTCATTTTAGTCTACCCCCCTTAAAACATATTTCATTATCCATTTCTCATACCCTGATGGTTTTCTACAATTTATTTCTTTACCTATTTGGAGTCTTGACGACAATTCCCAACAATTTTGAGTAAGATAGCTGTTTTCAATGTTTGACCAACACGGAGAGACGGTTATAGTGGGCTTGATCCCGATACATCGATCATCTACCGGGTCAGGGTAGGAAGCTCATCGTATCCCTTCTGAACCCTGGTGGATCCTCGTCTACTGCTCGGCCAACTAGTGAGTCCATTGGTAGTCGCCTAGGATTGATAATTGGGTCAAGCCGTGAATGTTTCGCAGTTGTATATTTCAGTAACTCCGTAGTCTGATCACTCTAGAAACGTAGGGAATGTCATCATTAAAAAGGCTCAAATTGTCTATGTCTCAGGTTGCCTTTAGGTCTTAGTCTAAGAGAGTCCTTGTTATTATCTATGTCCAGGGAAATGGTGAATCAAATCTTACTAGATCATCCTAAAATGGTTTCTCATAGTAGGACAGGCTTCTATTATGTTCGTATTCAACGAGCACAGTTGTAGATACGTTGACCTTGGCTATTGTAATTCAGTTCTTAGTTAGCGACCTATCTTTACATACAGTCTGGATCAACACCATTCGATCTTGGGCCAGTGGGGCAAGGGTCCACCATGTTTCCGCTACGCCACTCAGATCAAAGAGGTGTATTAGGTGATCTAACTAGATTGGGCTCTCCAGGGTTCAAGATCTATGTCCTGATCCGTATGTCGGAACAATGTATAATATAGGACCTATCCTTAACACGAAATTGGATACGATTTCCCAATACGTCGGTCTTGGTACCTAGGATTATAGAAAGGGGTTATCACGGATGGGTATTGTGGTAGATTCCAAGGGCAGATGTGAGTTTGTGGCAAGATGCCTAATTCTACTAAAGGACTTTTATTACGATCTCAACTTACCCTCTCTAGTCATGTCTAGTTTATTACTGTAAGATAATTTATACATTATTAGTACAAAAGGTATTTGGACAGAATAGGTTAACGGGCAAACTAGGGACCTAATTCCTAACTATCTGTCGCCCATTTGGGAAATTCCTTGGGCCTAAAAGGAAAAATCTCTATTGACTATATATTCTTACACTTCTCAAAGACGAAGTTATAAACTTTTAGTTGTAAGTGGTCGAGCCAACACGGAAGGAAAGTTGTGTCGTGGGTCAGAATCGGATACATGGACCTTCTGCCTAGCTAGGACAGAAAAGTGTCGTATCAGTTCTTAATCCTAGTTGATCCTGACCCTCTGCTTGATCAGAGCATAGAGTTCATTGGTAACTACCAGGATCGAGAATTCAAGTCAAACCGCAAATACCTCGCTTATATATATCGTTCTCTACTCCGTGTTCCCAATTGTAATAAGTCTCTGGGAAGGCAATTCTAAGGGATGTATTGATTTGACCTAACATTAAATCCAAGGGACATGTAAGTTTTTTCTGAGCGTGAATAGTTTCTACGTTAAACAACCTTACTAGGAGTTATTAAAGAAGCCTATGAGTATCAAGAGAATTTCAACGAAGGAACGGGGTCTCGCTCCTACCTAATCAAGCCGACTTACTAAGTCTATCACTCAATTATCTTAGCATTTTTAGTCGTTTACATTTCTTAGTCTAATCAGCAGCCTAGGCTCAACTTATGAGTAGCGGTAATCCACTAGTTGTAATCTAAAGTCTATGCTTATACGCCGGATGATTTTATACCCTTTCTAATAGAAGAAATTGTTTTATCGCTTAGGGTCAAAGTTGTCTGATTGGAATTGGATTGCCTGAACTCGAATTTAACTACGCACGAGCATTTCACACATGTTCACACTAGCTAAGAAGATCCTGGGGTTTACATTATTAATTTGTTGGATTTCTTATATGGTCAGGTCTGTCGAAAACTAGGAGCACCTCCCTAGGTCGAAAACTCTAAGGGTGATAAAATGGGATTGCATTGCTAATCCTACCTCGGGTTGGAAGTGGCATGGTTGGTAGGAGGGTGGGTGGGGATTAATTTTATAGGCTTTGGAAAATGAGTCTTGTGTGGGAAAGTGTGAGATGGGATTTCCAAATCCCATGATGATGAATTTCTAAGTGAAATTTGAAAGGAAATCTCGGAAGTTACCTTTAATTGCATACATTCCAAACATGGTGTTGGAAACCATGGGATACACTCAATCTAGGGACAATACTTTACACATACATTTATTATTTCTTTTACAATTTCATCCACCTAATCTCACTTAATGCAGTTAGCCGAACGGGCCCTAAATATTCCAACATTCGGAGGTCGTGAAGAAGACGGTGGAAATGGAGAAAATGGCCATAACCAACTCAAAAAAAAGCCATGGAAAGTGACGAAAGATGATGGAAAGAGAGAGAAAAGGCTGGGGTTACTGATTCTCCACGAGTTTGAGCCTCAACAGAGGTTGTGAAGGCTCAAATGACAAGGATTTGAAAAAGAAAGAAGAAGAGGTGGGTTGAGTTGAGTGCTTACACGAAGTGGAGCTTCAAATGGGGCATGTAAGAGCCCGAATGAGAGAGAATGAAGAGGGTAGGGAGGTAGGGGTTGTTGTAAACGATGGAAGGGTATAGGTTGTGATAGAAAACGATGGAATTGGTAATTGGAGGGATGGTTGGAGAGAGACAACATAAATTTTGAAGGAAAGGGAGAGCTTGAAGGGGTGTTTGAGAGAGAGAGGGCAAAACGGACATGAAATATGGGCCCCCGCACAATTCCGCAGACCCCACACATGTCCTGGGGTCTGGCCGACCCTGACCAGCCCTGGCCCGACCATCCCGGCCCAACAGGACCGCGGTCGACTGCGGTGACCGGGGTTCCACCGCGGTCCTCTGGACTGTTTTGGTGGTGATTCTGCCCCGTGAACTTGAAACAGACGTATCTTGCAAAACGGGATGAGTTATTTGACATACAATATATGGATTTGGGGTAGAAGGAGCTGATATATCCAAGTAACCTATTTATTTTATGAAATTACAAGCTTTTAATGGTAAAAAACTTATTTTAGTCATATCTTTACTATTTATAGTTAATTTTTGTTTAAGTTTGAACAATAAGGTGGCGAAAGGTGAGATTTTAAAGGAATTGGATAAAAAGGGGTTTTAGGCTTTGAGATTAAGTGTAAGGTGTTGTGGTCGACCCACAACCTAAGGATATTCATTTCTAGGGAACGACTCAAACCCGTTGATTGACTGCCTAGAAGCGACTTAGGTCGTTTCACGCGACCAAAGATACGTTATGAACTCAATTACCGTATAGTCTCACCTGTCGGTGAAACTTGGGAATCGAACATAGTTTCTAGGTTTTATCGCCTCCTTCCTAATTCAGAGTGTGTCAGCGTGCGTCGTGTTACCATAACCCAGGCCTGGTTTAATCCAAGTCATGGTCTGATACCAACTGTAACACCCTGAAAATCAGGGGTCGAGCATAAACTCAACTCCCGAGTTCCAACGCATCACTTATGCAACAAAATGAATGATGATTGAATGTTGTCTGTATTAGTACATTGAACATGAGTGAGATTAAGCCAAAACAGCATATCATACTCCAGAGACAGTTAAATTGCAAGCGGAAGACTGTGATAGATATATAAAATATAAAAAACAATGGTAAGTCTCCAAAGTGTGATAAGGTTACCAGGTTAAAGAATTACAAGTACAATTCAAATGATACCAAATGTGTAGTGTCATCTAGTCAACATCCCTGTAACCCTGTCGATCAAGGCACGGCTCAAATGAAGCCGCCTGAAAATCGCATATACGAGAAAGCATCCTTGTCGTCACAAAAGTCTGGCTCCGCCTCAAGAGTAGCGTCGCCATCTGCAATCAGACAAAGTCTGGTGGGTGTTCGGAACACCGTCTCGTAACGTGGGAGTGAGTGATCAACTCAGTGGAATAATAAAGCATAGGTTAACATGTTATCAATTCAGTCAAGCAGTAATGATAAAGCAGTACGATCAAACAATTCTAACTACTCTTATTTAATGCAAGTATGAAATGACATGATGTATGCCCTTGCCAAACCACCCTCATGCGACACCATCTTACGTTCACGAATGCGTTCATCCCTCTGTGCTCCACATCTACCAGGCACATGCAGTGCGATGATGAGCATGATTACTGAGTAATTATTAGTCCATTTCAAACAGCAGTATTGGGAAACTAAGGTACCTCTCTTGTATCATTCCCAAACATGATCCATTCTAGGGTCGTCAATCCTAGTTAATCTCATACGATGGTGTGTTTCTAGGTCGCTGCAAAGGCTGCCAGGGCTGTTACGCACAAAGGTTACACCACTCTCCCATCACCTTTTTAACGGTTCATCACTATACAGATACAGGCCTAGTTCATACTCTATACACTGCGACAACACTGGTCGCCTCACCGCAAATTCAGAGTATCCTCAAGGTCACCACAAAGGGCTACCAGGGCTGTTACGCACAAAGGTTACACCGCTCCCCCATCACCTTATCAATGTAGGCCGACAGCACGAATATAGTGTCCCATACCACCATAATCGGCTCACGAGTTTGGTTGCTCACTGGTCACTACGAGGAGGCACGTGGTCCTAGCGTAGGCCGACAGCTTGACCACGGTGTCCCATACCACCATGCCTGGCTCATGAGTCTTAGCGAATTGAGGTACCATGGTTAGAGGGAATTTCACTGGTAAGTTTGGTACCCTAGGTTCAAGAGGTAGCGACCAAACATGGTGAGCATACATTAGACAGATCGGGTTACTTGACGAGCTCGGCTAGCTCGAGCGCACTACAAGTTGAACGATATGAAGCGCATAAGCACTTCGTGTGGCCAACCACTATCGCTAACCGAAGTACGACTCGGGTTCGTCGAACACATCTCACGTGGCAAATGAATCTCAGCCACGAATTCAATCCAGTTACCAATTGTCTGGACTATAATCATAGCCCCAATCACATTCAATTGCAGATAGTTAAAGTAGTAATGGATCAAGGTTCAAATCATACAATCAAAGTTTGATATTATCCGTTTAGGGCTGCCAGCGCTGTTGCATGCACTCGTTGCTCCACTCCCCCATCACCCATGATGGATCATACAACGTAAACATGAATTTAAACATATGCATCACATAGATAAAATCATACAATCAATTGAGCATGTTATGAAGTACAACATAAGCATGAGTTTGTACATATTCAATTCCTAATCACACAGATATCTAAAGAAATCATACACATAGTTAAAGAAGTTGAGAATCATATCTCAACACCCTTAAACATTACAATTTACTAACTACTACTCATTCAGACATTTCAACAAACACTTTAAAATACATACATCAACATACATGATATATGTTGATCACATAGGCATTAGGCCAAATCCTTTCACTAGGGAGTTGCCCCAATCATAACACGCGTACGCCCACGACGGATAGTCATGAAAAGTAGGAATCCAAGTTCCATATTCATTTGAACATTTTCACAAAAACTTGGGCTACACATTTCAACATATATAGCATATAGTGGTCGTGGCGTGATTCAGGGCAAATCTTTTCGTCAAAGGGGTATCGCCAATACAACAATCATATATCCATGACAATTAGTCATGGCGAGCACGAATGAGAATTTTATACTCATTCAGTCATTTTTACAGACACTTAGAATACACTATTTTAACATACATAGTGTATATTAGCAAAAACATGAATTAGGGCGAGTCCTTTCGCCAAACAAATATTTTATCCATATATCATATATCAATACAGTAAATAATCATTGCAAAAACATTTTCAAAATTTATATGTATACGGTACTTTCTACAAATAATTAAAGTATGTAAAATTCCATATTCTTCATCTTTAATCGAAACAAAAATCAGACAACACTTTGTACATGTGTAAATGCATGCAGATCATGAATCTATCATTATCTGACATTGAAAGCATTGAAAACCATAACCTATACATCTAAAGTCCGCACCTTTTGTCGTAGAATCGTAACAAAGTCAATAGGTTTGCTAAGCTTTTGTATTCGGCAGTTTGGTAACCTATAGATTGAAATAGGTTAGCTATTTCATAACCTACAACTATCAGAACGCCAAATCAGTTTAGGGTTAGGGTTTCTTACCTGGAAACAGAGCTGGAATCGCTGGGAAAGCGATTAGAACGGAGTGGTGGAACTCGTGGAGCGGCAAGGAAGCATGGCAGGGAGATTCTCCCACATCTCCCACCCTTTCTCTCTCTTTTCTCTCTTCTCTCTCTAGGGTTTCTCTCAAATTCGTATGGCTGTGAGAGAGAGAGAGTTCTAAGGTCCTTATATAACTTAAAAACTCACCGAAATAGACTTCAGGTCAAGGTGCACTTAGGTTATAACCAAAGCGGACCTGTTTTAGCTCAACGGAGCACTTCTGGTGGGCCTCCTTGAGCCAAAGGTTTGACTTAAGCTTACTAACACTGGATCTACGTTTAGTTAAGTTTTCGTTTCGGTCGAAATTCCAGATCACGCGTGGCGGACCAGTTTCAGTTCAATGGTCAGTGGATCTCGATCAGAGATTCCGAGTACATGGATATGTTTGGGAAAATATCCCTGATCCGAGGGTGTAATTTGGTCTGATTTTGACGGTTTGGTTGCTTAAAACTGATCCGCAAGCGAGAGGTGTCAGATTTATTTATTTTAGATTTAATCTAGAATTATTTTCACATTTCTCACATTCCCCGCTCCGAGCTCAAGCGAATTACACTGGGTCACTATCTGGATTTGATTTCCGAGATAGTCGTCAAGCCCAGCAAGGCGGTCCTAATTCCTTAACTTCGTGTTAATCGGACTTCCGACGTGCGGTCCAGATTTGATAAGGAGTTTCGAGATGTTCCCGAGAGCAGCCGGGTAATGAGATTGATCCTAGATTTTAGGGTAACCTAGCGTCAACGATTCTATAAGTTTTGGGTCTTGCGGATCGTATTTAAAGTGATTGGTGCTAATTTCACAGGTACTCTAGTTTAACACTGGTTAATTCTCGCCTAATTTCTAAAGGATTTAGTCCTGAGTAATTTTTGTCTGAGGTGGTACCTGAGCCTTTATAGTTTGTATATAGAGTAATCCAAGTTATAATACTTAGCTAGTTTAAGATAGTGTCTAGGGTGAAAGTACTTAGAAAAATTGAAAGAGCAAGGTGGTGAAGGGTGGGATTTGTGAAGGAAATGGATTAAGAAGTGATTTTAGACTGTGGGATTCAGTTCTGACGAGTTAATAAGGTGTTAGGATCGACCCACAGCCTAAAGACATCTAATCCTAGGTTGGCAAAAATTCGGGATGTTACAGACTTCATGACTTGAACTTTCCATCTTGATCCACATTAAACGGACTACAACACAAGCTATTTTGTCTAAATAAAATTTTACAAACAATGGTGTGCTCTATACAATATAGCACTTATAGTATTCCTTAAATATCAAATTAGAATCAAGAACTTGAACAGGAATTAAACAAGGAAAACATCTAAAAAATGCTACAAGCTTCACCTCTTAGCCCTAGCCAAGAGGTTTAGACAACCATAGACATGATTGGAGTCAAAATCCTAAAAGAAAGCATTAAACACTAAGAAGAAAGGAAGAAGAAACTCTTGGATGACGGCTCAAAACCCTAGATATCTCCAAAAGTGTTTACGAAACCCATATTTATAGCTTTGTCCATCCAAATTCGCAAAACCAACTCAATTTACTCAGTCCGCGTAACTCTGCGTATCGCCTTCGATGTCATCGAACAGCCTTTGATGTCATTGAAGGGATTTGAATTCAGAAGTCGCGCTTTTTCATCTTTCGCACTGCATAAGTTCTTGTGTCATCGAACCTTCCTCCTATGTCATCAAATTGCCTCAATGTCATCAATTGATCTTCGAGTAATCGAAAAAGTGTCCAAAATAGTCTAGCGAGTTGCTTCAAAATTCTTCAATAAATTCGATGTCATCGAACGTACTTCGATGTCATCGAGCAGATCTTCGAGTCATCGAACAGGACTTTAATTCATCGAAAATTACATCCATTATGTCCAACAACTAACTTGATTTTCATATAAAAATTTGATGTCATCGATTTGTGTTCGATATCATCGAACGATGGCTTCAATGTCATCGAACTGTGGTCAATGACACATATAGTGAAGTGAATTTCAGCACTGTAACACCCTAAATTTTGAGGGTCGAATAAAAATCTACTCCTGAGATTCAGAACACATTTATGTAGTGTGGATGATGATGTTCAGATTTCATCCATATTAATGAGTTAAGCATGAGTGAGATTATACTAAAGCAGCATAGCATACTCCAGATATAATTAAATTAGGCAAGCGGAAGTCTGAAACATATATATTTAAACATGTGGGTGTTTCACAAACCTTTAGAGTATGAGTATGTAACCAGGTTTAATATATACATGAATTGTTTCATGATAAACAAAATATGGATATGTAAAGTGTCTAACTAAGCTAGATATCCCAGTGGTCCCTACGCATTACCACGAGGTCTACATCGACCGGCCCAAGAGCTGAAAGTAGGAGAATTCCTCCTCCTCATCCACGAAGTCTTGCTCCATAGCATAGACGTCATCAGCACCTGCATCTAAATCAGAGTCTGGTTGGTATTTTAAAACACCATCCCAGAGTGTGAGTGAGTGGCCAACTCAGTGGTACTATAAGGCAAAAGTTAACATGTTATCAAGTCAATCAAGTAGTAATGATAAGGTCATAACAATCACTTCCTAACTACTCTTTTTAATGCAGGAATAGAGTGCAAGTAATAATGTATGCCCTCGCATCGAATCTCCCTCACAAGCGACTCCGGCAACGTATTTCGCATATGAAAACACTTTCTTAAAACGGTGCAACTTCATCGCCTTTAAAGCACATCCTAACAAATGCAATGCGATGCATGGTCGTGTTAGCCAAGTTCTTAATTAAGCTTATTCATGCAGCAGGTTTGGGTAGCTAGGGTACCTCCCTTTATATCATTGATCTGAACCGAAGGATCCATCTAGGTTCGTCACTCCTAGTTAAGCACATACGACAAGCAAGTTGTAGGGTCATCACTCTTAATGAAACGCAATCGATAGGCAAGGGGGAGGCTTGTCACCTCAGCGTAGGCCGACAACACGAACACAATGTCCCATACCACCATGCCTGGCTCACGAGTCTTAGTTGCTCACTGGTCACTACGGGGAGGCTCGTCACCCCAGCGTATGCTGACAGCTCGAACACGGTGTCCCATACCACCATGCCCGGCTCATGAGTCTTAGCGGATCGTGGTACCATGTTAAAGTTGACCTTTACATTGGTGAGGGGTATCTTAGATTCAAGCAGTAGTGTGTCAATTGGTTTATTAGGCAAGTTCGATTAGTACGGGCACACGCTGACTTAATGGACATGGAGCGCATAAGCGCTCCTCATGGCCTAACCACTGTCGACAATCGTCGTGCGACCCGGATTCATCGAGTATACCCAATGTGGCGAGACTAATTCAGCCACCCGAACAGGGACTGTTACCGATTGCCTTGGCTACGTTGTGGCCCCAATCTTACTTAGATGCAACAAATAAACACATGTGATAATCATTTCAGCATTTAACAAACAATCCAAGTGAATTCCTCATTTGAGCATTTCATCAAACACATTGATCATGTTACCAAACACTTGCATTTTATCAATAATTTGCGTAGAGGCAAATATGATTACATGAAAGAAACTATACATATGCATAAAGCAATTAAGAATCCTATCTTAATACTCGTAATAAATACAAATCATCAATAATTTCTCGTTCAAATAATTCATCAAACACTTAGACTACACTTCACCAAATATATAGACTAGGCTAGTTACAACATATATTTTAGCAATCCCTTAGACAGAGAGGTTAGCATGCATATGACAATGATGAATCCTAGATCAGTAATCATGGCAAGCAGAATTCATGTTTAAATCTTCATTCAAATATTTCATCAAACACATGGGATACATCTTTTACTCAACATAGTTCATACATGTATATTATACAGAAATCGGTGTATCTAAGACAATATGGGAGCCATCAAGTCAGACATAAATCATTAGCTGACATGAAAGCATTGATAACCACAACCTAAGCGTTTATAGTCCGCACCTTTCGTCGGGACGCTCGATTCAGACTCGGTCCAAACTCTACGTCTCCGAAAACGGAACATCGGGTACCTAAATAACGAATTTGGTTAGCTGGATTGACGAACGACTATCCTGGATTTTTACTACAAGATTAGGGTTAGGGTTTCTAAACCAAAATCGCAACCGAAAAGGTTTGGTAGCACAACGGGGCGGAGATTTAGTGCGTGGAATCGTGAGAGAGGATTCCTGTAGCAATCTCCCAAACTCCCTCTTCTCTCTTCCCTCTTTTTCTTCTTTTCTCATCTCTCTCTCCCTTAGGGCCTATTTGATTTTCGGGACAATGGTAAATACCTGCAAACGGGCATAATAATTATTTCCCAGCGCATTGGCAGCGTTTCAACCATGCTTGATTTGACTACCTACTTTTTTAACATGGAAATTAAGAATATTACAAATGTCCCACTGTGATGCATTTCGCTAATCCACACCATTCGTCCAGTATGCCAGCTGAATTTATGGCATGAGCCAAGAAATGAGCCATATCCAAAGCTCTAGTGGACAACGCCACCGAAAAAAGTAAATCATACACTTACCGAAATTTCTAAAGGCTACTGTTTCTTTTGGCGTGGGCCACTTGAGTATTGGATTTACGTGATTTTTTTATTCATATCTCAAAATGTTGTGGTAAAATGTATGGATGGAACAGATATGTTACATACATCACCATGAGGTTTAAAAATATTAACTAACACTTTTGAACCGGTTTCCAAGGTAAGAATTTCCAAAAATTTTCAAACGGGTGAAACTGTCATAATTAGTCATTTACCAGGTATTTGCACTTCCACCGAAAAATCAAACAGGCCCTTAGGGTTTTGGAGAAATTCGTATATGAGAGAGGTGGGGTGAAATAAGGGCTATTTATAAGCCTAGAAGTGATGCAAATGGCCCCAGGGCCACTATATACGTAGTTTATACCCTTTGGGTGACTGTTTCTGACAAACAGGGCTCCTAGGGAGGCCCACTACCCACTTATGTCATAGGTTATGCTCTCTTACAATGGATCCATACCAGGACATGATTTCGGTGCGATCGGATAAGCCGATCGACCGTGGATAAACTATGTCAGATCAACTGTCATACTTACTCAATCGGGGCCACAGTTATACGGATATGTGCAGGAAAATTTCCTTTCCCCATGGGTGAAGTTTGGTCAGAAACTGAACATCTAAAATCCTCAATTTCACGTAAGAGTGAACGGCCCAATTCACTTAAGTTTTGGTTTGTTTTCTAAAGGTATTCGCATTTTTCACACACTTTATTCATGGCACATGTTGTACGTTTCTAAACAATATCTGGGCTTGATTCCCGCGATGGTCGTCAAGCCCAGTAGGACGGACATAGTCCTATAGTTTTGTGGTCATCAGACCCTTGACGTGCAATCTTGGTCCGATACGAAGTTCCAATGTACTCCCGAGAGTGACAGGCTCCTGGGATTTCTCTTAGGTCTTTAAGAGACGTTGAGTCAGTGGTATTAATGATTTTAGGTCTTCTCATTTGTGGAAATGGTGGCCCAAGCTTAATCCACCGATTCTTTAGTTTAGTACTTAACTAATTTCTGCCTAAATTATTCGATAGGATGTGGTCCTTGGGTAGTCCTGCCTGAGGTGGTACTCGGGTCCTTGTATGGATTTTTTCGAGACGTTACAAGCACTTTGTTCTTTCGACTTCCTTCCTTCTCCACTTGGTTTTCTTGAATCTTGTGGTCTTGAAATCTTCATTCTTGGTCTCCAAAGATCCATTCTTTGCCTTTATTTTTCTTGAGCATCAAATTCATGCTCTTAACATTCTTTTCAATCCAAGCTCTTAAACTCACCTTGCAATGCAAACATATATAAAATATACCATTAAGCCTTATCGTGCTCGTAAAACCAAGATATAAGTGTGGTAAAATATGCAATATTTGACACTCAACAAAAATCAAAGTACTTCCCATGAGAATACTATTGTTTCATAATGTTAACTATGTTCAAATATACCATTAACCCTTCTCTTTCTTTTTCTAGTTTTTTATTTTATATTAACGATCATTTTTTTATTCATTCTTTCAAATTCTTTTAAGAACTTTTTCATTCTTTTTCAATTTTTTTCTAGTCTTTTCATCATTCATGACTTTTTGTTGATCTCATTGTTTTTTACTGGTTTTTCATCTTTTAAGGTGGATAAAATTCTTTAGACTGACTTCTCATCATCTGTCAATGATTTACATACTAACCAATAGAAATTCTAGCATAATCACAGAAAATGGATTGCATGTGTCTTGTGATTTAGATCCACATGATATTCAAAACTTCCTCTTAATCAATTGAGTGCAAGAACTTAGGTGATAGTATGAACTTAGGTGATAGTATACTTGGTTGATCAAACTCCAATAATTCAAAGTTCAATCTCAATCTTATCATACTCAAAACATTCTTAAGTACACAAACTATCAGATTCTAAATAGGTTTTTATTTTGAGAAATTGAAACAAAGACAAAGAAAATACTGATTAGTATACCTAATCCACACCCCCAACCTAAAATCTACATTGTCCTTAATGTAAAAGAAATAAGCATGCAATGCATATGAGGCAATGAAAAGACATGGAGTAGTGATGGAAAGATAGTACCTAGAGAAGAAAATTTGAGGCTTTGTCTCAACATGAAGATGGGTCAGCAAAAAAAACCTAGATAAACTGAAAGCAAACTATCCTAATCCGAAATCCTATGAAAGCAATAAATCTAACTACACCTCCATCAGACTAGGAGGTCAATCCTGATATACAGGATCAAGCAGAGGTATGTACATATCGTCTGAATCAAATTTCAAAACAAATGGCTTTAAACGATGTCTATTCACTTTAAAAGCATTGTCATTATTCGGATTCTTTATCTCAACGGCCCCATGAGGATAGACATTAGTAACTGTGAAAGGGTCAGTCCAATGAGGTTGGAGTTTACCCAGAAAAATATGTAACCAAGAATTGTACAAAAGGACTTTTTGACCAGTCAAAAATGATTTCTAAAGGATGTTCCTGTCATGGAACAACTTATCCCATCCTTATAAATTCTCGAGTTCTCATATGCATCATTTTGGATTTCCTCGAGTTCATTTAACTAAAGTTTGCATAGCGAGACAACATTGTCCAAGTTAAAATTCAGGTTTTTGATAGCCCAATAGGCTCTATGTTCCAATTCTATAGGTAAGTGGAAAGCTTTCTGATAGACGAGTCTAAAGGGAGACATTCCAATTAGGGTCTTGAAGGCTGTATGGTAGGCCTATAAAGCATCAGTCAAGCGGATTGACCAATCCTTACGATCAAGGTTAACCGTTTTCTCCAGAATGTGTTTAATTTTCCTGTTGGAAATCTCAGCTTGCCCACTTATCTGCGGGTGGTATGGAGTGCTCACTTTATGAGAGATGCCATATTTCTTCATTAAGCCTTCAAATGGCCTATTATAAAAGTGTCAACCTCCAACTAATGATGGCCCGAGGCATTCCGAACCAGGAAATGATGTTTTCTTTTAAGAATCTAATGACCGTTCGATGGTCATTGTTCTGACACGGGATCGCTTCGACCTATTTAGTGACGTAGTCTACTGCTAATAAAATGTATAAATTTCCAAAGGATTGGGGGAATGGCCCTATGAAATCGATGCCCAAGCAGTTAAATGCTTTAGTAATCAAAATGGGAGTTAGCGACATCATATTTTGATGGGGGCAACGCTCCCAATTTCTGACAATGCTTACACGCCTTGTAGAACTCATAAGTGTCCTTGAACATAGTGGGCTAGTAAAAGCCACACTGCAGAATTTTGACCGTGGTCTTTTTAGTAGAAAATTGACCACCACAGGCCTGAGAGTGATAAAAGGAGATGACACTTTTGTGCGCATTTTTGGTACACATCTCCTTAGAATTTGGCTTTGGCAGTATTTAAACAAATATGGATCGTCACGGAAGAACTTACGTACCTTGGCGAAGAATTTTCTTTTATCTTACGCAGTCCAATGTGTCGGCGTGAAACCTACAGTAAGATAATTTACAATATCAGCAAACCAAGGTAGTTGGGAAAGTTTGAACAATTGTTCATCAATGAACATATCGTTGATGGGTGTTGTCTCAAGGGGATCGGGGAGATCAAGCCTTGAAAGATGGTCAGCCACTACATTTTTTACTCCCTTTTTGTCTTTTATTTTTAAATCAAGTTCCTGGAGTAGGAGGATCCATCTTATCAAGTAGGGCTTAACATCATCTTATAAAGAAGATAAGTGTGCATGATCAGTGTATATGATGATCTTGGATCAGATCAAATAAGACCTAAATTTGTCCAAAACGAACACTACGGGTAAGAGTTCCTTTTTTG
This sequence comes from Magnolia officinalis, assembly GCA_021015155.1. NCBI lineage: Eukaryota > Viridiplantae > Streptophyta > Magnoliopsida > Magnoliales > Magnoliaceae > Magnolia > Magnolia officinalis. The sequence continues at coordinate 43,854,312 of JAJHSJ010000006.1, read as the reverse complement.
TAGTAGAGTAGTTCACTTGGCCAAGATTTAAAGTTCTACTTGCATAACGAATAACATAGGGCTTCTTTTCTTTTCTCTGGCCTAACACCACCCCAATAACATAGCCAGACGCATCAAACATAACTTGAAAAGGAATTGTAACACCCCGGATTTTTGCCAACTTGGAGTTAGACGTACTTAGGCAATGGGTCGATCCTAACACCTTAATGACTTCTCAAAAACTCGATCCCAAAGTCTCAAATCCCCTTTCAACCCATTTCCTTCAAAATTCCCCCGTTTCACCTTTCACCACCTTGTTCTTTAATTGTTTCTAAGTACATTCATATTAGGCATGAATCCTAAAGTTTAGGCAATGAGGAACAATACATTAGAAATCCGTACAAAGGCCCAAGTACCACCTCAGGCAGAAATCATGCAGGACTAAATCCTTTAGAAATTAGGCGAGTTTTAGCTAGTGCAAAACTAGTTTACTTGTGAAATCCGCTTGATCTACTTTAAATACGATCTGCAAGACCCAAAACTTGTAAAATCATTGATGCTAGGTTACCCTAAAGTCTAGGAACAATCTCATTACCCAGTTGCTCTCGGGAGCACATTGAAACTCCGTATCGGATCTGGACCGCACGTCGAAAGTCCGATTACTACGAAATTATATAATTAGGACCGCCTTGCTGGGCTTGACAACTATCTCGGAAATCAAGTCTAGATAGTGTCCCGAAGCTATTCGCTTGAGCCCGGAGTGAAGTGTGTGAGAAACGTGGATATTTTAGAAATAAATATCTCAATTTAAGTAATCTGAGACTTGTCGCTTGCGGTCCGAATATAAGGATTCAGACCGTCAGAATCTGACCCAAATACACCCTCGAATCAGGGGAAATTTCATACATAGGTCAGTGTACTTGTGGCCCTGATCGGTGATCGTGGACCGTTGAACTGAAACTGGTCCACCACGAGCGATCTGTAAATCCGGCCGGACTGAAAACTTAACTCGACCTAGATCCATGGTCAGGGAGCTTAAGTCCGACCTTTGGCTCAAGGGAGGCTCCGGAAGTGCTCCGTTGAACTGAAACAAACGTCCTTTAGCTATAACCTAAGTATCCCTTGGCCCTGGGGCCATTTCCATCAGTTTTGGGCCTATATAAGCCCCTTAAACCCTCTCTCTCTCTTCCTATACGAATTTCCAACCCTAAGGAGAAAAGAGAGAAGGAAAGTGAGAGAAAGTGTGAGAGAGAGTTGGTGTTTAATCCAGGGCTTCTTCCCTGCCATTCCACATACTCAACTATCGTATCTGAATCGTTCTTCCGGCGATTTCGATCCCGTTCTTAGGTAAGAAAACCTAACCCTAACCTGTTCTAGAGTTCCAAATAGCGTAAGTGATGAAATAGTTAATCTATTTCATGATATAGGTTACCGTTCTGCCGTAGACGAAGACTCGATATACAAACTAAGTTTAAAATTCATTTATCGGTGTAAGGTGCGGATTTTAAACGTATAGGTTATGGTTTTCAAGGCTTTCAATGTCAGTTAATGATATATTACTGACGTGGATGCTATTGCACATGTACAAAGTGCTGTCCGTTTCATTTTTCAGATATACGTTAACTATGTTGAATATATTGTATTCCTCGTATTTATAGAAAATACCGTATACGTATGAAATACGGATTTGTGCTTGCCATGATTAATTATCGTCTATGTATGCTAGATGCATGTGTCTCAACTTCTGGGTGAACGGATTAGCCTAATACCTGTTATATTAACATAAGTCGTGTATGTATAAGTTATAGCCTAAGTATTTGTGAAAATGTCTAAGTGAGTATAAACTATGCATTAGTGTACGCCACGACTAACCATCGTGGATATGTGATTGTTGTATAGGCGGCACTCCTTTGACAAAAGGACTTGCCCTAATACATATTCTAACTACTACATACTATGTATGATGTTATGTGCAGACTAAGTGTATGTAAAAAATGTCTGTATGTGTAATTGCTTATACATTCTTCTCTAATTGGGTGTTGAGATATGATTCTCAACTCCTTTAACTATGTGTATGCTTTCCTCCATGCACCGTATATTATAGTGTTTGTTTATCTATGTAATGCATATATATAAATCTATGTTTAAGTTGTATTCCATAAAATAGAAAAACAAAGCCGTGAAGGGTGATGGGGGAGTGGTGTGACGATTCCGTGCAATAGCCCTAGCAGCTCTAAAGCGAACAATATCAGACCTTTGATTGTATGATTTAAAATCTTGATCCATTACTGCTTTAACTATCTTCTAGGATATTTTGTTGTAATTGAATGTGATTGGGGCTATTGTATAGTCTAGGCAATCGGTAACAGATCCTAAATTGGTGGATGATGCTGTTTCACCACACAAGATGTGTTCGTCGAATCTGAGCCGTACTTCGGTTGTCGACGGTAGTTAAGCCACACGGAGTGCTTACGCACTTCATGTCGATCCACTTGATGTGCGCTCGTGCTAGTCGAGCTCGTCAAGTAACCCGATTGACCCGATGTATGTTCACCATGTTTGGACGCTACTGTTGAACCTAAGGTACCAAACTTACCAGTGAAAACCCCGTTAACCTTGGTACCTCGATCAGCTAAGACTCATGCGCCACTGTCGGCCTACGCTAGGGCAATGAGCCTCCCCGTAGTGACCAATGAGCAACCCAGACTCGTGAGCCGAATACGGTGGTATGGGATACTGTATTCGAGCTGTCGGCCTACACTGATCAGGTGATAAGCCTTTTGTAGTGACCTCGAGCATACTCTAAGTCTATGTTGAGGTGACGAGTCTTCCGTAGCAACGAGAGTATAAGCTAGGCCTACCCCATCACAGCCTGGCTGTGGTCCCCAGTCAGGTCGGTGATGTGCCTTCGAAAATAGATTGCCAGTTGGTAGGGCGTTGGTGATAGTGACCTAGAAACGCAACATCGTATGAGATTTACTAGGACTGACGACCTTAGAATGAATCATTGTTTGGGTATTGATATAAGGGAGGTACCTTAGTTTCCCAATCCTACTGTATGAAAAAGACTAATAAGAACTTGGTAATCATATGCATGCACCACATTACGCGTGCATTCAGGCGTAACAGGTCAAGCACTGAGGCAGTGTTGTTCATGCGGCAACGTGAGATGAAGTCGCTGAGGGAGCGTAGGCGAGGGCATGCATCATACATTCATACCATTCTTGCATTAACAAGAGTACTTAGGGATGTGTGATTTACTGCTTTATCATTTTTGCTTGATTGAATTGATAACATGCTAACCTTTACTTTATTGTTCCACTGAGTTGATCACTCACTCCCACGTTACCGGACAGTGTTGTACACACCAACCAGACTCTGTCTTAGCTGCAGGTGATGGTGATGCTTATGAGGCAGGGCCAGACTTTTACAACGAGGAGGAGCTCTCCTATATGCAACTCTCTGGCGGGTCTATATAGACATGGAGTTACGTTGACAGGGCTACAGGGTTTTGGATAGAGAACATTACACTCTCTCATTTTATACATCATGGAACTACACTTGTAATTCTTTAACCTGGTAACATGTTCACACTCTGGAGACTTACACTAGTTTACATTATATATATATATATATATATATATATATATATATATATATATATATCACAGTCTTTTGCTTGCATAATTTAACTATCTCTGGAGTATGATATGCTGTTTTGGTCAAATCCCATTCATGTTTCAATGCACTCATCATAATCATCATTATCTATGTTGCATAAGTGATGCGTTGGAACTCGGGAGCTGAGCTTTGCTTGACCCCCGATTTTCAGGGCGTTACAGGAATGCTCCAGTCGCGTGGCTGCATGATAGGCGCAGTGGTCAACATGCATTTGAGCTTAGAAAGAGCTTCTTAGCATTGATCTGTCCACTCATATGGTACGTCCTTTTGAAGTAGGTTGCATAAAGGATGAGAGAGGTGACTAAAGTCCTTTATGAATCGTCTGTAAAAACCTGCGTGTCTTAAGAAGAATTGCACGTCACGTATGCTCTTAGGTGGAGGTAGGTTAGAGATAAGGTCAATTTTAGCCTTATCCACCTCAATTCCCTTGGACGAAATTGTATGTCCAGGAACTATTCTCTTAGAAACCATGAAATGACACTTCTCCCAATTTAATACCAAATTCTTTTCCTCCCGTTACTTTAGCACATTTTTTAGATTTTCCAAACATTTGCTGAAGGATGGACCAAAGACAAAGAAGTCGTCCATGAAGACCTCTAAATATTGCCCCACTATGTCAAAAAAAATACTCAACATGCATCGTTGAAAAATAGGGAGGGCATTACACAGCCCGAATGACATCCTTCAGTAAACAAATGTGTCATAAGAACATGTGAATGTTGTTTTCTCCTTAATTTTCAAGGGCTATCTCTATCTGATTGTAGCCCAAATATCCGTCAAGGAAGCAATAGTAAGAGTGACTAGCTAGCCTTTCCAAATTTGGCAAATTAAGGGCAAAGGAAAGTGGTCCTTCCTCGTGACGGTATTCAATTTTCTGTAGTCAATGCACATTTTCCAACCAGTAGTGACTCTAGTTGGCCCGAGTTCATTGTTGGCATTGACTACAATGGTGATTCCAGACTTCTTAAGAACCACTTGAGTTGGACTCACCCATTGACTATCGAATATAGGGTATATTATACCCACATCCAATAACTTAAGAACCTCTGCCTTAACCACTTCCTTCATGTTTGGATTTAATCTACGTTGTGGTTGCCGGGAGGTCTTCGCATTATCCTCAAGATGAATGTGGTGAGTACAAATTAAAGGCTCAATTCCCTTAAGGTCCGCAATTGACCAACTAAGGGCTCCTTTTTGCTCGGTGAGAGTAAAAATAAGCATACTCTCCTATTCTTGCTCAAGGTGGGAAGAGATCACCAGCGGGTATGTCTCATCTTAACCTAAATAGACATATTTGAGATTAGTGGCCAAAGGTTTTAGGTCAAGCTTCGACACTTTGAGGTTAGACGGTAAAGGCACTATATCAGTTTGGGGTAATTTTTCAAATTGTGGCCTCCATCGGTAAACTTCAAGTATCAATATAGCATCAAGCATGACATCCATCTCCCTAATTGTGTCATCATCCAAATTAGGGGAGTGTGCCAAGCATGTCTCTAAAGGGTCAGATGATAAGGTCATCAGAGTTCTATCTTCTACGAAAGAGTCTATCACATTAATGTCGTGGGTCTTGTCATCATCCTCTGTCTGTCTGCTCATGTTGAAAAAGATATTGAGCTCCAATGTCATATTTTCAAAAGACAAATTCATGACCCCATTCCTATAATTGATGATAGCATTGGATGTAGTAAGTATGACAAGGATTCGTATGCTCATATCTGTGATGGGCTAAGTATCCAGGACAATAAAATCTACTAAATAGTAAAATTTGTCAACCTGGACCAATACATCCTCAATCATCCCTCTTGGTACACGAACTGAGTGATCTGTAAGCTGTAATGTGGTCCGGGTGGATTTTAATATACCTAGACCCAGTTATTCATAGACCGAATAAGGGATCAAATTTACACTCGTCCCCAAGTCAAGAAGTGCATTCTCAATTTGATGATTCCTATTTATACAAGTGATAGTTGGGCTACTTGGATCTTTATATTTTTACTGCACATCTTGCTTAAGGATGGCACTCACTTTTTCTGTCTGGAAAATTTTCTTTTTGATACTTTGTCGCCTCTTGGTTGTGCATAAGTCTTTTATAAATTTGGCATATGAAGGAATTTGATTCACGACATCCATAAGAGGGATGTTGAGCTTCACTTGTTTCAACACCTCTAGAATATCCTGTGAGTTGGCTAAAGGTTTTGGTGCAATCAACTGTTGGGGGAATAGAGCAATCGGCTTGCTCAGAAGTTTCGGTTCTAACCCATGTGAGGCAATGCTAGGTCTATCATCCGTGTCTTCTTCCGGGTCCTTATACTTTTCAGCCCTTACCGGAATAGATTTGTCAATTGTCTTTCTACTCGTAAGAGTAGTGATAAACTTAACTTGCTCCATTTGATTTGAAGAGCTTGAGTCACTAATTTGACATTGCGATTTTGGATTGGGGAGAGGTTGGGATGGAAGCATCCCTTTCTCCCCACTTGCTAAGTGTGCCTCAATACTTTGAATGGGGATGAACCTCGCCCCCCACGTCGCTTCTCCTTTAGGAAAAAAAGTGAAAGAGAGGAGCGACCCTGTAACGACTAAGAAAATTCCGTACAAAGACCCGAGTACCACCTCAGGCAGAAATCACTCAGGACCAAATCCTTTAGAAATTAGACGAGAATTAACTAGTGCTAAACCAGTTTACTTGTGGAATTAGCACTAATCACTTTAAATACGATCTGTAAGACCGAAAACTTGTAGAATCATTGACACTATATTACCCTAAAATCTAGGATCAAACTCTATACCGGGTTGTTCTCGGGAGCACATTGAAACTCCGTATCGGACCTGGACTGCACGTCGAAAGTCCGACAACCGCGAAACCATACCGTTATGACCGCTTAGTTGGACTTGACTACCACCTCGGAAATCAAGTCCTAATTGTGTCTAGAAACGTACAACTTGGACCCGGAGCGAAGCGTGTGAGAAACGTGAATATCTTTAGAAAATAAATTCGGATTTAAGTAAACTAAGTCGTGTTGCTTGTGGACCAAAAATAAGGATTCAGACCGTCCGAATCTGACCCAAATACACCCTCGGATCAGGAGAAATTTCCCATACATGACAGTGTGCCTGTGGCCCTGATCGAGTGTCGGTGACCGTTGAACTGAAACTGGTCCGCCACGATCGATCTGGAAATCCGATCGGACTAAAAATTTAACCTGACATACATCCACTGTTAGGGAACTTAAGTTCGACCGCACAGGGAAAATGAGGCTCCGGAAGTGCTCCATTGAGCCGAAATAGACAAGTTTTGGTTATAACCTAAGTATACCTTGACCCTGGGGCCATTAAGTTCAGAAAAGAGCCTATATAAGGGCTTTAAACCCTCTCCCATCCCATACTTACGAATTTGAGAAACCTAAGGAGAGAAGAAAGAAGAAAGAGAAGGAAAGAGAGAGAAAGTGAGTGAAAGAGAGGGAGTGGTTCTGGAGAATTGTTCCTGCTATTCTACGTGCTTGTCCATTACTACCAAATAGCTATTCTGGCGATTCTGACTTCGTTCTTAGGTAAGAAAACCTAACCCTAATCTGTTTTAGGGTTTCAATTGTTGCAAGTAGCGAAATAGCTGACTTAACTCGTGTTATAGGTTGTCATTCCATTATTGACGAAGACTTAGAGTCTCTATCGAATTCATTATGCTTCTACGTTGTAAGGTGCAGACTATAGACGTATAGGTTATGGTTTTCAAAGCTTTCAATGTCGGTTAATGATAGATTCCTGACGTGGATGCTATTTCATATGCAAAATGCGATGTCAGTCTTGCGTTTCAGTTATATACGAAATATGTGGAGTTTAGCGTATTCCTTGTATTTGTAGAAAGTATTGTATACGTATGAAATTTGAAAGTGTGTTTGCCATGATTAATTGCCGTGTGTATATACTAGTTATGCATGTAACAACTCCTTGGTGAAAGAATTCACCCTAATATATGTTTGGGCCAACTTACGTTATGTAGGCTAATAAGTGTAGTCTAGGTGTTTGTGAAAATGCTTGTATAAGTAAGTACTTAGGAGATAGTGCTTTAGGTGATGTTGAGATAGGATTCTCAACTACCTTAGGGATGTGTATGATTTCCTCCATGCAAGTTGTTTAATTTCCTCCCTTTACTTGTGAAAGGCATGTGTATGGATTCTTGTTTATGTTGCATCTTATAACATGCTCGATAATATGATTGGACTACTTGGTTACTCCTGTTCTGACTACTTCACATGCTTATTAGTTAAGGTTGAATGTGTATGGGGCTATGCTATGGTCCAGGCAATCGGTAACAGGCTTTGAGTTCGTGGCTAATATTTATTCGCCACGTAGGACGTGTGTGACGAACCTGAGCCGTACTAGAGTGGTCGGCAATGGTTAGGCTACACGGAGTGTTTACGCACTTCATGTTAATCAACTTAAGGTGCACTCGTAATAGTCTAGCTCATCAAGTAACCCGATTGACCCGATGTATGTTCACCATGTATGGACGCTCCTTCTTGAACTTAAGGTACCAAACTCACCAGTGGAAACTCCGTTAACCTTAGTACCTCGATCCGCTAAGACTCATGAGCTGGACATGGTGGTATGAGACACTGTGGTCGAGCTGTCGACCTACGCTGGGGTGACGAGCCTCCCCGTAGTGACCAGTGAGAAACACCGCCTCGTGAGCTGAATACGGTGTTATGGGACACTGTATTCGAGCTGTTAGCCTACACTGATCAGGTGACGAGCCTTTTGTAGTGACCTCGAGCATACTCTGAGACTGCGATGAGGCGATGAGCCTTTCCGTAGCAACTAGAGTATAAATTAGGCCTGCACTGATTAAATGATGACCCCTTTGTAGTGACCTAGAACCATAACATTGTATGAGATTTGCTAGGACTAACAACCCTAGAATGGGTCATTGTTTGAGAAATGATATAATAGAGGTACCTTAGTTTCCCAATCTTGCTGTATGAAAGGGACTAATAAGACTTGGTAATCACGCTCATAACATCGCACTGCATGTGCCCCGGGTTGAAGAGCACAGAGGGAAGAAAGCATGCTGCGACCGTAAGATGGTGTCGCATGAGGGAGTGTAGGCGAGGGCATGCATCATGAATACATTTCATCTTTGCATTAATAAGAGTATCTAGGAATGTCTAATATGTCTGCTTTATCATTATTGTTTGACTGAGTTGATGACATGTTAACCTTTGCTCTATGATTCCATTGAGTTGATCACTCACTCCCACGTTTTGGGACGGTGTTCTGAACACCCACCAGACTTTGTCTTAGTTGCAGATGACGATGCGACCCAGGAGGCGGAGCCTGATTACTTTGGCGATCAGGATGCGTTATCGTATATACAGTTCTCCGACGGTTTCGCTTAGGCCATCCTATTCGGCGGAGTTACAGGGCTTATCATTGTAGTTGAACTATTTTTGACATTTTGACTCTTGAACTATTACATGTATATGGTGACTCAGTGATGTGTTCATATTCTGGAGACCGATAGTGATTCTTTTTGGCTCATATACGTTTATATACATCTTTCAGTCTTCCGCTTGCGTTGTATAAATTGATCTGGAGTATGAATTACTATTTTGGTATAATCTCACTTATGATTAATGCACTAACATAGACAACATTTAATCATAAGCATATATGTTGCATAAGTAATGTTTTGGAACTCGGGAGTTGAGTTGCTACTCGACCCCCGATTTTCAGGGTGTTACAGACCCCTCATTAAATATAGCATTTATTGCCTACACGTGGTAGCGAGCTAATAACCGACTTTAGCTAATTCATCGTAACATGTCAGTGAAGCTGCACTTTATCGAAGTGAGGGACAAACTCTGTGTTGACACGTGTTCTTACATTGTTTTTAACAAAACCGCAATGATGCCCTAATAAATGCTCCCTTCCCTCGGCTGATATAAGCATCATTTCAAAATCTTTTCATTCTTATGCCTTCATTCCCTGTTCTTCTTTTAAGCAACTCCCAACTTCCGATTCACTTCTCGAGTAATGGATGCCTCTTCATCTTCCACTCCATTGTTCTATCAAAATGATTTGGTAACCGTGGCGGATGCACTTGCTGATAAGTGCATCGACAAGACAATTTTTTAATCGCTCCTTGATGATTACTACTGCTTAGGTCTAGCTTTCACTCCATCAACAGAGGTGGAGGAAGTTAGCATGATGGATCCCATGTTTCCTCTCTGCCTTAGAGAGACACTGTTGATTCAATCGGATTTTGTCCCTGATGCCACTAATGCTTTGCAAAATCTCCAGTCATGGTCGAAACCACTCTCGGAATGGGATGCTTGGCTCGCTCTCGTCTCCTCTTAACATGAGACAACATGGAGAGCATTAGGCATCTATGAGTGCATTAAGCTTCTGTCTTCGACTATCCATCAGATCTGGCTCTTCTCCTTGCAGCTTCAACCATCTGGAGCTCATCTCCCAATACTTTCTTCTTCAACTGCAGTTCCATGAGTCCAACCATTTTTTATATCACAACTCTAAACCATTTGCTTCCCTTTGGTGAAGTTGTTTATCTTGGTTTCACATCGAAGAGCACCAAGCACTTCTCGAACAAGGCTGGTAAAGCCTATTCTCATTTCATGATAGCCTACCGTAACAACAGCGGATCAGTCGATTATGAAGAAGACACTGCCTTTTGTTACTTTGGATCTGCCGCCACCTGCTCTATGTGAATGCCCTACAGATAATCACCGAGTACGTCTCTCTGGCCAAGGCCCTTTGTCCAAGGTCGGAAACTAGCCTTTACGCCTTACGTACTCGGTCACTTGTATAGAGGAATATATGAAGTCACTATAAATAGTTTGTATTCAGGAAGAGGACTGATGTGGCATCTCCAGATATGGATCTATGCATACTTCCGTCCTTCTCCGGTACATCACTCCATTCATACCTAGGCAACCTATACTTCTTATGGTGGGCACATCATCAATTCACCCTAAGAAATTAACTCCTTTTTGGTGTATATGGATGTAACGCCTCGAAAAAATTCATACAAAGACCTGAGTACCACCTCAGGTAGAAATCATGTAGGACCAAATCCTTTAGAAATTAGGCGAGAATTAACTAGCGCTAAACTAGTTTACCTGTGAAATTAGCACCAATCACTTTAAATACGATCTGCAAGACCCAAAACTTGTAGAATTACTAACGCTACATTATCCTGAGATCTAGGATCAATCTCATTACCCAGTTGCTCTCGGGAGCATCACAAAACTCCGAATCGGACCTGGACCACACGTCAAAAGTCCGATTAACGCGAAACTAAATGATTATGACCGCCTTGTTGGGCTTGACAACCATCTCAGAAATCAAGTCCTGACTATGTCCAAAAATGCACAACTTGAGCCCGAAATATAATGTGTGAGGAATGTGAATATCTTTTGAAATAAATCCAAACTTAAGAAAACTGAGACGTGTCACTTGTGACCCAAACATAAGAATTTAGACCGTCAGAATCTGACCCAAATACACCCTCAAATCAAGAGAAATTTCTCACACATGTCAGTGCACTTATGTCCCTGATCGAGTACCGGTGACCATTGAACTGAAACTGGTCCACCACGGTCAATCTGTAAATCTGATCGGACCGAAAACTTAACTCAACCAAGATCCAATGTCAGGGACCTTAAGTCTGACCACATGTAGAAAAGGGGTGTAAGGCCCGCATCCTAAACTGTACTGTTCCGTAGACTTTCGTGGTCATCCCGGTCGAATTTCGGCAACCTTCGACCCTTAACCAGTATTTGCGCGCGACCCTGAGTCACACACCGCCAACTCGAGTCCAATCAACCCGAGACTTGTACCCTAGTGACCGCGCCGTCGTTGCGGTTCTGATGCCGCAACTCACGCACAGATCCGATACCCAGGCCAGGAAACGTGGGCCCGCGTTCGGTGCGAGGAAAACGCCGCGCGTGCTAATTCCAAGAGAATCTCTACGACTTGTCACATCAACCAATCAACCAACAATCCCCTAATGTCAAGTACACATCACCTTTTCACTCATCCCCAAGCAACCCCATAAGTCAGCAAACCCTTACACAACCCATACCCTTCTTACACAAAATTCCTCAAAAGTCAATAAAGTTCTTACACACCCATCACTCTTCCATCCATCACTCCATCCCATCCCTCCCTCTCTCTCTTCTCCTTCATTCCCATTGCTAGCCATGGACGTCCAAGCTCCCCAAGAGAGAAACCATGTGTGGCCCACCTTCCTACCACCCCATCCCACCCTCTAAAATCAATCTTGACCGTTGAATCGCACCCTTTGGAGCTCTAGGATGCGATGATGGAAGAAGAAAGTTCGAGAAAAGGCCGATTGGTGGGTGCTCCTCTCTTTCTTTCTCTCTCTCTCTACCTCTCTTTCCCATCTTGTGATCTATCATGATGTATGTATCTTATCTATACCAGCCACCCATGGGCCCGCCTTACTGACTGTCTAGACAGCCAACCGTCTAGACAGGCCTAGTTGAAAGGAAAACACAAATATCAGCTGTATCCAAATCTATGGTGGGCCAAACGTGTGGATCCACCAATGGTGCATGCATTTCATCCATTTGGTGGAGCCTTACCATAAGGTATATGTTTCATCCAAACTATCCAGCCACCTGGACGTGGTTGTGGACCCCACCTACGTGTCTCCTCCGTTCATCCAGTAGCAGGGAGTGGGACCACTCCACACGTTATGCACGTGTGGAGGTGGGCCCACATCGATTCATGCATTCTATATCCACGCCGTCGTCCGTCCAGGCATCCGGAGTCTGGGCGCTGGACGCTGGACTCCTCTTCCCTTTTAAAAAAATAATAATAAATTAATAATATATAAATAGTCTTTGGGTGTGCCACTTATGCAGGCCCCATCTTGATGTTTGGGTCCAATCCACGCCATCCATTCTATTGAGGCATAAAATAAGCAAAGAACTGAAGAAAGGAAAGATCAAGAAAATCAGTTTAAGGATCAAAGAAATCAATTTGAAGATGACTTTGCACGGGATCGCGCAAAGAGGATAGATTGCGCTGGATCGCGCAAAGTAAATGGGTTGCGCGGGTTGATCAGTAAAGACAGGTTGCGCGGAATGATAGATTGCGCGAGACCGCGCAAAGTATGTTGATTGCGCCAGTCCGCGCAAAGTGTTTTGCAGAGATATGAAAATGGCTGGATGATATTTTGTCCCACATCGACCAGAATAGAGATTTACACCAGTAAAGATGTCTATAAATACCCCGTTCTTTCTCTCAAAAGGGGTGAGAAGATTTCAGAGTGAAAGAAAGACGAAGAAGAAGATAGAAGGTGTAGAGCATTGGGCTCCTATAGTTTGCGCGGACCCGCGCAAAGGAGCATTGGGCTCCTATCGTTTGCGCGGACCCGCGTAAAGTCTGTAGTTTGCGCGGACCCGCGCAAACCGACTGCTAGACAGTCTATAACAGCAATGGGCTGTTATGCTGCTAGAATGGCTAGAGTCTTCAAATCTTCAAATTCTTCTTATTCAGGAGAAAAGGAAGAAAAGGCGTATTCCTCCTAAGTTTCAAGAGATGATTGAAATAGCATTGTTATACTGCCGGAATCTCCGTCCTCTTGAAGACTATTGGTCGATTCGTTTATTCCTCCTAAGTTTCAGGAGATGATTCAAATAGCGCCGTTATGCTGCCGAAATTTATATTTAACTGCGATAATCGTAACTTGCAATGAATTCTTTGTAAACTATCTTAGAATCAAGGGATACTTGAGGATGTAAATGAATTCAGAATCAATAAAAATGTGATGATTGTTTCTGTAACTGTTTCATTGTTATGTTTGAATAAGATAATTCCCAAATCAAATACATTTGTTTTCTTGTCGAAACAAAATGGCGACTCTGCTGGGGAATTTCATATCTTATTTAATACTAACATTGGAAAAGTTGCAAGACTCTCATTACTGTTTTTGGCGTCTGATAGATGCCAAAATGGCGACTCTCAGTGGGAACATCCTCCCCTTCATATCTAAGATAGTTTACTTGGTCTTCCATATACTAATTCCATGAATGTCTTGTTATTGAAGGTACCCAAATTTAATCACACTACATCGCTAATGGCTAACGTTGCGAGAAAAGTGAACTTCCGATTCACCGCTACCGGATTTGTAATTGAATATGCGCCGAGCCAAACTCCTAAGCATACGAAAGCAAGCACTATAAGCAGGCGCAAAACGACTCAAGTAACAGTGGGAGTTATTTCCGTCTCACCTCAACCGCAAGAAAGTGATGAGAATTGGACTTTGGTCCTGTCCAAGAAGACAAAAGCAAAGACTTTAAAGAACCGCAAAGTGAAAGTACTTGTACCAAGAACTGAGGGACCGGTCACGCGTAGCATAGCTAGAAGAAAACCTGAGCTCGCCCCTCCGGCAATTTATCCCGAACAAGCTGCTTCGCAGTTCTCGTTGCACGATTTCCCGGCTTTAATCGCTCCAAAGACCAAATGGACAGAGTCGCAGAAAGGCAAAGCACTGATGATAGGATCACCAATGCCTATGTCACCTCAAACAAGCTCGCCTATAACTATATCACCTCGATCAGTTGAAAGCACAGGAAGTACACAAGAATCAAATAAGACTCCAATGTCTCCCCTCTTTATAAGTCCTGTTACGTCAACATACTCGCGTTTTACTCAAAAAACAGCTTCGACAAACAGTCAAGAGGCTGCAGTATATATGGCAAAGACGGGTCAAGGAAATAGGCCATCTACTGAAGAACGTGTTGATCAAATGGCAGAGGCACAAAGAGTGCTAATGGATGAATGCCGGAACCTCAGAGAAGCTCTGGCAACTCTGGCACATAATGTAGCCCAGATAGTGGCTCCACCCATGATGGGAGCAACAAATGGACAAGAGAACCAACCTGAAGGCTCTCGTCCGCAAGAGATAGGATCACGAGGACCAGTTCCAGCAGCAAGCGCTATAACGCAAGATGATGTAAGACAAGTCGTCGAAGAAGCAGTTAGAATAGAAAGAGAGCGAGCGAATACCGGTCGTTTCAGATACCGAACACCCTACCCGAGAGAGGTAGAGGATGTTCCGTTTCCAGCCAATTTTAAGCATCCAGATTTCCAGAAATTTAATGGGGAAGGATCACCAGAAGAACACCTGATGCATTTCATCACCAGCATGGAAAACTTCTCCACAATACCTCAATACTGTTTACGCTTATTTGGATCATCATTGACAAGTAAAGCTTTCAGGTGGTATTCAAATTTGGCACCAGGATCTATACGCACATGGGAAGAAATGCAAGATGCTTTCATGTCAAATTTCTTCTCGTCAGAACGCGATGTTAACATCACAGAGTTAGCTTCAGTACGACAGCGAGAAGGAGAACCAGTCGAAAAATTTATAGACAGATGGAAAACACTGGGGGCATTGTGTAGACAATTGTCGGAAGAAAAGGAACAAGTCAAAATGTGTCTGAATTCTATGGAGACAGGAATTGCGTTCGGACTCACCAGCGCTGATATCGGAACCTTTCGTGATTTGGCTACCAAAGCCCATGCATTGGAATTAATGACTCGTAAGATGCCAGCATTTCATCATGAAACTGTCAGAAGAATACCTGGCAGGACAACCGTCAACACCATCGATCGGGATAAGAAAAATCAAGAAGTGAAGGGCTCAAGAGACAAAAGGCCGGAAGGAAAAGAAAACTGGAATCAATCAAGGGACAGATACGGTGGAAAAAAGCTCAGAATGCTCGATTCTCATGAAGGATTTGAGTTTGATAAAGAGGACGTGGTGCCTATGATGCAACAGTTGTTAAAAGCAGGTACCCTAGAATTACCGGAACCGAAACGCCCTGAAGATGTGACAAGGACTCGAGAAAGAAACTTTTGTCGTTATCATCGCTTAGTGGGACATCCGACAGAAAATTGTTACACGTTAAAGTGCATCATACAGCGAATGATAAATAGAGGAGATATAATAACCAGCGAAAGCAAAGGAAAGAATACAAGGGCGACAGTAAATGTATTGTCAATTCAAGAAAAGACTCGGGGAATGAGAGAGAAGGGAGACCGAAGGCCAATAAGAAATGCGACAATGATTACGTTGCGATCGGGGAAGCAGATAACAAGTCCGGTAAAGCAAAAAGCAGAAGTTATAAGGAAAGAAGTGACTGAAAGACAGAACATCAAGGATAGAAGTAGAAATGAAGATACATCGACAAAAGTGGCTTACGATATAGTTAGTCACTTGAATGGTATATCTGCACGTTTGAGTATTTATGATGCGCTCAAGTTATTAGAAGAGTTTCGACAGAGTTTGATTCAAGCACTGTCTGATCACGATGTGAGAGAAACTTTACTGACAGAAATGAAGAATGAAAGAAGCAAGGAAAAGGTGGATTGTCTACCAATAATATCTTTCTCTGATGATGACTTAATTGGTGAAACAGAATATAACAGGCCATTGATGATAGAAGGGTATATTTGCGAAAAGAAGATAAAACGAATCATGATAGACAATGGGTCAGCAGTGAATCTTTTGCCACTTTCCATGATCACTAAATTGGGTTACCGCCGTTCAGATTTGCGCCCCAGCGGAATGATGATACAAGGGTTTAATCAAGATGGACAACGAGCACTCGGTAAAATTACAGTAATATTGGAAGTGGGAGAACTAATTACTACTGTTGTATGTCATGTTATAAATGCTGTGACGACATATAATCTTCTCTTAGGCAGGCCATGGATACATCAGTACAATATTGTACCTTCTACTCTACACCAATGTTTCAAATACTATAAGGATGGAATGCAGTGTAAAGTAATGGCTGATGCGAAACCATATACAGAAGCTGAGTCTTTCTTTGCGGATGCTAGCTATTATAAATGTTTCTCTAAAGAAGTGGGAAATGATGATGGAAAGAGAGTCTTGAAAGATGTCCAAATAAATAAAGCTAGAGAAGAAAGGGCGGAATCTCCTGAGACTACAGAAGCAAGGAAAAAGTTCTATTTTGTACCAAAGCGCCTAAGACAACCGGGACAACCGCCGTTGACATTGTTGTCGACAGAACAGTTGAAAGTCTTACAGTCCAATTACACGATGCCCTTACCCAATATCGAAAGATGTATGCCATTTGCAGCCGCCCCAAGCACATTTCAAGTCAGAGCCAGTGCTAAATATCCTGAAGCAATAAAGTTCCATGTTGCAGCAGAGGTGAAGAATGAAAACACAAGCAATATATATCATGGAGAGTTAGCACCACAGAATTTGAGAAAATACAGTGCAGTAAGCAAGAAAATCATGAGAAATATGGGTTTTGATTGTGACAAGCCCACTGGATTGAATCATGGGAAAGGAATTCAAATCCCTCTCGGAGTCAATCAAGAAAAACGGAGAAAATTCCAAGGATTAGGAGCAGAATCATCAGTAAATATGGTATCAGTAAATATGACTCCAGCCGAACAGATATTGGAACAAGATGCTAAGGTAGTCAAGTGTCCTGAAAGTGCTCCAAGACAAATAGAAGATGGGGGATAGCCGACGATAGATGGCTTGCGAGAAATAAATTTGGGAACAGCAGAAGAGCCAAGGAACACATTTATCAGTGTCAGTCTTTCAGATCAAGAATTTGAGAAATATGGCCAGCTTCTCAGAGAAAATAAAGATGTCTTCGCTTGGACATATGAAGAAATGCCGGGATTGGAACCCTCCGTAGCAATGCATCGATTAAATATTTCCAAAGAAAAGAAACCAGTAAAGCAAGCTCAAAGGCGATTCCACCCAGACCTAATTCCATTAATCGAAAAAGAAGTAAATAAATTAATAAAGGTTGGATTCATCGGAGAAGTTAAATATCCCAGGTGGATATCAAACATTATTCTGGTGAAAAAGAAGAATGGGCAGATTAGAGTATGCATCGACTTCAGAGATCTGAATGAAGCATGTCCAAAAGATGACTTCCCTCTCCCGATAACAGAATTATTAATTGATAGCACTACTCAGTATGCTATTATGTCCTTTATGGACGGATACGCGGGTTATAATCAAATCAGGATGGCACCCGAAGATGAAGAGGCAACGGCTTTCAGAACACCGCTTGGAATTTATTGTTATAAAGTTATGCCTTTCGGTCTCAAAAATGCTGGGGCAACATATCAAAGGGCAATGAAAAACATTTTTCAAGATATGATGCATAAACATGTCGAATGCTATGTTGATGACTTGGTAGTCAGGTCGGGAGATCATCAAGAACACCGCGAACATTTAGCATCAGTCTTCCGTCGTCTCAGAAAGAAGCAATTAAAAATGAACCCTGCTAAGTGTGCATTTGGAGTATCTTCTGGCAAGTTCCTCGGCTTTGTGGTACGACACAGAGGGATCGAGATTGATCCAGAAAAAATTAAGGCTATTCAAAATATGCCGCCACCAACGACATTGAAGGAATTAAAAAGCTTACAAGGAAAATTGGCATACATTCGTCGTTTCATTTCAAATCTCGCAGGAAGGTGTCAGCCATTTTCTCGGTTAATGAAGAAAGATACAGAATTTGTATGGGATCACGCCTGTCAAAATGCATTTGACTCAATCAAGGAATTATTAAGACAGCCGCCGGTGTTAACAGCTCCAATAAAAGGTAAGCCACTTATCTTATATACATCTACAGCTACAAATTCTTTGGGTGCTTTGTTAGCACAGGTGAACGAAACTGGAAAAGAAACTGCTCTTTATTATCTAAGCCGAACATTGATGGGGGCAGAATGCAATTATTCTTCGATCGAGAAAGAATGTTTGGCGCTGATATTCGCTGTACAAAAGTTGAGGCATTATTGTCTCTCTCATGATATAACTCTAATCTCAAGAGCAGATCCGATAAAATTTTTAATGACGAGGCCAATGTTGTCGGGAAGACTAGCCAAGTGGATGTTATTGCTATCAGAATATACTATTTCATATAAACCGGCGAAAGCAGTAAAAGGACAAGCCATGGCAGACTTCCTCGCAGCGCATCCTATAGCAGAAAGTGAAGAAATTAATGACGAATTTCCAGATGAACAGGTTATGTTGGCTGAATCTCAGAATCTTTGGCAAATGTATTTTGATGGTGCTGCTCGAATATCGGGAGCGGGGGCAGGAATAATATTCATTACACCTCAAGGCGATTTATTGCCATATTCATTCACATTGGGCACCGCATGCACAAACAATGAAGCTGAATACAGAGCTCTTATCATCGGAATGGAAATAGCCCAGCAAATGGAAATAAAATTATTGCATATCTTCAGAGATTCTAAATTGATTGTAAATCAGTTGACAACAGAATTCGAAGTAAGAAAAGAAGAACTTCTGCCCTATTATCGGAAGGCACAAAAGTTGCTTGAACAATTTTGTCATGTGGAAATTAAACACATACCACGCTTTGAGAATGCAAAAGCGGACGCTCTAGCCGGTCTGGCAGCAGCTCTGTCCTGCACAAATCGAAGTCCTCTTCAGGTAACTATAGAAGAAAGAAGATTCTTGCCGTCTGCAGAGGTTATCGAAGAAACTGTAGAAATGTTTCCTATATCTTGTCTAGAAGTAATGATAGATGATTGGCGTCAGCCTTTCGTTGATTATCTCAAATATAATATCTTGCCATAAGATAATGCGCAAAGGCAGCAGATTAAGCAGCGATCGGGCAAATTTGTCATATGCAGTGAAGTATTGTATAGAAAATCTTACAATGGAATGCTGTTAAGATGCTTAGACAAGTAAGAAGCAAACCAAATGCTGTGGGAAGCACATTCAGGTGAATGTGGAGCACATCAAGCCGGCTGAAATTTGTGCCATAGAGTACATCGAATGGGTTATTATTGGCCTACTATGTTCAAAGATGCGATAGAATATGCAAAGCGGTGTCATGAATGCCAAATACACGGAGATGTAATACATGTTCCCCCAGAAGACTTACATCAGTCTATTACTTCCTGGCCTTTCTCAGCTTGGGGACTCGATGTGATTGGTCCTATAAATCCCCCTTCATCTAAAGGAAAACAGTATATTTTGGCAGCAACAGATTATTTCTCCAAATGGACCGAAGCAATTGCCTTGCGTAATGTTAAAGAGACAGATGTGGTCAATTTCATTCGACATGCTATAATATACCGTCATGGTATTCCGAAAAAGATCGTCACTGATAATGGCACCCCTTTTAAAAATAGAGGCATGGAAAAGTTGTGTCAGAAGTTCAGCATCCAGCATTCATTTTCAACACCTTACTATCCTCCGGCCAATGGATTAGCGGAAGCATTTAACAAAACGATTATCAAAATAATCAAGAAAACGGTGACAGGTAATAAGCGTGATTGGGATGAAAAGTTACAAGAAGCATTATGGGCCTACAGAACTACTCATCGTACAGCAACAGGGGCGACACCTTATTCATTAATCTATGGAATAGAGGCAGTTATCCCAATCGAAATGCAGGTGGCATCACTCAGGATAGCAGTACATCAATCTATAACAGATGATGAAAATGCAAAAATAAGGTTGAAAGAGTTGGATCTGCTCGATGAGAAACGTCTTGAAGCTCAGCAACGGTTGCAGTCATATCAGGCCAGGATATCGGCTGCATTTGATAAACAGGTTAAATACCGCTCTTTCAAAAAAGGGGATATGGTGTTAATGCTAAAAAGACCTATAGTGATTACTCGCCGAACAGGGGGCAAGTTCGAGCCTAAATGGGACGGTCCATATGTGGTAAAAGAAGTATACTCCAATGGGGCATATAGAATCACAAATCAAGAAGGACAGAGTATCAGTATACTTGTCAACGCCCGTTTCATCAAGAGATACTATCCCTAAAGATAGACATGTGGATTTTGATTCAGAATATTATCAGCATAATGAATCTGTACCAAAAGGGGGCAAGGATGAATAAGATCATGTTCATATATCAACAAAAGAAGATGTGAAGAAAATTCACGAGCGCGTCAATTATCAAGCATCAAATCCGAAAATATGATCATCATCATTGCCACACAAGTTTGACAAATCTTGAAGATTCTCTTGAAGATATTGACGATATTGATATATATTGCTTTACAAGGCATGGATCTTCTGGAAGATATTATCTCAGATGGAAATATCTACCATTACTATACTGGCAATGATGATGATCATAGATATTATTGCCTTACAAGGATACATCAATCTCAGTTAAAGGGGCAGTATAGCCAAGCCAAATCCTAAAAGAGCCAAATTGAGCTAAATCAAAAAGATCAAGCTCTAAAAAAAAAAAAAAAAAAAAATGCTCTCAAAGGATCAAGCTCTAAAAAGAGCCGGCCAACTATACATAAGACCTATGAAGATCGCCATTCGGGCAGCGGCGAGGAGTCAGTGGCCCTAAAAAGCCCGCGAAGACCATCGTGCGCACCCCCATGCGGGCAGCTGACGAAGTCAAGGATTCAAAGCCTAAAAGGCCATAAATCCGCGAAGACTAGTCACCGTAACTCCCATGCCGTCTGTATAGCTTCCGGCAGTGCCACGGGGAACGGATGAAAATGCCCTCCCGTGAATGGGCTCGACCTTGCAGACGAAGAAAACAGGGGCCGCAGTGCGAGCTTTATGCCAACCGTGCGTAAGACCCTCCAGGTCTAGGGTTTGATTTCAGTAGTAACTCGTGAGGAAGGGCTTAAACCTACTCATTGATGGACTGGCGACCCTAGATTTGGTGCCCAAAGGTAGCCTTGCGAGCCCTGCGAACTCTAGAGAGTTACCGTGGCCAACCCTGTGCGTAAAACCAATAGTTCACCGCCCGGTAGCGTCAATGGGCCCCTCTGATGGACCTTGGCCATGAGCTCAAGGCAGTGAAAAGCCTAAAAGCGAACTCTAGAGAGTTACAGCGGCCATCACATAAAACCCATAAATGCTCCACTACTCATGAGCTTAAACTGTGTGTGTGCACACGCTCCACTACTCATGAGCTTAAACTGTGTGTGGCTAATTAAATTGAAACTTAGTACCGCCAATTTAAATACTCACATAGAGAATCCCGCACTAACAAAGCATAAAAGGTTTAGAAATTTTAAAGGATGTAAGGAAATTATTATATAAAATACGAATATAATTTGATAATGTTAGTATAAATGTCATCAACATATAATGAGAAAATGCTATTATAAACATCTCAAAATGCTTTCAAAAAAAAAAAAAAAAACATGTCCAAAAAACATGAAAACAAAAATCACATGTTCAAAATTACATGTTTTAAAGATCTTCTGTAATTCCCACTGCTTCCGAGTATCTGTGCAAATCTTCTTTCAATTGTGCCTGGGCTATATCATGTTTAGATTTTTCTTCAAGAATAAGTTTCGCTTGATCAGGGACGCCAGCAAGTTTATTCTCCAGAGAAGCAATCATTCCTTTACTTCGAAGTTGCGCGGATTTTTCAATATTAATAGATTTAACATTCGCATGTATCCTTTCTTCAACATCTTGAATGATCAAGGCTTTTTCATGATTCCTTCTCTCCAGTTGAGAAACTTCTTCCTTCAGGGCTGCAATACGATCTTGGATAGTCTTATTTTCATCCATATGAATCTTTAATTGATCTTGAAGAATCATATGCTCTTGTTCAAGTCTAGAAATTGATGAAGCTGTCAGAGAGGCTTGTTCTTGAGATGAAGCCAGCTGCTTCTTGTACTCTAAAATCTCAGGGGCAATTGTAACGTTCTCTACCGACGCCAGAGAAATTACTGAATCGCGAAACTTGAGGAGTGAATCACGCAAAGGAGATATGTTGAGTCTAGCCATCTTGGCGGAGCTTTCCAAAATCTCTATAGCAACATCCAAATCCAACCATTGATCGGGATTTCTGAAGATATGGATTATTGCTAATAAAGAATGTTTCACCATAAGCATTTTATGAACAGGGATTTTTGCAAAAGATGACAATTCAGAAGTAGTGGCCACAGAATCAGAGCTGGCCACACCACTGCAAGGATGAGTTCCTATAGTAAAAGAAGAAAGATATTCAAAATATTATTATGAAATATGTAGTCGTAAATGAAGATAATCAGTGCATAAATATGTACCTGTCACCTGGATATGACCTACAGAGGTAGAAGCTCTCTGAGTCATGGAAAGACCAAGTTCCACCATATCAGCAAAAGATGGTGCTCTAGCTTCTGTGCTTGAATCTCTGGTAGTCAGAGTTGGCAAGTCTGTAGTCTCTGTGGGAAATATGATTTCACAAGCCACTACTCTTGGTACTACCAATGGAACTATAGGTGCTCTTGGTGAAGATACCACAAGAGGACTCGCTGAAGAGACAGCACCTATTTCTGCAACTTGAGCACCTAAAAAAGGAGACGCAATGAAAGGGAGACATAAGAATAAAATAATAAATTATTAAAATATAGATAGATATGCATGTGGAAATTAAATCTCCTTTACCTGGTGAATACCCATATTCGCCATAATCTAAAGGTTCTTCCTCATTTTCTTCAGTTGCAGGAGATTTAGCAGGATCATTCACACCGAGAAGAGTCTTAACGGTTGCAGGGGAAGATTCCATCTCGACCTCTTTCGCAGCTGTTTCTTCATCTCCATCAATGTCAACTTCGCCTTCTTCAAAGTCATTATCTTTATCTTCACAGTCGTCACTATCCTTGCTGTCTTCATATTGTGAAGATTCAGTAGTATCTAATGATGAAGCTGAACTCTCATCTTCCAAAATTTCTTCATCAGCTTCTTCAATGACAACCTGCTTCCCTTTGTAAGAAACGGGTTAACTACTCTCCGGTACAGGCTCTTGGACTATAGGAGAAGCGGATGCTTGGCGGGTCCTTTCTGGAAGAATAGGGGATGATGTTTGCAAACGCGTTTTTGATCTAGTCATTGGGGAAGATGGACTAGGACCAAGGGGTTGTGGAGGAGATATGGAAGTACCAATAGCTGGTCCTTCTTGAACCGCTGCAGTCTCTGCAGGAATTGGAGAAGATGTATCAGCATCGTCTGCAGCTTGATTTGAAAAATTCCGACGAGATTTTTCAAATTCTCTCAGAACTCCGTGAGCAAACCAGCCATCCAAGGTGTTAATAGGCTTGATTTCACGGATGGGGTCTTCCAATGATATCTTCCTGCAAATTTCCCCCGGATGGGAAGCATGGCTCTTTTCTGGAACATAACCTATTCCGCTCTCTAAATTTCTGCCCTTCAGCCTGGGCGGATGAAGAAAGATAGAAGAATCCACTGGCAAGCATTTGGTGACTAGGTATGATTGGTGATCCCACCATCGCATCCAGCTATATGATGTCCGGACTATGCGATTACAGCCTGGAATTACGAAGAGAGATCCAACAAAGCCATTCAATAGTTGTTTCCATATCATGGCCCAGTTAAGAGGACCAGTTCCATAACAGCGCATTTTTCTAGTAACCAACCCGCAGTCTTGAGGCACGGTTTGATCATAACCAAATTGACGAGCAAAGCGACTGGGGTAGTAGGGTTCTCTCCAAAATTCTGTTCCTTCCCGAAGAGGTAAACTGCATGAGCGAATAGAAAAGAAGAAAGCTCTCTCTGCTGCAGTAAGTGTTTCTTGGTCCACCATATCTGTATCTTCAGTATGGCGATAAAGGCGGAACTGAAAGAAGTTTATCTGATCATCATCTCGAATTTTATTGGCAACCCACTCATACGCTCTTTTTACCATTGCTCTTTGCTGAAAGAACCAGAGTGGAAGGTGAGAAGGATGAGTGTATGCTTGCTCTGGAGCTTCAAAGGTCCAAGGAAAATAGACCCCTAGCCATCCTGTGATGTAATGCCAAGAAGTATGTGCAGACGAGGCTCCAAGAATAGGATCTTTCACATGGGTAGCTACCTCTCCAAGGGCCCTATAAATAGAGCATAATACTGGAGGAGCAATGGAGTATTTATGGCCTTCCGCCAAAGCGCCAGCTACAGTGAAAACAGTAGGACGAACAGCATCTGCCCATTTAGAACTAGGCAATACGACCAAACTCAGCCAATAGGCTAAGAAAGCTACAAGTTCTCCGAAGGAGCTATATTCCGGCCTTCCCTTTATTATGCCTCGAAGCTTTGTCAGTTCCTTGGATTGACAGTCACGAAATCTTCAAAGAAAAAATAAAAAGAGAGGGTGAATATGGAGAAATTGCCAATATAAGGAGAAAGTTGATTATCAAATTAATAAATACCTGAGGCCTCTGGAAAAATGTGCTAGCCACTGCAAAGGGGGGATCTTGTGAAAACTGGAAAATTTACTCATCTCCTTGAACAGTTCAATAGTAGTTTCGGAGATCGAAGGTTTGCGATCAGGAGAGGATACAAAGGCCAATTCCCTATTGGTTGGAATAAATTCATCGTAGAATTTACCTGTTATCGGGAGACCAGCTATGCGGTGAAGATCCCAAAGTGTTATGCTCATTTCACCATAGGGCAAGTGGAAAGAGTTGGTTGTGGGCGACCTGTACTCAAGGAAACCTTTCAGTACAGTAGGCTCCCTACAGAAGTATTTAGAAGTCACTTCTATAGCATCATAAAGACCGATTTTTGCAAGTGTGCTCGTATGCTTCAATAAAATAGCTTCCGCCCAATCAGAGTAATAGCGTCGAGCAGTTAACAAGCCTCTGATGTGAAATTCTGCTTGTCCCCAGAGTGGTTCCCGATCTCGGAAATGTTGTCGGACTGTCTCATAAAAATGAGAAGGAAAGAGATCATGAGGACTGTGGAAAGGAACTAGGAAGATCATGGAATGAGTTTCCCCTATCTTTTTTCCCGGCTTCTGTGTCTGAATAACTCCCTCAAGGATTCGGGGCTCTCTTGAAGCTCATGATTCAGTATACATCAACCTTTAGCCATGAACGCAATCCTTAGGTTCACAGTCAAGCATGGACTGATGACGATAAACATTGATGGGAATTATTGTCATGCCTTCTGAATGAGGGTTGTCAAATTTCATAACACCTTCAACAACCCGTACTGAATCCCATGAATTCTGAAGCCTCTTCTTCTTATGGTCTTCGATCTTCTCTGCAAATTCTTTCGCCATATTGCGGCGAGTTTTCTTCGAACGAGAAGCTGGAGGAGTGTCTTCACGGAGAGGGGGTCTTTCACTATCAGTACGAATGTGAGCCGTGGTCTTTAACCACTCATCCCAATCGTATTCTCTACCATGCTTTGGCGGACATTTGATATCTCCTAAAGATATGGATCTATGGATGGGGGATGGAAGAGATTTGATACGGTCAGAAAAGTCAAAGGTTGGAAGAACAGGTTCTTTAAAATAAGGAGTCCTAGAGGTGGTCTTTGTTCGTTTGGCAGGAGGTTGATCGGAAGAAGGTTGGTCGGAAGGAGGGCGAGCTGTTTGTTTTATACGAGCCATGAAAATAAGTCAAAGAAAGGAAGATAAAGGTCAGAATAAAAAAGGGAGAAAGAAGAAAATGGCTAAGTGGTTGGAGACAGTTCAAAAAGAAAATTGGTTAAGTACGAAGTACTTTGCGCGAGTCCGCGCAAAGTCAAAAGGTTTGCGCGAAAAATCCCCAAGTTCAAAAGACTCCGCGCAAAGTGAAATGGTTTGCGCGGGTTCGCACAAAGTGAAAGGTTTGCGCGGGAGAAAATCGCCAGAGCAAAAAATCGCCAGAGCAAAAAGGGTTCGTGCAAATGACTAAGTTGTTGGACTATTTATAGGATTCATGGCCGAGCACGGTACACGACCGAGCTTTGCGCGGGGTCGCGCAAACCTTAGAAAATGAATGGTTTTGATCCTTTTCTTTGATTTCTACAAAAAAATAAAGAACGGATCAAGGGGGCATCTGTTGAGGCATAAAATAAGCAAAGAACTGAAGAAAGGAAAGATCAAGAAAATCAGTTTAAGGATCAAAGAAATCAATTTGAAGATGACTTTGCGCGGGATCGCGCAAAGAGAATAGATTGCGCTGGATCGCGCAAAGTAAATGTGTTGCGCGGGTTGATCAGTGAAGACAGGTTGCGCGGAATGATAGATTGCGCGAGACCGCGCAAAGTATGTTGATTGCGCGAGTCCGCGCAAAGTGTTTTGCAGAGATATAAAAATGGCTGGATGATATTTTGTCCCACATCGACCAGAATAGAGATTTACACCAGTAAAGATGTCTATAAATACCCCGTTCTTTCTCTCAAAAGGGGTGAGAAGATTTCAGAGTGAAAGAAAGACGAAGAAGAAGATAGAAGGTGCAGAGCATTGGGCTCCTGTAGTTTGTGCGAACCCGCGCAAAGGAGCATTGGGCTCCTATCGTTTGCGCGGACCCGCGCAAAGTCTGTAGTTTGCGCGGACCGGCGCAAACCGACTGCTAGACAGTCTATAACAGCAATGGGCTGTTATTCTGCTAGAATGGCTAGAGTCTTCAAATCTTCAAATTCTTCTTGTTCAGGAGAAAAGGAAGAAAAGGCGTATTCCTCCTAAGTTTCAAGAGATGACTGAAATAGCATTGTTATACTGCCGGAATCTCCGTCCTCTTGAAGACTATTGGTCGATTCGTTTATTCCTCCTAAGTTTCAGGAGATGATTCAAATAGCGCCGTTATGCTGCCGAAATTTATATTTAACTGCGATAATCGTAACTTGCAATGAATTCTTTGTAAACTATCTTAGAATCAAGAGATACTTGAGGATGTAAAATGAATTCAGAATCAATAAAAATGTGATGATTGTTTCTGTAACTGTTTCATTGTTATGTTTGAATAAGATAATTCCCAAATCAAATACATTTGTTTTCTTGTCGAAACACATTTCATTTCCCATTTCATTTTAGTCGTTGACCCAAAATTTGAGACCGATCTGATTCTCGGGCAGGCCATACCATAGGAAATAACGATATTACCGTTAAAAAACCACCCTGATTCTTATATTCGTCATAAATATGTTGCATATTGGTCTCATTTGGTTGAGCAGGGGCTGTAGAATCCAATGGACAGGTTGGATTTTTCAAATGTGGGCCCTATGTATGAAAAACCACAAAATAGAAAAAAAAATTTATGCAGCACAGGACGCTGCTGCTGCCTAAGGACGCGCAGGCAGCGTCCTGCGCTGCCAGGCGTGAACGAACAGGGGCCTTGGGCCCCATCTATAGGCCCCCCCATTAGGTGTGTCATACATCAACACCGTCCATTTGATAGATACCCTTTGTGACAGTAGGCCCCCCAAAAATCAACCCGTAAGTGGATCTCGGGTGGCCCACACTATAGGAAATAGTGGGATTGAACGTCTTCCATTGAAATCCTTGTGGGTGTCACAGAAGTTTTGGATCCATACGAAATTTATTTTTCCTCTTGATCAGGGTCTGTGTAACCTAATTAACAGCGTGAATGAAAGATAAACCTTAGGGTGGGCCCCACGTGGGGGCCACTGCATGAGGATTGGCTGGTGTACGAATGCACCAGCTAT
This sequence comes from Magnolia officinalis, assembly GCA_021015155.1. Taxonomy (NCBI): domain Eukaryota; kingdom Viridiplantae; phylum Streptophyta; class Magnoliopsida; order Magnoliales; family Magnoliaceae; genus Magnolia; species Magnolia officinalis. The sequence continues at coordinate 43,826,213 of JAJHSJ010000006.1, read as the reverse complement.
ATAACTGCTGTGAAAGACGCCAGCGAGTTCTCTGGCCCCATTTGATGTATGTGATCCATGCTGTCCATCTATTTTGATATGTGGACCCATCCCACACGTGTGGCATGTGTGGGTGGGACCCACCTTGATGTTGCATTGTTTCATCACCGTCCATTCCTGGACGGTGGGTATATGGGCACTAGAGCAGTTTAAAGTAAATAATTATAATTAAAATAATATTATTATAATATATATATACACATATTATGGTTATATATGTGAGTTGTAGGGCCACCTCTGATGTACTTATCACCCACACCATCCATCCATTTTATCTTTACCATCCGTCTGATGGGCAGTGGGCCAGTACCCACAGCAAGTAACTGTTGTACAAATGACAACAAGTGTCGTGGGACCCACATGATATGTGTTTTATCTATACCGTCTGTCCCACGTGTGGGACCCTCTAAGGTGTGTTACATCCCAAACGCCACTAAACTCTGTGGGTTCCCAACCAGCTTTCTTGTGGCCTGATCATGAGGCAAGTGTTATATCTAAACCGTCCATCTGTGGACCTCTAGCAGTGCACAACTGTTGCACTAACATCAGATAATTCTGCGAGCATGATCATGAGTTATGTGTTAGATCCAAACCGTTCAAACATTTTGAAAGCTCGTCTTAAGGCTTGAAACTAAAAATAAGACAGATCTATAGTTTAAGTAGACCCCACCATTTAAAATAGTGGGGGATAGTGACATTCACCATTCAAAACTTCTTAAGGGCCACGGTAGTTCCGATCAAGCTGATGTTTTTACTTTCACTTCAACTACCTCTATGTTAACTTATGAATAGGTTGGATCTCAAAAATACATAGGTGTGGGCCAGATTAATATACATGAAGCCCATTTGATTCGGCCCATTTGAATCAGCCCATTTGATTCGGCCCATTTGAATCAGCCCATTTGATTCGGCCCGTTGATACGACCCATATGATGTATATTCATACCATCCATCCCCAATGAATGAGGCCCACCTTAGTATATATACTCTATATCCACCGTCCGTCTAGTTCATAGGACGGTGGACTCCACTTTGATGTATGTGTCTTATACTATCCATCCATCTACCCCAGGATGGTGATAATACACCTCATGTATATTCCCGCCGACCATCTATTTTTCTGGGGTGGGGTCCAACTTAATGTATGTATTGTATTCCAACACCGTCTATCTGGACGTGCTGTGGGGCCAACTACGATGTATGTGTTCGACCTACACCATCCAACTTGCTGGACGATAAGCCCACCTACTTCGTATGCACAGGGCCCACTATGTTGTATGTATTTCATCTATGCCGTTCATTTATGCAGCTCACCTCGATGTGTGTATAGCAGGCACACTATCCATCTGTTGGGGCCCATTTTATATGTGCAAGGCCCACCTTGAAGTGTTGGATACGAGGCCATTGGCACGACCCACTTGGTAAGGCCCAATGAGATGTATTTTCTGGCCCATGTATTGTGGCCCAACTGACATATAGGTGACACCATGTATTGCAACTCATTGTGATGTACATGAGGTCCATTGGTACGACCCAATGATGCGGACCACTTAATGTATATGAGGTTCATTGGCATGGCCTATTGATGTGGCCCATTGGATGTATCTAAGGCCCATGGGTGTGGCCCATTGTGATACGATTGAGGCCCTTGTAGGAAGCCCAATGCGATATATGAAAGGCCCATGAATGAGGCCCAATGTGATATATGTGTGGCCGTTACATTGTGTATGAATCTCTTATATAGGCCACTCCTTGGGAGCAATGTTGGTTAGATGTCCTCATTGTGTCCTTTCCATAGGCTTTGTTAGGCCCATTCGCACCATTCTCTATGTGGGTTAACCCAAATAAGTAGGCCCCATTCGCCATAGATGGACAGCTCCGTGCTATCGGATTTGATATAACCACGGCCGAGAGCTGATCTTTACATTATGGTTGATGGGTTGTCCATCTATGGACCCTGCCTTGTTTATATATGCTAGTTGCCGATTGTCGATCGAGGCTGGTTACCGATTCTGATTTGTCGTGGCCGAATGTTGATTATCAATTGAGGCAGATTATCGATTCTAATTTGTCGTGGCCGATTACCGATTCCGATTGTCGGGGCCCAATGTGATGTATATGCGACCCGCATTTGAGGCCCAACAAGATGTGTATTTAGCCCGTGTCTAAGGCCCAATGTGATGTATATTGAGGTCTAGGTGATGAGGCCCATTGTGATGCATTTGAGGGCCAGGTGAAGGAGCCCATTGTGATGTATGTTAGGCCCATGTGAAAGACCCATCGTGGTGTGTATTAAGCTCTTGAGTGAGACCCATGGTGTTATATATTGGGGCCTTGTGTGAGGCCATGGGTCCACTATATGTTAGGCTCTATGTGGGTCATTCCTTGGGGGCAATGTTGGTTAAATGTCCACATTGTCGAAGCCGATTGTTGAGGCCGGTTATTGACACCAATTATGAGTATGTGATAGTATAGCATCATGTACATGCCATACGTATCATCTGCATGTTTGTTATGAGATGTAGTTGATCATTGCATATGTCATTGAGCATGTTGTTATGAGACTCCTTGATAGGTGGAGGTTATCTTATATGAGCGCACGGCATGCGCAGGATTGATGCATGACTGGATTGTATGACTCATGCATCTTGCATTATGATTACTGTATGCCCTAGCGACATCAGGGTCGTAGCCTCCACAGGCATATCGTGGATGGCCAGCCAGGACACCGAAAATTTGTTCTAACATCGGGCTGCCATAGATGGCCCTGGGTGAAAATCCCTAAAACCCTCTTGGTACTAGAGGACGCCCCAACGTCGAGACCGAGTGGACACATGAGCGCCCAAGTGCCGAATACTAGGAGGCCGCGTCTCCCACTGTGTCGTGTTCAATTAGGAGGGGGTGTGGCCTTACCTGCCCGAGCGTAGGGGGCATTGCTAGGCAGAGTCTGACCAGCTCGAGGAATGAGTTCGCTATCGACGTGCCGAATAGGTATTGGCAAACTATTGGCCAGGAGGATAGTGAGGTTTCTTACGCTCACTTGGACTGTGTGGCTGGGAGAGCGGCAGTGCCATTTGGAGTGTACTAAACCCCGGTGATGATCCCAGAGATGAACCGTACTGATATGTGGACTTATTAAGCAGGAGTTGCATACTCATTCATTCATTCATTCACTATCCACTCGGGCTGGTGGTGCGTAACTATTTGTTACGTGCACCTTCGCATGGCTAGAATTTCGGTTGGGCGCGCGACTAACCTGAGATCAGGAGTTTACCACATTGAGTCTGACTATCCAAATTTAGGTATGAGACTAGTTTGAATAGAAGTCCCTTGTGATGGACCCCATAGCCTGCGATACTACGTACTATCATCCTGACTTCACACTCCAGCATGGTCATTCCATTCGCACTGCATATTGCATTACATCCACGGCATATGGTATTTTGGGTTACTGTGTTTCTGCATTTATATGGCCTAGATACTATTGACATTATTCGTGAACTCATCAGGAATTACACACTGCATCGCATCCTCGGCATTTGATATTTGGCTCTTTATGACTCCTCATATGTATAGTTGTTCTATATTGCGTATTCTGATATTGATTGACTCATGGACTTGTCTGTATTTTCGCTTACGCTGTTATCATATAATTTACGATCTTGCCAGTATTTCTGTTTACTCTGATAATTCCTGCTCTTGTCAGTATTTCTGCTTAATCTGGTAATTCATGATCTCATTAGTAATTATGCTTATTCTGATATTGTACGATTTATGGATTATCAGTATTTTCGGTACTGTATGATGATGTCATTATATTGAATACATGGCACTTACCTTGTGCACACACTTACACCACCTTCTAAGCTTTCTATAAGCTTATGCACGATAGATGCGTGCAGGTGATGTTAGGTTGCAGCAGTGTTGAGCTTGGAGCATGCAGCGGTCTTCTGGAGCTCGATTTTTTATTTATGTATTTCCCTTCAGTATTGTAATCAAATGATTATATTAGTGGATATGTGATGATGATGTTGCCTTTGTGATTTGGGTATACTTGTGGTTATGCTTATTATGAGTTAAACGTACACAAAAAAAATCCTCCTTATAGGATCCCGGGATTGGAATCTGGCGTATGGGCGCTAGAAGCTGGGAATAGGGTACTACGAAGGCTGTCGGTATCGGATTCGGTGATCGGGATTCCTGTGAATCTGATTTCTGGGTTTAGGGCGTGACAAGGGGGATCCAGAAGTGCTCCGTTGGATCGGAACAACCAATCTTTGGACATAACCTAAGTATACCTTGGCCCTGGAGCCATTCCCATCAGTTTTGGGCCTATATAAGGGCCTTAAAACCTCTTTCTCCCTTCACATATGATTTTGCAAACCCTAGAGAGAGAAGAGAGAGAAGAGAGAAGGAAAGAAAGAGAAAGAGAGGGAGAGTGTGGAAGATTGTTAGCGGGACTCAATCTCGCCGTTCCACGTGCTTATCCACCATTCCTATATCGCTATTCGGGCGATTCCGATCCCGCTCTTAGGTAAGAAAACCTAACCCTAATCTGTTTTAGGGTTTCAGGTAGTGTAAGTTATGAAATAGCTAACATAATTTATGTTATAGGTTGCTAATCCGCCGTTGACAAAGACTAAGTATCTAAAACGAATCCGTCACGCGTTTACCGGCGTAAGGTGCAGACTATAAAGGTATAAGTTATGGTTTTCAAGGCTTTCAATGTCGGTTAATGATTTATTACTAACGTGGGTGCCATTTCACATGCCGAATGCGTTGTTTGTTTCGCGATACAGATATACATGAACTATGTTGAATATATTATATTCCAGGTGTTGGTAGAAATGATAGTACATGTATGGAATTTAAAATTGTGTTTGTCATGATAAATTACCGCGAATATATGCTAGTTGTATGTGTAACAACTCCTTCGAGAAAGGATTCGCCCTAATACATGTTATGCCAACATACGTTGTGTATGTTATAATGTGTAGCCTAGGTGTTTGTGAAAATGTCTGAGTGAGTATAGAATTTGTATTCATGCTCGCCATGACAAACTGTCATAGGTATATGATTGTCGTGTAGGCGACGACTCCTTGACGAAAGGATTTGCCCTAATTCATATTATAACCAACATACGTCATGTATGTTGGAATGCGTAGACTAAGTGTTTGTAAAAATGTCTGAATGAACTAGTAGTTAGTAATTTGTACTTTCTATGAGTGTTGAGATATGATTCTCAACTACCTTAACTATGTGTATGATTTCCTCCATGTATTTTATATTATAGTGTCTGTTTAGGTATGGAATGAATATGTGTGACTTCATGTTTAAGTTGTAATCCATAAAATGCTCAAATGCTTGTATGATTGGAATTATTGATCCATTATTATTCTGATTATCTCATATGATTTTCTGTTATAATTGAATGTGGTTGAGGCTATTATATAGTCCAGCCAATCGATAACGAACCTCGAATTGGTGGCTGAGGTTGTCTTGCCACACAGGACGTGGTCGATGAATCCCATCCGTACTTGGGATGTCGACAGTGGTTAGGCCACACAGAGTGCTTACGCACTTCATGTCGATCAACTCAACATGCGCTCGTGCTAGTCGAGCTCGTCAAGTAAGCCGATGTATGTTCACCATGTTTGGACGCTACTGCTTGAACCTAGGGTACCAAACTCATCAGTGGAAACCCCGTTAACCCGGGTACCTCGATCCGCTAAGACTCATGAGCCGGACATGGTGGTATGGGACACCTGGTCGAGCTGTCGGTATACGCCAGGGCGACGCGTCCACCCATAGTGACCAGTGAGCAACATAAGCTTGTGAGCCAAATACGGTAGTATGGGACACTGTATTCGAGCTGTCGGCCTACACTGATCAGGTGACGAGCCCTCTGTAGTGACCTCGAGCATACTCTGAGACTGCGATGAGGTGCCGAGCCTTTCCGTAACAACTAGAGTATAAACTAGGCTTGCACTGATCAGGTGATGAGCCCTTTGCAGTGACCTAGAACTGCAACTTCGTATGAGATTTACTAGGACTAACGACCCTAGAATAGATCATTGTTTGGGTATTGATATAAGGGAGGTACCTTAGTTTTCCAATCCTGCTGTATGAAAATGACTAATAAGAACTTGGTAATCACGCTCATACACCGCACTGCATGTGCCGTTTGGCGTTGAGTAGAGAGCACTGAGGAAGTGACTGACATGCGCGACTGTTAAATGAAGATCGCAAGGGAGTGCAGGTGAGGGCATGCATCATTTATAGATACCATTCCTTCATTAATCAAAGTACTTAGGGATGTTTGATTGTATTGTTTTATCATTACTGCTTGACTGAATTGATAACATGTTAACCTTTGATTTATTGTTCCACTGAGTTGATTACTCACTCCCACGTTCTGGGACGGTGTTTTAAACACCAACCAGACTCTATCTTAGTTGCAGATGGAGACCCGACTGATGAGGTGAAGTCAGACTTCGCAGACGATGAGGATGTTTCTTATATATGCAGTATTCAGGCGGGTTTATATAAATTGTTCTGATCGACGGAGCTTCAGGGTTATACTTGTAGTGGACTAGCACATTTTTTTGACATTTTTTACTTTAAAACAATACTTGTAATTATTGACCTGGCAACGCATACATACTTTGGGGACCTATACTGGTTTATAAAGTTATACATATTCGTTTCGGTCTTCTGCTTGCGTATTACAATTGTCCCTGGATTATGTTTTGCTGATTTGGCTTAATCTCATTCATGTTTTATGTACTAATACAGACAACATATAATCATCATTAAATATGTTGCATAAGTGATGTGTTGGAACTCGGGAGTTGGGTTTCTACTCGACCCTTGATTTTCAGGGCGTTACAAGTTGGTATCAGAGCGTGATTTGGATTAAACTGGACCTGGGTTATGGTCACACGATGCACACTGATGTACTTTGACCTAGGAGGGTGCGATAAAATGTACTTTGACCTGTTTTTCTCTTCGATTAAAAGAAGAAGGAAGCGGTCATTCATTCCATTCCATGTTGAAGAGTACGGCCCTGGTTAGCTTACCAGTCGATATGAGCAGGAGAATGATGATGAGGCATCCCAGATGCACTTAACTTGGGAGAGCTACCTCATCGGTTGAGACCTTCTATATGGAGGTTTGATTGAGTCTGGCAAGTATGTCAAGGTCGGGATCGAGCAGTATTGCCCAAACTTGCTTGTTAGACAACTCGTTTTTGTTCAATGCATCCTTTATCCATTCACCCAGAAGACTTGCAACCAACCTCCTTTCAGTCGGCCAGTTGCCAATAATAGAACTTTATCAGTCTCTCCATTCTTCTTTTCAAGAGGCCATTCTAGCTCTCAATCTTCCTTTTTATCCAAATCATCCAAGGCAGTGGACATTTTTTCTGCCTGGTGGGAAGGCTATTATTAGTGATTGCTAAATAAATCTCAACGGGAGATAATAGCTCAACTTTCTGCCAAGCTTGAGCCTAAGGGAAAGAAGAGGGCCACATCCTCATCGGCTAATACACCAAGCTGGAAGACTAATAAGCTGAAGACAAGATTGGCTATCCCCCTTAAACTTCATTGATCAAACCAGTAGCTTCTCCTCCCAAGCGCCAAAAAGTTATGGCGAGATTTCTACTATTATAGTACCTCCATCGATCCGTGAATCTCCACCAGCTCTAAAAAGGATTCTTGACTTGGGAGCTCCGTTCGGTCCTCCTTCAAAGCCTCCCATCTTGGTTCTCTAGTGCGTTAACCCACCTCCTTAAACAATAACCATAGATTAGCAGTTACCGATTCCATCAAAGCCACGTCAAATACCAGGTACTTCTTTGACCGAGGCCATATCTTCTTTTAAAAAATATTTCAAAACAAAGTATTGGCCAGGTCTCTATATCATGATTACTCAAAATAAATCGAGCAAGGCTTGAATTGTCACTGTTGAGTGTTAAATATTGTATATTTTCCCTGTTTACCTCTTGGTTTTATAAACATGATAATGCTTAATGGTACATTTTATACATGTTTGTATTGTGAGGTGAATCTGAGAGCTTAGATTGAAAAGCATGGATTTGAACCTCAAGAATCACCAAGGCAAAGGATGGATCTTAGGAGACCAAGAATGAAGAATTCACATGCTAAAGATCCAAGGGAACCAAGTACAAAGTATGAAGAAAGGACTAGAAAGACTTCAAGATTCGCAGTAGAAAACAGATAGGTTTGGTCCGACCGAACCCAAGTTCGGTCTGACCAAAATCAAGTTCAGTCTGACTGAAATTGCACAAAACAGTCCACCAACCAATGATGAAATTTAGAGCTAATTCGATTCGACCGAAAGTTAATTCAGTTCAATTGAAACCAAGATCGGTCCAACCGAAGGGAGGATTCGATGAGACTGAAAGTGCACAAAAAGCTCCAACGAAGAACGATGAATTTTGGAGTTAATTTAGTCCAACCGAAACTTAAGTTCGGTCGGACCGAACCCAAGCTCGGTGTGACCGAAATCGGGCAACTGCTGAAACAAAATCCTGTCATGATTTGAACTCGACTTCGGTCTAACCGATTCGTAACGTGGCTGCATAATTTAAGGCAGTTTCAAGTTCGAATTGTGAAAATTCCAATGCGGTGCGAAAGATAGTGTTTCACAACTATAAATAGGAGTCTCTAAGACATCCCAAACCATCTTCTAGGATTTAGAAAGGGATATGAGGCCTAGGCAGAACGCCGACAACGTTCTTCTACTTCAATTTCTTCACGGGTTCTAGTTGATCTTTTTGTTCTTCTTCTAAGATGTTAGTCTTCTTATGCTAATCTCTTAGCTAAGGCTAAGGGATGAAACTTATAGTTTATTTTGATGTTTAGTTTGCTTTGATTCAAGTATATGTTGAACTTTTATTAAATTTTGGTTGGAATTAGGATATATTTCCAGTTTTCTATGATTTATTGTGACTGAAATTACATTAGATGTTGTGAAGGTTCTTGATGATCATTGTTGAGTGTCAAATATTGCACATTTCCCCTTATTAATATCTTAGTTTTATGAACATGATAATGCTTAATGGGTATGTTTTATACATGTTTGTATTACGAGGTGAGTGTTCACAACCCCAAGTGTAAGGTTGAGATGTAGTAAGAACTCGGTGAGACCGAGGTCGAATCCGTAGGGACTAAACTTGTACGTATTCTGAAAATAACTAGAAGTAAAACTAGAAGAAGATCTAAACCTAAATCTAGAATAAAAAAGAGTAATTGTGAAAGATTTATCATCTAATTAGAAGATGAGATTATCAAATCTATGAAGTTTCATTGAACCAGTCATCAATGGAGGAGAATTGTGAAGATTAGAAGGGATTCCGTCACCCAACTATGCCCAGGAGATAATGACAAACAACAGGATTTACCAATCCCACAATCTCAAATAAGAAAAAGAAGATATTCTAAGTTATTGCAGATCTATTGTAATTTGAGTCACAATAAACTATTAAAAACTGAAAATATTCCTTATAATTAAACTAGAATCAATGAGGTTCAATAAAAATATGAGTCAAAGCAAAGCAAATATCCCAATCAGGCTACATGCTTCACTTCTTAGCCCTAACTAAAAGGTTTAGCCAACCATAAACATGATTAAACCAAAATCTCTTAAATAAAACATAAAAATCAACTAAGGAAGAAGAAGAAAAACTCCCGGACGGTGGCTTCACTTGTTTGCTCTACTCCTCAAACCCTAGAATATGCTTTGGAGCATCCCAGGAACTCCTATTTATAGTTTGCGAACTTCAACTTTCGCACCGAGTTGGAAAAGTTCAGAAACCGCCTTGAATTTACGTAGTCCGCGCAAAATCTGCTTAACTCTCGACTAGTTGAGGGAAATCCTCGACTGGTCAAGAGTCACCTTCGACTGTTCGAGAGTCGTACGGATTTAGAAGATAATGTTGCTGGAGTTTTAGCCGAAGTTTCCTAGGCTAGTTGAGACAGAGCCAGGGCTAGTCGAGCCAAAGCTTAGGCTAGTTGAGATTCACACAAATTCCTTTTCTTCACTTCAAATCTTCAAGTCTCTTCATTCCTGACTTGGTTTCTTTGGATCTTTGGCATGTGAATTCTTCAGTCTTGGTCTCCTAAGATCCATCATTTGCCTTGGTGATTCTTGAGCATCAAATCCATGCTTTTAACATTCTTTTCAAACCAAGCTCTCAGATTCACCTTGCAATACAAACATGTATAAAATATAATATTAAGCAGTATCATGTTTATAAAACCAAGATATAAATAGGGGAAAATATGCAATATGTGACACTCAACACACTCCTCAACCAATATTTTGCTAGTCCCGAGAAAAACATGCGTGAAGTAATCTTCAATTCTCAACGTTCAAGCCTTTTTCAAAAATCAATCTTTTGTGCAATCAAGTATGAATGAGTAAAATTAAGGCGAGAAAGCGAGATTATGAAAACCTAGAGCCGAATCACATAAGCAATCAATCAAGTAGGTTCTTTATCATTTAATTTAGAGCATAAGTTCATATACCAATTTTTCCAATGTGTTAAGTGCAAATCAACTTCTCATAAAAATACTATCTTTTCATAATGTTAGCCATCCTCATCATTTCAAAATTGGTGGAAAACTCAAGTACTGATTCCAAACTTATACCATTTTCCTTCTTTTTTCAATTTTTTTATTTTATATTGACGATCTCTTTTTATTTATTCATTCTTTTTCAAACTTTACATTCTTTCATTCTTTTTCATTTTTTTCACCATACATGACCTTTTTGTCGATCTCCTTTTTTGAACTAGTTCCTTTCATCTTTTAAGATCTCCAAACTCAATTCTCATCATCTTTCAATGATCATCATACTAACAATTAGAAATTCTAGTTCATTTACAGAAGGCAAATTGAACGTGTCAGGATATTCAAACTTCCTCTTAATCAATTGAGTGTAAGAACTGTAAGTTATAGGCTACTTAATTGATCAAACTTTAACAATTCAAAATTTGATTTCTATCTTATCATCATACTCAAAGCATTCCTAAATACACAAATTATCAATTTCCAAACAGGTTTTATCTTGAAAAATTGAAAAGTTTTCCACAAATTTTGCTTAGAATTAAGAAAATGCTGATTAGTTTACCTAATCCACACCCCCCAACCTAAAATCTACATTGTCCTCAATGTAAAAGATATGAACATGTAATGCATTTGAGGCAATGAAAAGAAAGGAGTAGTGAAGGAAAGGTAATACATGAAGAAGGCGAATAACAACTTTTCCAAGGATCTCAAAACGAAAATGGGCTAGCACACAGACTAAACAGTGGAAAGCAAACTATCCTAGTCCTAAATCTTATGAAAGCAATAGACCTAACTACACCTCCATCAGACTAGGAGGTTGTTGAGTGTCAAATATTGCATATTTTTCCCTATTTATATTTTGGTTTTATGAACATGATACTGCTTAATGTTATATTTTATACATGTTTGTATTGCAAGGTGAATCTGAGAGTTTGGATTGAAAAGAAAGCTAAAACCATGGATTTGATGCGCAAGAATCACCAAGCCAAAGATTAGATCTTAGAAGTCTAAGAATGAAGAATTCACATGCCAAAGATCCATGAAAACTAAGTGAGAAAGTAAAGAAAATCGAAGACTTGAAGTGTAGAAAAGGAATCCTAAATATTTGCGTGCTTCGACCAGCCCTGGCTCTGGCTTGACTAGTCGAAGAAACATCGACTCAAACTCCAGCAACATTATCTTTTAAATTCGCATGATCCTTGACTAGTCGAAGACTTCCCTCGACTAGTTGAAGATGACGCTCGACCAATCGAGGGTGTCTCTCGAGTAGTCGAAGGTTACACAAATTTTACGCGGACTAGGTAAATTTGAGGCGGTTTCCAGACTTTTCCAACTCGGTGTGAAAGTTGGGGTTCCTCAAATATAAATAGGAGTTCCTAGGATGCCCCAAAGCATCTTCTAGGGTTTAAGGAGTGGAACAAAAGTGTGGAGAGTCATCGCCAAGAGTTTTCTTCTTCTTCTTTAGTTTGTTTTTATGCTTTTCTTAAGAGATTTTAGTTCAATCATATACATGGTTTGCTAAACCTCTTACCTAGGGTTAAGAGGTGAAGCTTGTAACATGATGGGGATGTTTATTTTTCTTTGATTCATGGTTTTATGTTGAACTTCATTGATTTCTAGTTGATTTTAAGGAATACTTTCAATTTTCAATGGTTTGTTGTGACTCAATTTACAGTAGATTTGCGATAGCTTTGAGTATCTTCTTTTCTTATTTGAGTTTGTGGGATTGGTAAATCCTGTTGTTTGCCATTGTCTCCTAGGCATGGTTGGGTGATGGAATCCCTTCCAATTTCACAATTCTCTTCCATTGAGGCTAGATCATTGACAAGTTCAGAGATTCGATCATCTCTCTTTCCAATTGGATAAGTTAGGACTTTGATTCCAATTGGATCTCTTGAATCAAGTAAGGTAGCATCCCAAGAGCTACAAGTGGATCCTTAGCACCCTAGTTCCCACCTTTAAATTCACAAGTATCAATTACAACATTCACAATTACTCTTTCAAATATTTCTGATTTCGTTTTACATCTTCTTCTAGTTCTAGTTCTAGTTACTTTTAGAAACGTACGAGATTAGTCCCTATGGATTCGACCTCGGTCTCATCGAGATTATTACTTCATCGCGACCCTACACTTAGGGTTGTGAATAAGTTTTTGGCGCCGTTGTCGGGGACTAACAATTGCGTTTTTTTGAATTTAATTAGTTTTAGAATTAGGATAAGATTAGGGTTAACTTTCAGTATTATTTTTAGGTTAGAAAATTTTTTTCTTTGTTTTTAGAAACTAACTTTGATTCTCTGTCTTGTAGGATCCTGACCTAGCAACTCCTATCTGGTAACTTCGTTCTAACTCTCTCTTTCTTACTTCCTATTTGTTGTAGTTTTCAATTCTTAGATCTTAGGTTAATAATTATGAAATTGAGGGCTGAGAGTGTTTCATGCCCAAGTGGGTCCGTGATAATACTCTACATCTCTTGAGTGAAGGAGGATTAGTTGAGGGGTTATCTATCCATCACAGGATTAGACGCCACTTGAGATTCTCAGAATCAATTGAAGTGATGGCTGCCAATCAACCTACAATTCAACCTCAACCTCTGGTTGAGGAAAAAATTTAGGATGAGAATGAGGTGCATCAAGCACCCTCACCTCGTACTTTATGAGATTATTTACAACCGGCCGGGGTGAGCACACCTTCCTATATGGTTTTTTCAAAAAATACAGGAAACATGGATATCAAGCCAAGAGTGATCCAACTCCTTTCAAAAATCCATGGACTTGAATATGAAAGTCCATATTTATACATGAAAGAGTTTGATGAGATAATAGTCACTTTATATTTTCCTAATGTGTTTGAGGACACGATCAGGCTGAAACTCTTTCCTTTCTCCTTAAAAGAAAAAGATAAGATATGGTTGCACTCACTACGTCCACAATCTATTGGCAGATGGAACGACATGACAAGGGAGTTCATAAAGAAATTCTTCCCATATCATAAGATGAACACCATCAGAAAGTCGATCATGAACTTTACCTAAAAGGAAGATGAAACATTCTTTCCAATGTTGGGAGCAGTTCAAGGATCTTGTCAGTTCATGCCCACAACGCGGTTTGAAATGTGGCGCATAACAAGTTTCTTCTGTGAAGGACTGACATCTTCCTTGTGCCAATTCGTCAAGACAATGTGCAATGGGGAATTTATGAACAAAAATGTCGATGACGAGTGGGATTACTTTAACAAACTCACTAAAACCGCACAATCATGGGACATCTCCCCAAGACCTAGCACCACTTTTAAGCCTACTCAATCAAAGGAGAGGGGCATAATATACTTGATAAAGAGGAAGACGATATTAATGTTAAAGTGTCCAGTATCACAAGGAAACTCAAGGCCATGGAACTTAAGAAAGATAAGGCTAACGAAACTGTTTGCAGTATTTGTGCTTGCAATGTTCATACAACTGAAAATTGTTCAACAATACCTGCTTTTCAAGAAATATTGAATGAGCAATCGAATGCCGTGAATAATTACCAAAGGCCTTTCAAAGGACCCACTTTAAACACATACAATTCAAGTTGGAGAAATCATCCAAACTTCAGCTAGAGGAATGGACAAACTATTACTCCTCAAGGAGTCCCTAACCAATTTTTTAAATCTAGGGAAACATGAAGAAGAATTGGTTTAAAATCCCACACAAACTCAAGAGTTTATCTAGCAAAGTACTCTCCAAGCCTTACAAGAACTTACAAAGGCTATACAAAAGATAGACTCATGCGTTACGGTTATAGAGAAAGGGATCCTTACAGCTTAACTTATCCCCAATCCTAAACCACAATACGGAGTTAGTGAACCAAGCTCTTCAAACCAAATGGAGCAAGCCAAGTTTATCACCACTCTTAGGAGTGGGAAAACAATTGACAAATCTATTCCGGTAAGGGTTGAAAAGTCTAAGGACCCGGAAGAAGATACGAATGATAGAACTAGCACTACCCTAAATGGGTTGGAACTGGAACCTCAAAACAAGCCGATAACTCCATTCCCCAACAGTTGATGGCACCAAAACCTCTCTCTAACTCTCAGGACATTCTAGAGGTGCTTAAGTAAGTGAAAGTTAACATTCCTCTACTCGATGTCGTTAAACAAATACCTTCATATGCCAAATTTCTGAATGATCTATGCACGACGAAAAGATGACAAAACATTCAAAAGAAAATCTTTGTGATAGAAAAAGTGAGTGCCATCCTTAAACAAGATGTGCTACAACAATACAAAGATCCTGGTAGCCCAACCATCACTTGTGTAATTGGGAACTACTGGATTGAGCACACATTTCTTGACTTAGGAGCGAGTGTAAATTTAATTCCTTACTCGGTCTACAAACAACTGGGTATGGGTGAATTAAAACCCACCTGGACCACATTACAAGTTGCCCATCACTCAGTTCATGTACCGAGAGGGATAATCGAGGATGTGTTGGTCTAGGTTGACAAATTCTACTATCCAGTAGGTTTTATCGTCCTAAGTACTCAACCCCTCGTAGATATGAGCATTCAAATTCCCGTCATTCTTGGTCGCCCATTCCTTACTACATCAAATGCAATCATCATTGTAGGAATGTAGTCACAAACTTATCTTTCAAAAATATGACTTTGGAGCTCAATATCTTTTTCAATATGAGCAAATAGGTAGAGGATGATGACGATGCCCACGACATTAATATGATTGATTCTTTCATGAAAGATAGAGCAATCATGACTCTTACTCTGACCCTCTAGAGACGTTGTAAGGCCCGTATCCTAGTACCGTACCATTTTACCAACTCCCACGATCCTCCCCGTTAAATTCCGGCGACGTGCGACCTGCAGACAGCATTTGTGCTCGACCCTAAGTCGCATCTCGTAGATCTGAGTCAACTCGACTCGAAACTTGTACCCTAGCGACCTCACCGTCTCCGTGGTTCCAACGTCGTGTCTGTGCACCAATGCGATACTGTTTGCTTGCCTCCAAGTGCAGAGGTTCGTAAGTAGTATCCCGTGAATACGGGGTCGATCCCACAGGGAGATGAATTGTAAGAAGGAAAAAATCAAATGCAAAATAAAACTAAGTAATAAAAAACTAAACTGGTGATTTGATTTTGGGATTTTTGAATGGATGTAATTCAATTGAATAAAATAACACCCAAGCTTCAAAGTTCCACACATAGGTAATGTTCCAAAATCATGATGACTTGGATAACACAACTAGGATCTGAGCACTATAGTCAGCCTAATCGGAAAATAAAATAGTTTAAATATTTTAATAAATGATATAAAAAATTAGAAAATAATGGATTTGCACCATTGACATATATTCTCAAGCGTCAGTGATTTTAAGTATTCAATATCTATAGGATAATGAATATCAAAGAAATATAACAGGTTGAGAACCTCTCCTATCTAGGAAATCTGATTGATCTAGGGTAAGCCTATCCATCAATGTGGATCTCATATGATGGAAACGTATGGATCTCACAAGAAGATAAAAAACAAAACCTAAATAATAGATAACATGCATACACCATTTTTCTCATCATTAAAATAATCAATCATCATAATCTTAAAGAAACATTAAACCCATGTGCTTCCCTTCTAGCTTGGGATAGAAGGAACTTAGAAAAACATAATTAAATTGCAGAAATAAAAAGCAACAAGAAATAAAGAAAGAAAATGCAAATAGAAAAGATCTTAAAAAAACAACTTATAAAGCTTTAATAAAACTAAAAACTCTTTAAAAACTCTAAACTTTGCTCTTGAATGCTTTCAATAATATTTTAGAATGCCCTAGGAAGCCCTATTTATAAGTAGGGACCTCCAATTTTCGTACAAATTTGAAAAACCCTAAAAACCGCATCAAATATACATATTTTCTCAAAATAGACTTCTCGCTGCATAGTTCGTTTAAAACAGTCTTCCTGCTGCGCAGTTTCCCAAAATAAACTTCACAGCTTCAGAATACACTTTTTCAGGACAATTTCAGGATTCTTCACTTCAAATCTTCGATTCTCTTCATTCTTCACTTGGTTTTCTTAGATCTTTGGCATGTGAATTCTTCAATCTTGGTCTCCTAAGATCAATCCCTTGCTTTGGTAATTCTTGAGCATCAAAATCATGCTTTTAACACCATTTTTCAATCCAAACACTTAAATTCACCTTGCAATACATACATGAGTAAAATAGAATATTAAGCGGATTCATGTTCATAAAACCAAGATATAAATGGAGAAAATTATGCAATATTTGAGTCTCAACACACCCCCCAACCAGCATTTTGCTAGTCCCAAGAAAAATAAGCGAAAAATAATAATAATAATAATAATAATAATAATAAAAATTCTAACTACACCACTTTCGCAGATAATCTCGATTGCATTTAGCATATGCAGCAAGCCTTTAAACCCCTAGGTTTCCCCTAGTGGACGAGTTATAGTCTCGTGAGGGTTTTCAGAAATGTTACCCACAAACATTGAAAACCTGAAAAATATCTTAACACTCAAAAATTTATAGAATTATGCCTCCATTCATCATATGAATTCCAAAACAAAACAATACTTACCCTAAGTCTGAAGTTAGTTAGAATCTCAATTTCCTAATCCATTACATCCTTGAGTTCAGAGACCTAATCAAAATTTAGAATAGTTACGATCCAATATCCTTAGGTGCTCGTGACACTAGTCTAACTTTGAAAAATATATATGTTCTCTATCCTAACTCCTTTCAATCATTCCAAGAATATGAAATCTCTAGTTATCTCATTTTTTTCATGTCATTTCTTCTTTTATCATCATATCCTCATTATTATAGACCACCCTTAGATGAAGATTCCCACCGGGTTTGCTTCATAATCTAAGGTATCGTACTTGTAATGGTAACAGTAATGGATACTTAGGTATCCTTACTCCGGATTACTGACACGATTGTTATGGTCATTGCATTCATGCTCTATAATAAAATTTTCTTTTTTCATCACTCTTTTTTTTTTCTTCAATATTCTATCTTTTAAGCATAAATCAATGATACTAGTTCATTCAACCTTATTTGAATCAAAAGTTGTTATTATAGTTCACATATCATATTCCTCACTAAGTTAGCTAGGGTGTATTGTGAATTCAGTACATCAAATTATAACTCATTTTAAACTAGTGATTAGATAATTGAACTCAAGTATATAATTTTTAGTTGTCGGAATTCTGAGTACTATCAACCTAGAATAAATATTAACTTTACCTTTGGAATTCGCATAATATCATGTTCACATTCTTGTATATAAAAATATTATTTTGAAAATGTTGAATTTTTTTTTTCCCATAAACCTAAAAAAATAAAATTAAACCTAAAAATAATAAAATAAATTGAAACAACAAATAATAATAATAATAATAATAATAATAAAAATAAAAAATCACATGGATGACTATCCATACCCCCCAACCTAAAATCTACATTGTCCCCAATGTAATGATAATATAATGCAGAGAACAATAAAAATAAAAGAAAGGGTGGATAGAACCTGCCATGAAAAACTCACCTGCTAGGTGACACTAAAAAAATGAATATGATACAAATTCTACACAAATGCTCCATCAGACTAGGAGCATCAATCTGAATATTCTGGCTCATGAAGAGGGAAGGACTCCTCTCCCAAATGAAAGTTTTCCACATAAGGCTTCAATCTCTGCCCATTAAACTTGTACACATTGCCATTACGTGGATTCTCAATTTCAACAGCCCCATGAGTATAAACATTCTTCACAATGAAAGGGTCTGTCCATCTTGATCTTAACTTTCCCGGAAAAAACTGGAGACGGGAATTGTACAATAGGACCTTTTGCTGAGGTTCAAAATTCTTCCTCAGAATATTTTTGTCATGAAAAGCTTTGGTCCTCTCTTTGTAGATTTTAGAATTTTCATAGGAGTCTCTCCTCAGCTCCTCTAATTCATTCAATTCTAATTTCCTTTGTCCACTTGCTTGATCCATATCAAAGTTTAATTTCTTTATTGCCCAGTAGGCTCTATGTTCCAATTCCACAGGCAAGTGGCAAGCCTTCCCATACACCAATCTGTATGGAGACATTTCAATCGGGGTCTTATAAGCAGTCCTATAAGCCCATAAAGCGTCGGATAGTCTGAGAGACCAATCCTTCCTATCTGGCCTTATAGTTTTCTCTAAAATGTGTTTGATTTCCCGATTAGAAATCTCAGCTTGCCCACTCGTTTGTGGGTGGTATGGGGTACTCACTTTATGCTTGATGCCATATTTCTTCATCAAAGCCTCAAATGTCCTATTGCAAAAGTGAGACCCACCATCACTAATGATGGCCTTTGGAGTTCCAAATCTAGAAAAAATATTTTCCTTGAGGAATCGTATGACCACTTTGTTGTCATTGGTCCTACTTGGAACTGCCTCAATCCACTTTGAAACATAGTCCACACCAACCAATATATAAAGAAATCCAAAAGAAGATGGAAATGGGCCCATAAAATCAATACCCCAATAATCAAAAATCTCCAATGGCAAAATTGGGGATAAAGGCATCATGTTGCGCCGAGACACTCTTCCCAACCTTTGACATCTATCACAAGCAACACAGAAAGCATGGGTGTCTTTAAACATGGTAGGCCAGTAAAAACCACACTGCAGGATTTTTGCAGTGGTTTTCTTAGCAGAAAAATGGCCACCACATGCTTCCATGTGGC
This sequence comes from Magnolia officinalis, assembly GCA_021015155.1. Lineage (NCBI taxonomy): Eukaryota > Viridiplantae > Streptophyta > Magnoliopsida > Magnoliales > Magnoliaceae > Magnolia > Magnolia officinalis. Next base: position 43,806,855 of record JAJHSJ010000006.1, on the reverse strand, counting down.
AAAAAGAAATAACACTCTGAATTTCATCCTCTGGGACACAACGTCTAAAAATTTGATCAGTCCCATATTTATATAAATACGGGTCATCCCAGAAGAAGTTCCTAACCTCGATTTCAAAACGCTTCCTATCTTGTGACTTCCAATGATATGGCATTTTTCCTGTTACAAGATAGTTCACTATATCCGCATACCAAGGTAATTTGGAGATCGCAAATAATTGTTCATCAGGGAAATTGTCCTGGATATGCATCTCCTCAGTGAAATCATTTAACACCAATCTGGAAAGGTGATCGGCCACTACGTTTTCTACTCCTTTCTTATCTTTTATCTCTAAGTCAAATTCTTGGAGTAGGAGGATCCATCTCAAAAGTCTCGGCTTTGCATCCTTCTTAGACAGCAAATATTTCAAAGCCGAGTGGTCCGTGAAAATGACTACTTTAGATCCCAGCAAGTAGGACCTAAACTTATCCAAAGCAAAAACTACTGTAAGTAACTCTTTTTCAGTCGTTGAGTGGTTCACTTGGGCCGAGTTTAGAGTTCTACTCGCATAGTGAATAACGTAGGGCCGTTTATCTTTCCTTTGGCCCAAAGCAGCCCCTATGGCATAGTCACTTGCATCGCACATTAGTTCAAAAGGAAGTGTCCAATCTGGTGGACGCATGATAGGTGCAGTGGTAAGAGATGATTTAATTTTATTAAAGGCATTTGCACACTCATCTATCCACTTAAATGGAACATCCTTTTGAAGAAGATTAATCAAGGGTCTAGTAATGACACTAAAGTCCTTGATGAATCTCCTATAAAAACCAGCATGCCCTATAAGTGATTTAATATCTCTAACAGTTCGGGGGATAGGTAGATTAGCTATAATGTCGAGTTTTGAGCGATCTACCTCGATTCCATTTTTGGAGATAACATGGCCCAAAACAATTCTCTTTTGAACCATGAAATGACATTTCTCCCAATTTAAGACAAGGTGTTTCTCTTCACAACTAGACAAGACAAGAGATAAATTGTTGAGGCATTCCTCAAAACTACTCCCAAATACAGAGAAGTCGTCCATGAAAACCTCAAGAAACTTCCCAACCATATTTGAAAAAATACTTAACATACACCGTTGGAAAGTTGCTGGAGCGTTACACAATCCAAATGGCATCCGTTTGAAAGCAATTGTGCCAAATGGACAAGTGAACGTGGTTTTCTCTTGGTCTTCCAGGGCTATCTCTATTTGGTTATATCCGGAATATCCATCAAGAAAACTATAGAAAGAGTGACCTGCTACCCTCTCTAAAACTTGATCACTGAATGGTAGAGGGAAATGATCCTTCTTTGTGACCTGGTTCAATTTTCTATAGTCAATGCAAACACGCCAACCAGTGGTGACACGTGTTGGTATGAGTTCATTATTAGAATTCTGCACAATAGTTATTCCGGATTTCTTTGGGACTACTTGAGTTGGACTCACCCAAACACTATTGGATATTGGGTAGATGATTCCCACATCCAATAATTTGATCACCTCATTTTTTATAACTTCCATCATGTTTGGATTGAGACGCCTTTGAGGTTGTCTAATTGGTTTGGCGTCCTCATTGAGGTGTATCCGATGGGTGCATATGGAAGGGCTTATACCCTTGATGTCAGAAATGGCCCAACCCAAGGCTCCTTTGTGGTCCCTTAGAACATTCAACAATTTAATCTCTTGATCCTTGTCTAAAAATAAAGAGATCACCACAGGATAAGTTTTATTTTCACCTAAGTATACATACTTAAGCTCATTTGGTAGTGGTTTTAAATCAAACTTTGGAACATTGGTTGGTGATGGTAGAGGTCGCGAGTCCTCTATAGATAGGATTTGAGTGCGCGGTCTCCATTGGTACATACCAATGTCCTGAGTGGTAGTGCTCTCATTATCATCACAAATTTCAACAAGCACTTTTTCTAAATCAGAATTTTTCAAGTCCCCAAAGACTTGAATCAATTCCTCAGTCAGACTAGGTTCCAATTCCTCTTCTTCTGTCAAGCAGTCCATGAAATTCAGCTCATGGATATCATTATTATTAATGGGCTGCTTACATAGATTGAAAATATTTAGCTCTAGAGTCATGTTACCAAAAGACAAGTTCATCATTCCATTCCTGCAATTTATGATTGCATTTGAAGTTGTTAGGAATGGGCGGCCTAAAATGATGGGAACTTGAGCGCTAGCATTTACACATGGTTCAGTGTCTAGTACAATAAAATCCACGGGGAAGTAGAATTTCTCCACTTGGACTAACACGTCCTCTAAAATTCCCCTTGGTACCTTAATGGAGCGGTTAGCGAGTTGGAGTGTAATCGTGGTTGGTTTAAGCTCGCCTAACCCCATTTGTTTGTAAACCGAATAAGGTACTAAGTTGACACTTGCACCCAAATCTAGCAAAGCATGCTCAATTTGGAAATTTCCAATAATACAAGGAATAGTGGGACTTCCCGGGTTTTTGTATTTGGGTACAACCCTTTGTTGAATGATAGCGCTCACTTTCTCAGTGAGGAATGCCTTTTTATGCACATTTAATTTTCTCTTTACAGTGCACAAGTCCTTGAGATATTTAGCATATGATGGAATTTGTCTAATGGCATCAAGTAGAGGAATATTGACAGTAACCTTTTGGAGCACATCCAACACCTCTTGATATTTCATGGGGACAGTTGGATTCCGAAGTCTAGATGGGAATGGAACTGGAGGCTCATATGACTTAGTCTCTTTATCCTTTTGTTGTTACGGCTTTTGAACTATAGTTGGTTCATCATTTTCTTGAGACAGTGGCTCATCCTCCGGTATTTCTACCGGATGAATTATCTTGTTATCGACTTCTTTTCCACTTCTCAAGGTAATGATGGCCTTAGCTTGTTCATGATGTAACTCATTTGGATTTGAGTCTCCAATGAAATGTGTATTTCTAGGGTTTGGCACAGGTTGAGAAGGAAGGGTGCCTTTTTCCCTAGCATTTAGTTGAGTCTCAATCCTAGCCACAGCTGTCTTTAATTCCTGATTTGATTGGATTAGAGACTGATTCATTTGAGCTTGAGAGTTCATGAATGCGGTCAATGCATCCTCCACAGATGATCGCTTTGGCGGGGGCACATATGGTGCATTGTTAGGTGCCCCAAAGAAGTTGTTTTGTGGAGGCATTTGAGGTGCATTGGGCGCATTAATTTGTGGTCCATTCCTCCAACTAAGATTAGGATGGTTACGCCAATTTGGATTATACGTGTTTCCCATTGGTTGCATAACTGACCTTTGGTAGTTATTTATAGCATTTACTTGATCATGCTCATGCGTGATATTTTGTACGACTGAGATTAATGAACAATCTTTTGTGTCATGGTCTGTACCACCACAAATGCTACAAAAATTACCTAAGGAAGTGTTTGCTTTAACCATATCAACCTTCCTAATTTCCAAGGCTTCGACCTTTCTAGCCAATGCAGCGAATTTTGCATTAAGGTCGTCTTCCTCTCTTAGGACAAACATTCCTGCTTTTTCTCTAAGAACGGGTCTAGTTTGGTCTGATTTAGCAGAGACATCCCATGTCTGCGTATTTTCTGCTAACATATCTAGAAAATCCCAAGCCTCATTATGATCTTTGTCAAGAAAGGTTCCACCACACATCATCTCTATGAACTGACGGGTATCCATGGTGAGCCCCTTTCGGAAAGCATCAATCACGTGCCATGGTTCATAACCATGATGTGGACAAGTAATTAGAATGTCTTTGAAGCGCTCCCAAGCTTGAAAAAACAGTTCATTCCCCTTTTGGGAGAATGACATGATTTCTTGTTTTAGTGCATTTGTTTTGTGCTCGGGAAAGAACTTTTTCAAAAACTCTCTACTTAAGGCTTGCCATGAAGTGATGGTATTAGGTCTTAGAGAGTTGAGCCATGCTTTGGCCCGATCCTTTAGAGAAAATGAGAATAGCCTAAGCTTAAGTATATCCCTATTGCCATTGTTTACTTGTAATGTTGCAATTACTTCCTCAAAGTCCTTGAGGTGCAAGTAGGGGCTTTCAGAATCCAAGCCATGAAATTTAGGAATCAATTGAATTACACCTGGTTTAAAATCAATATTCCCTGTGTGAGCAGGAAACACTATGCAAGATGGTAAAGTTGATCTCTCAGGGTGTAAATGTTCACGTAAAGTCCGTGGTTGGTTTAACACATTCTTATGAACTTCATTTTCATCCTCAAGAGGAGGATTAAATTGATTTTCTCTATTTTGATTTATAGTTGGATCTGACAGATTTGGATTATCAACTGGGTTTGCCATGGAATCCAAGTGATGTTGAGTGCCTCTTCTAAGTGAATGAATAAGGCCTGGAACTAGTCCCCCTTCAAAGGAGAGTCGATTGTTTTGATCCCTACTCCAACGGGACATAAACCATCCATACCACAAAACAAATACCACTAATTAAACTAGCAAGTATGATACTTAAAATAAAAATAAAAACTTAAATCAACAACCCAGGCGGCAGGGCCGACCATGAGGGTTCAGTCCACAAAGCAAAAAATTAAATCAACAACCCAGGCGGCAAGGCCGACCATGAGGGTTCAATCCAAAAAGCAAAAAAAATAAATCAACAACCCAGGCGGCAAGGCCGGCCATGAGGGTTCAGTCCACAAAGCAAAAAATTAAATCAACAACCCAGGCGACAGGGCCGACCATGAGGGTTCAGTCTACAAAAAAATAAAATAATAATAATAATAATAATAATAATAAATAAATCAACAAAAGTAAAACTAATGCAGAATTTAAACTATGTTAATTTGGAAAATAGATTCAGCGGATGATCTTTGTGATCAAACAGCAACTGTAGGACAACCATAGCACTTGGGTGATGAAATCCCAAGCAGGGCAACCTTATGTCACAGTTAGTGCTTGAAAGACCCAACTAAATTTATTTTCAAAGAAAAAATAAAATAAAATCTACAGAAAATTTGGAGGATTTAGAAGAGAACTTACCTTAGGAAAAAAAAACTTACCTTAGCTATCTTGCACAGATCTGATCTCTTTAAATCTCTCCCCGGCAACGGCGCCAAAAACTTGTTTGCTTGCCTCCAAGTGCAGAGGTTCGTAAGTAGTATCCCGTGAATACGGGGTCGATCCCACAGGGAGATGAATTGTAAGAAGGAAAAAATCAAATGCAAAATAAAACTAAGTAATAAAAAACTAAACTGGTGATTTGATTTTGGGATTTTTGAATGGATGTAATTCAATTGAATAAAATAACACCCAAGCTTCAAAGTTCCACACATAGGTAATGTTCCAAAATCATGATGACTTGGATAACACAACTAGGATCTGAGCACTATAGTCAGCCTAATCAGAAAATAAAATAGTTTAAATATTTTAATAAATGATATAAAAAAATTAGAAAATAATGGATTTGCACCATTGACATATATTCTCAAGCGTCAGTGATTTTAAGTATTCAATATCTATAGGATAATGAATATCAAAGAAATATAACAGGTTGAGAACCTCTCCTATCTAGGAAATCTGATTGATCTAGGGTAAGCCTATCCATCAATGTGGATCTCATATGATGGAAACATATGGATCTCACAAGAGGATAAAAAACAAAACCTAAATAATAGATAACATGCATACACCATTTTTCTCATCATTAAAATAATCAATCATCATAATCTTAAAGAAACATTAAACCCATGTGCTTCCCTTCTAGCTTGGGATAGAAGGAACTTAGAAAAACATAATTAAATTGCAGAAATAAAAAGCAACAAGAAATAAAGAAAGAAAATGCAAATAGAAAAGATCTTAAAAAAACAACTTATAAAGCTTTAATAAAACTAAAAACTCTTTAAAAACTCTAAACTTTGCTCTTGAATGCTTTCAATAATATTTTAGAATGCCCTAGGAAGCCCTATTTATAAGTAGGGACCTCCAATTTTCGTACAAATTTGAAAAACCCTAAAAACCGCATCAAATATACATATTTTTCCAAAATAGACTTCTCGCTGCATAGTTCGTTTAAAACAGTCTTCCTGCTGCGAGTTTTCCAAAATAAACTTCACAGCTTCAGAATACACTTTTTCAGGACAATTTCAGGATTCTTCACTTCAAATCTTCGATTCTCTTCATTCTTCACTTGGTTTTCTTAGATCTTTGGCATGTGAATTCTTCAATCTTGGTCTCCTAAGATCAATCCCTTGCTTTGGTAATTCTTGAGCATCAAAATCATGCTTTTAACACCATTTTTCAATCCAAACACTTAAATTCACCTTGCAACACATACATGAGTAAAATAGAATATTAAGCGGATTCATGTTCATAAAACCAAGATATAAATGGAGAAAATTATGCAATATTTGAGTCTCAACAGATACCCGAGCTAAGAGTAGTGGGCCCACATATATCTCTAGAAAATGCTACGCGTTGTGAATTCTGAGAGATTCTAGAGAATCTCTACCCATCTTTCACATCATTAGTCAAGTACACAACACATGCCTTCTTTTCCCTTAAGACAAGCAACCACTCCCAAAGTCAACCCTCATGTCACTCCTCTCTTATACAACCATCACTCTCTTACACATCCACCATTTCTCTCTTACACCACCCATCCCTTCTCTCTCATTTCAATCCATCACATCCCCTTTCTCTCTCATTTTCTCTACCCATCCCAAATAACCAAGAAGGGAGAGAACGTCCAAGGAGAAGGAAATCTACGGAGAGAAAATAGCCAAGTGTGAGGCCCATTACCTAACCCAAATCTCACAATTCAACCCTTCAATCTTCATCATCCTCCATTAAAGAGAAAGCCTAGGAGCTAAGGAGTCCAAGGAGCCAAGAAAGGAGCTATAGGTGGGTGATCTTAGGTTTAGATCAATGTTTTAATCCATGGGACAAGTGGGGCCTACTGGTTGATGGTAGGGATCCCGTTTTGGGCCCTAGGTGTGGCCAATGGGCCACCATGATGCATATATGAATCCCATGATGGGGTTATTCTCCACGGACCCCATCATGATGTTTATTTTGATGTCCATTGTTAAGAAGGTCATTTAGACCTTGCATTTGTTGGTGGGAAAGGGATTTCCACCATGGATTTTTATGATTTGAGGGCCCACATGTGGTAGGACCCATATGATATATGTGTTGTAATGCTTGGAGAGGAGCTCATAGTGACAGAGCTCCTCCCTCACACACACGTTCTTTTTACTCTCTCTCTCTCTCTCTCTCTCTCTCTCTCTCTTTCCCTAGTTTGATGGCCCACCATTGATATTGTATGATGATCCAGACCTTCTAGATAGTGGGACACCCACTGTCAAGCAACAGGGCCACTGGCTTCCCGTTTTGGGCCTGTGTGACCGGTCGGTCACATAGGCTCTAATGCTGGGAAAACACAAATATGGGCTTGGTCCCGGGGTTGTGTGGACCATGCCATGATGTATGGTTTTATCCTCACCGTCTATTTGTGACGGCCTAGATCCAGCGGTGTTGTGGGCTGCACCATAGCAGCAGCAGGACTGTCTACCTGCTGACAATCTGTATGAAGGAAAACACAAGTATTAGCTTATTCGAAAGCCGGTGGGCCGCAATGACATGGACCCCTCCTTTCTGTACGTGGCCTATATCCACGCCATCCATCCAATTTTCCTGATCATTTTAAGGCCTGGTCCAAGCCTGCCAACGTGCAACAGTTGCTGGCCGCTGGCCACTTGGAAGTTGATGTCCCATGCAGCGGCCCACTTGCTGGGTCTTTTACTGGGGTGGTCCACTCATGTGGACCCCACCTTGATGTATGTTATATCTACACCGTCCATCTGCAACTGCCCAGACCCAGTGGTCTTATAGGCTGCCCCATTGCTGTAGCAGGGCTTAAATGTTTGTTAGCGGCAACTGGCCCACCTCCGATGTATGTATTGTTACCACCCTGCCCAGCAGGTTTTGGGTGGAAGTGTGGGGTCAGCCCACATCCTGGGTGGCCCACTCCTTTGTGGGACCCACTATGATGTTGTATCAGGCCCACACTGTCCATGAGGACGGGCCAGAGATTAGGCAGACCCACTGCCTATTGGACGACATCAGCAGCGGATCGGCCTACTGTGTTGTTTATCCACATTACCCTTATGTTCCAGGCCCACCTAGACGTGGCCCACCCTCATGTGGACCGTTTATAGGTGGGGCCCACCTTCTATTTGTGATCATCCAAGCCGTCCAAAGTGCTGGAAGTCTAGCAGGCCCAGATGGGCCGGACGTCCAGCCATTGGAGCCCACTTGTTGTATGTGTTCTATATACACGCTGTCCATTCTTTTCGGGAGCATGTGGGTTTTCCCATGAGGCCCACCATGATGTATGGGTTAAGTGCACACCGTTTGTCCATTTTTCTGGGCCGTGAGCTACCCCATGAGGCCCACTTTGATGTATGTGTTACACACACTATCCACCCATTTTTCCTAGGCTATGGGATGCCTCATGAGGCCGACCATGATGTATGTGCTATAAGCATGCTACCCATCCATTCTTACCAGTTACCATAGGGTCATGGGCTCATTGTGAGTTAGATTCAAATCCCAAATGGGTCGTACCTTTGGAGCAATAGGGGTTAAAGGCACATCGTTGTAAGCCCACTCTCCATCTTCCTTATTGGGCTATCCCAAACCGTTGGGCCCCCATTGATGTTAGTGTTACCCGTCTTCCCTATTGGGCTATCCCAGACTGCTAGGCCCCCACTTATGTTAGTGATACCCATTAGGCTAACCCAAAATCATTGGGCCCCCATTTGATAATGGTGCTTTCCACCATACTCTGTAGCATTGTCCAACCTTGGAGCCCACCTTGTGTTCATACCGGGCCTTCCATAAGAAATGTGGCCCACCTAGATATATGTGTCTGCTCAAGTTTAGTGTCTATACCCAATGCCCACTTAGATGTTGAGCGGGCTATCTAATCCATTTGGAAGGACACATAGCCCTAGATGTATGGACCCCACCAAAGCCCACCTTGTGATTATATCGGGCCCTCATAAGAAAGCCCAGTTTATTCATGATAAGAGATTGAGAAAGCCCATTTGTTCACCTTGTTAGCTCACCCTGTGAACTTACCTTGTTGACTTACCACGAGACTACCTTAGTGCCTCATTTGCTAGGACCTCGTGACATGTACATATCATCCACACCATCCATCCCCTTTTTGGGACAAGTGTGAGTCCATCCTTGACGTTAGTGTGTTATCTAGGCCATCCGCTGTCTGGAGGAGAGTACATCGTCACCTCTTGCCGTAGATAGAAGAAAATGTGATATCAGATTTGTTATATCTACTGTGTGGAGACTATATCACGCCCCAAACTCGGAAACCGGGCTCACAAAATTTCCGATCGCTGAATCCGGCACTGACAGCTTTCGTAAAACCCCATTCTTGGCTCCCGACGCCCATTTGCCAGGTTTCGATCCTGGGATGCTACGAGGAGGATTTCCAATATCAGTTTGATTCATAATAAGTATAACCAAAGGCATAACCCACAAACAACAACCAAAAACTCCATCACATTTCCACTATGATAAAAAACTATATAAGTACAATGAGCATAAAGAGAAATACAATGAGAATGGATAAAAGCTCCAAGATGATCTGCTATGCGCTCCTGCCTCAGCGCTGCTATGGTCCAACGTCACCTGCACGCAATGGTCGTACATAAGCTTATAGAAAGCTTAGAGGGTGGTGAGAGTGTGTACGCAGTAGTAATTCAATTATGCAGTATTAGAGTAATGTGGAACACACTATTGAATCCATAAATACTGTTAGCCGTACCAAGGCTATGCGATGCAAGGCATGAATGATGTCAGCCATACCAAGGCCATGCGATGTGAGATGCAACTTAAGCATACAAATCCTCATTTAAGTCCACATATCAATACAACTCAACTCTGGAATATCACCGGGGTCCAGTACACTCCAAACCAAATTGCCGCCCCATCGCGTGCAATAAGGTAAGTGGAAGAGACCTCACTATCCTCCTGCTAATATCGGGTTCGGCTTGTCGATAGCGGACCCACTCCTCGAGCTGGTCAAACTTAGCCTAGCTTTACCCCCTCCTCTCAGGCGGGTAAGGCCGCACCCCCTTCCAACTGACCACGACACAGTGGAAAGTGCGGCCTTCTGATAATCGGCACTCGGCGCTCATGCACCCACTCGGTCTAGACGTTGGAGCAACCTCCTGATACCATAAGAGTTTAGGGACTTTCACATAGGGATATTTATAGCACCCCATGTAGAACAAGATTTTCAATATCCAATCCTGCCAACCACGATACGCCTGTGGAGGCTACGACCCTGATGTTGCTAGGGTGGTCAGTATACATGTTACACAATGCAAGATGCATGAATCATGCAATCCAGTGATACGGAAAACATGTGCGTATCTTGAGCTCATGTGGGCAACTCCGCCTATCAGGGAGCCCATAAACAATATGCTCAAAGGCATGTTCTATGATCAATCACTCATCTCATTACAAGCATGCAGATGATGCATATGGACATGTATCATGATGCTATGTTCCACATACTCATAATCAGAATCAAAAATCAGAATCGGTTAATCACATACGGTGAATGGGGCCCATTATTTGGGTTAACCCATGCTGAGAATGGACCTAACAAGGCATAAGGGAGGGTCACAATGAGGACATTTAATCATCATTGCCCATCAATGTGGACATCTAACCAACATTGCTCCTAAGGAGTGGCCTACATAAGGAATCCATACACAATGTAACGGCTACACATACATCGGGCCTCGCTTATGGGCCTCACATACATCACACCAGGCGGATTGAATGAGTCGATCAAATGGGCTGATTCAAATGGCCCAAATACAATAGGCCAAATCAGATGGGCCTAATCAATGGGCCAATCAATGGGCTGAATCAATGGGCTGAAACTTCATTAGGTGGGTCGCACCATCCACACTATTCATATATTCTTAGGGATCATTTTAGAGTAAAATATATTTAAATCACATGGACTGCACTCCAAATACAGTGGTGATAGTAATTCCCACCATTAGAAGTCTCAAGGCCCACCATAACCTTTATTTCCCTTACAATCTGCTCATAAGGTCACACAGTCATAAATTAAGATGAAAAAAAAAATTTCAAATCGATCTAGAACTGCAGTGACCCTGAGAAGGGTTTCAATGGTGGACGTTCACTGAACACTAATTCCTACAGTGGGGTCCACTTGATATTAGATCTGTCTTATTTTAGTCTCAATCCTTAGAGCTAGCTCACCAAATGGATGGACGGTTGGATAAACCGTATGCAGCAGGTGGGGTCCACGGTCACCAAATGGGTGAACGGTATTGATACCACACATGCCTGGTGGCTGAGACCCACAGAACTTGTAGACGTAGATGGACAGTGGGTCCCACAAGCTGGACGACTTGGATGTACTCATACATAACGTGGGACCCATGGAACTTGCTGATGTCAGCCCAGCAATGGGTCCCGCCATTAGAACGGTTAGATGTATATATACATCATGTGGGACCCATGGAAGGTGCTGACATTAACAGCAGGTGGGTCCCCATCAAAACGGTCGGATGGCATTAGTAATACACATATATTGTGGCTGGGACCCACAGAACTTGCTAACGTAATAGACAGTGGGTCCCACTAGCTGGATGGCTTGGATGTGAGGATGCCAAGAGGACCGTGCCCTGCTGTTGGCCGTCCAACAGATGGACGGCCCAGCTGAAATGGATGGATGGTCTGCGCATGCACGCTGGATGGGTGTGGCTGCTGGTCAGCGCATGCCACCCCCCTTAAATCTCAAGAAGTGGTGGGTCCCACATGGCCCCACACGAACGAGTAAGCCCTGAAATGGGCATATAATATATATGATGTATTCATAATATAACATGATATATTATAATATAACATAATATTATAATTCATATATAAATCATATACACATATAAATATATGTAGTATATCCCATGACTGTCCAGCGTCCAGCCATTGTCCAACAAGCTGGATGGTGCTGAATGATGCACTTCATTATAGTGGTCCCAAGTAGTGGGCCATGGAATTTCGATCAAGCTGACATTTATCTTTCCTTCTCCCCCAGGCGTATGTAACCGTTCGGTCATGTAGGTCCAAACGGAGATCAAGGTGGCCCATTTGTTGGGCATCATGGATAAAATACACACACCCTAGGTGGCCACTAATCATAGGGCAAGAAAGAGAGGGAGGAAAAGAGAAAAGGAGAGAGATCGGTGATGATGGAGGGGCCCCACCACTATGGGCCCCTCTTGAATACAAACATACATCAAGGTGGGTCCCACTACATGTGGCCCTTGAATCACAAACAATGTAAATGTGGGACCAAGATCACCCACCGCCTTCTGCTTCTTGGTTCGTCAGAAAGGTACCCGCCGAAGCTTCTATTTCAACGGGGGATGATGAAGTTTGGATGATTGAGATGGAAGATGAGAGGGTAGGAAGTGGGCCACATTCAAAAATTCTCTTAGAGGTTAGAAATGCTTGGACGTGGGATTTTTTTCTCTTACTTGGGAAGGTGATTTGAGAATGAGAGAGAGGGTTGTAAAGAGAGAGATGGGTGATGGATGTGGTGGTGATGGATGTGTGAGATACTTTTTTGACTTTCGTGGTAGATTGTGTAAGAAGGGATATGGGCTTGTAAAAAACTTTTGACTTTAGGGGTTGCTTGGAGAAGGGTGAGAGGTGATGTGTACTTGACATGTACTTGATCCTTGATGGGATTGATTGATGGATTGAGGTGACATGTTGCAGAGATTCTCTCAGAATTCGCACGCGCGACGTTTTTCTCGCGCCGAACGCTGGCCCACATCTCCTGGCCAGAGTATCAGATCAGCGAGCAAGACGCAGCATCGGAACCGCGGCGTCAGCACGGTCGCTAGGGTACGAGTCTTGAGTTGAGTCGACTCGGTTGACAGGGTGTGACTCAGGGTTGCGCGTAAATACCAATTAAGGGTCGAAGGTTACCGAAATTCTACCGGGAAGACCGCGAAAGTCTATAGAATGGTACTGTCTAAGATACGGGGGTTACAGCACTCCCCTCCTAATAAAAATTTTGTCCTCAAAATTTACACAATCATCAAACTAGTCATAACTCATGAGGAAGAAGAAACGTAACATCATCATATACAATCAGAGATAACATACAAAATACAACACAATCAATCATCAAAAAGGTGGGGATAGTGCTCTCAAATCTCGGCCTCGCGCTCCCAAGAAGCCTCCTCAATATAATGGTGACCCCACTGAACCTTCACCAACAGAATGACCTTGGTCCGTAGGACCTGCTCCTTCCGATCCAGGATACGAACTGGCTGCTCAAAATAGGAAGCGTCCTCCCGAACCTCTAATGGCTGACAATCAATAACAGGAACGATGTTTGATTCACACTTCCTAACATAGAGACATGGAAAACGTTGTGGATGCCAGACAACTGAGATGGCAAGGCAAGCCAATAGGCCATACTGCCAACGTGCCCAATGATCTCAAAAGGTCCTATGAATCTCGGGTCAAGCTTGCCCTTCGCTTAAAATCGAACTACGCCCTTCATGGGCGAGACCTTGAGATACACATGGTTCCCTACATCAAACTCCAAGGGACGATGCCGACGATCTGCAAAACTCTTCTGCCAGCTCTGAGCTGTGCGCATCCTCTGCCTAATGATATCAATAGCTCCTGCACAAGCTCGGGACCTAGGAGACGGCGCTCTCCAACCTCGGTCCAACAACTCGGTGATCTACATGGTCTGCCATATAGTGCCTCAAAAGGAGCTATGCCGATGGTCGATTGATAGCTGTTATTGTATGCGAACTCAACCAATCGCAAATGCTCATCCCAGCTACCCCCGAAATCAATCGCGCAGGCCCGAAACATATCCTCAAGGATCTGGTTGACCCTTTCGGTCTGGCCATCAGTCTGCGAATGGTACGTGGTGCTGAGCTGTAAATCAGTCCCCATCGCTCTCTGAAAGCTCTCACAAAACTGAGACGTGAACCTCGGGTCTCGGTCAGAAACGATCGAGACTGGAACCCCATGCAGTCTCACAATCTCCTCGACGAATATCCTCACAAGCTGGTCCAAAGGCCAAGTTGCACGAATAGCAAGAAAATGTGCCGACTTAATCAGAGGATCCACAACAACCCAAATGGCATCATGACCGCGCTGAGTCCTCGGCAAATCCATAATGAAATCTGTAGATATGTGCTCCCGCTTCCACATCGGGACGCTCAATGGCTACAATAGACCAGGGGGTCTCTGATGATCGGCCTTTACACGCTGGCACGTGTCATACTCAGCCACAAAACTGGTGATCTGGCACTTCATCCCTGCCCAAAAATACTGTTGCCTCATATCACGGTACATCTTCGTGGAGCTAGGGTGGATAGAAAACCGTGACCGATGTGCCTCGATCATAAGATCCCTGCGTAACTCAGGAATATTCGGGACACATAATCGACATCTGAAGCGAAGTCCACTGTCTGTACCAATCTACCAATCTAATTGACTCTCAGATTCTGCCTCAGCTATATAACTTTGCAACAACTCATCAGCCTGCGAGCCTCGATCACCCTTCGACAAGAGAGGGTTAAATCGACAGGCTCGATAACTGCATGATAGAAGACTGCAAGCCGAACTCAAAATCATAATCTGTTATATCCTCAAGCATCCACCACTCCTTAATCATCATATGCGCCACCAGGCCTCGTGGCTGACGGCTGAGGGCATCCGCCACCACGTTCACCTTACCCGGGTGGTACTAAAGATCGAAGTCATAGTCCTTCAGGAGCTCCATCTAACACCTCTGCTTCATGTTCAACTCAGACTGTGAGAAGAGGTACTTCAAGGTCTTGTGGTCGGAGAAGAGCTTGAACCTAACCCCATAGAGATAGTGCCTCCACACCTTCAGTGCGAAGAAAACTGCAGCCAGCTCCAAATCATGCGTGGGGTAGTTCAGCTCATGGATCTTGAGCTGGCGAGACGCGAAGGCCACTGGTCTCCCGTGCTACATTAGGACAACACCCAAACCAATATGCGAGGCATCGGTGAATACAATAAATCCGTCAGTCCTAGAGGGAAGAGTGAGGACAGGAGCAGACTTGAGGCGGTCCTTCAACTCCATAAATGCTCACTCACAGGCATCGCTCCAAATAAACTCCACGCCCTTCCAAGTCAACCTGGTCAGCGGGGCTACAATACGGGAGAAGCCCTCAATGAAATGTTGGTAGTAGCCCGCCAAACCAAGGAAACTGCGGATCTCGGATGCAGTTGTGGGCTGGCCCCACTGACGCACTGACTCAACCTTCGAGGGGTCCACTGCGACGCCCTCCCTCGTCACCACGTGACCGAGGAATTTCACCTCCTCCTGCCAGAACTCGCACTTCTCCAACTTTGCATACAGCTGGTGTACGCGGAGGGTCTGCAACGTAACCTCTAGATGTTGCTCATGCTCCTCATGGGTTCTCGAATAGATCAAATGTCGTCGATGAAGACTACAACAAACTGATCTAGATAAGGGCGGAAGACCTCGTTTATCAACTGCTTGAAGACCGCGGGTGCATTGGTCAGTCTGAAGGACATGACCTGGAACTCAAAATGACCGTAACGTGTCCTGAATGTTGTATTCAGAATGTCCTCCTCTCGGACCCGTATCTGATGATAACCGGAACGCAAGTCAATCTTCGAAAAGAACTGTGTACCCTTCAGCTGATCAAACAAATCATCAATCCTCAGAAGTGGGTACTTGTTCTTGATCGTAACTTTGTTGAACTCGCGGTAGTCTACGTAGAGCCTCAACGAGCCAGCATTCTTCTTCAGAAGAGTACCGGCGCTCCCCACGGTGAACTACTCGGACAGATAAAGCCTAACTCGTGTAACTAGTCCAACTGTTTCTGTAGTTCCCGTAACTCCAACGGTGCCATACGATACGGGGCCTTCGAAATAGGCATAGTACCACGCACTAGATCAATCTGAAACTCAGTGAGTCGGTGAGGTGGTAATCCCGGAATCTCCTGAAACACATTGGAAAAATCGTAAACAATCGGCAACTGATCAATACAAGCGGCGACAGGCTCCTCAACGGCGCAGGACATCAAGCAAGACAATGGCTCTCCCCGGGGCTCTGCAACGAACTGAAACTGCGCCAAGCCTGGTATACAGAATGTGATGGTCCTCGCGGAATAGTCCAAGATGGCGTGGTACTCGGCAAACCAATCCATGCCGAAGATAACGTCGAAATCTGACATCGGCAGCACGTACAAGTCAGCGGGCAAAAAAATGTCTCCCACTAGCATGGGGTAAGAATAACAGAAGCGGCCTAACACTGTTGTCTTCACTAAGGGCGTCAATACGGTCAACCCCTCTCTAGCAGACTATGTCGGCAATCCAGTCGAACGATAGAATCCCTCAGACATAAACAAGTGCGAAGCATCGGAATCAAATAAAACTCGAGCGATGCATATAGAAACTGGAAGTATACCCTCAACAACTCCTCCAGATGACTGAGGATCCTATTGGGCCACGTAAAATCTAGCATGAGCTGGCTGAGGAGGTGCCTATCCCCTGTGATCGTGCCGCTGCTACTGGTGTCGCTAAAGTGGTCAAAACTACTGCCTCTGCTGCTGCAGTCTCAGAGGCTGGTGCTGATGCTACTACTGAGGTGGCCTCGGTGGTGGGGGCTGCTGTCGCTACTGATGTGAGGGTCTTTGCTACTGCTGCGGTGGAGGCTATTGTGGACCTCTCGGCTACTTTTACTGCTGGGGACGGGGACACTCCCACATACGGTGCCCCGTCGCACCGCTCCCAAAACACATGCCGATGAACTGCCTCGGAGGTAGTGCTGGATATGCTGCTAGCGCTCGGAAGGCTGGGTGACATGTGCGCCTCTGCTGCTGCGGTCGATATTGCTGCGAGTCACCTGAAGGAGCCTGCCTCTTCCGGTCTCTCCTATCACCACGATTATACTAAGAATCGGCCCACTCAGACTCATAAATTTAGGCTTTCTGTACCACCCCCTCGAAAGTCGGGAGCTCATGCCCAATAACACGGCCTCGAAGACCGTAACGCAAACCATCCTTGAAACGACGGGCTCTCCACTCCTCATCATCTATAAAGTATAACACAAATTTAGATAGCGCTACAAAATGAGCGGCGTACTGAGCCACCGTCATATCACCCTGTATCAAAGCCTCAAACTCCAATGCTCTCTGTCGTCGGTTGTGATCAGGAAAATACTATGCGTCAAACCAATCCACAAAATCCTCCCATGTCCACACAAAATCGGCGCCTGCTGCTCGGGGACTAATGTCCACCAATGCTCAGCCTCACCATGAAGGAGAAATATTACTAATCAGACTCTCCGCTAGGTCGTACATCCTATCGTATCAAATATCTTTTCCACATCGGAGCGCCATCTCTCAACTACTGTCGGGTCTGACTCCCCTTGGAAACGCGAGGGATCGAGCCGTCGAAACTCTTGAAGAAGGGCACTTACGCGCTCGTGCTCTGCCTGGGCTAGAGAAACGACGGGGTGCCTGCCCTGCCCCTAAGGTGTGGCCGTCACTGCCTGCAACATCTGCTGTAACTGTGAGGCACTCACGGATACGGTCAGATCCGTACCGCTCTCTGGTAGAGGAGCTGCATCCGTAGGCTGGGCCGTAGGAATCTCTGGTGGTGGAGCGGGGATCGTAGGTGGTAATGCGGGGGTCTAAGGTGGTGGTGCGGGAGTCTCAGGTGGTGGTGCGGGAGTCTCAGGCAGTGGTGTAGGAGTCGATTGAGTCACTCTCCTGGGCATCTTGTCCTATAGGAATGAGCAAAGGCGCCTATCAACTTTGGAAAACTCTCGAAGGCATGCACATTAAGGGTCTGTAATCAAAGATCGCTAAGCTATCCGATTCGGGACTTAGCCATTCATAACAGATATGTAATGTTATCCTTGGTTATTCCCGAGTTATGCTCTGATACCAACTTCTATCACGTCTCAAAGTTGAAAACCGAGCTCACAAAATGCTACGAGGAGGATTTCTATTATCAGATTGATTCGTAATAAGCATAACCAAAGACATAACCCACAAACAACAACCAAAAACTCCATCACATTTCCACTATGATAAAAAATTTTATAAGTACAATGAACATAAAGAGAAATACAATGAGAATGGACAAAAGCTCCAAGATGATCTGCTATTCACTCCTGCCTCAGCGTTGCTACGGTCCAATGTCACCTGCACACAACGGTCATATATAAGCTTATAGAAAGCTTAGAGGGTGGTGAGCGTGTGTGCGCAGGGTAGTAATACAGTTATGCAGTATCAGAGTAATGCGGAACATGCTGATGAATCCATGAATGCCGTTAGCTGTACCAAGACTATGGGATGCAAGGCCTGAATGATGTCGGCCGTACCAAGGCCATGCGATGCGAGATGCAACTCAAGTATACAAATCCTCATTTAAGTCCACATATCAATACAGCTCAACTTTGGAATATCATCGGGGTCTAGTACACTCCAAACCAGATTGCCCTCCCCCCCATCGCGCGCAATAAGGTAAGTGGAAGAGACCTCACTATCCGCATGCCAATATCAGGCTCGGCTCGTCGATATCAGTCCCATTCCTTGAGCTGGTCAAACTCAGCCTAGCTTTGACCCCTCCTCTCGGGCGGGTAAGACTGCACCCCCTTCCAACCGACCACGACACAGTGAAAAGCGTGGCCTTCTAATAATCGGCACTCGGCGCTCATGCACTCACTCGGTCTAGATGTTGGATCAACCTCCTGGTACCATAAGGATTTAGGGACTTTCACCCAGGGATATCTATAGCACCCCATGTAGAATAAGATTTTTGATATCCAATCCTGCCAACCACGATACGCCTGTGGAGGCTACGACCCTGATGTCGGTAGGGCGTTCAGTATACATGTCGCACAATGCAAGATGCATGAATCACGCAATCCAGTCATATAGCAAACATGCGTGTATCGGGCGCTCATGGGGGTAACTCCGCCTATCAGGGAGCCTATAACAATATGCTCAAAGGCATGTGCTATGATCAATCACTCATCTCATTACAAGCATACAGATGATGCGTATGGACATGTATCATGATGCTATGTTGCCACATACTCATAATCAGAATAAAAAATCAGAATCGGTCAATCACATACGGCAAATGGGGCCCACTTATTTGGGTTAACCCATGCCGAGAATGGGCCTAACAAGGCCCAAGGGAGGGTCACAATGAGGACATCTAACCATCATTGCCCATCAATGTGGACATCTAACCAACATTACTCTCAAGGAGTGGCCTACATAAGGAATCCATACACAATGTAACGGCCACACATACATCACATTGGGCCTCGCTCATGGGCCTCACATACATTGCACCAGGCCGATTGAATGAGCCGATCAAATGGGCCGATTCGAATGGGCCGATTCAAATAGGCCGAATCAATGGGCTGAAACTTCATCAGGTGGGTTTCACCATCCACACAATTTTTCTATTCTTAAGGATCATTTTGGATTAAAATATATTTAAATCACATGGACTGCACTCCAAATACAGTGGTGATAGTAATTCCCACCATTAGAAGTCTCAAGGCCCACCATAACCTTTATTTCCCTTACAATCCGCTCATAAGGTCACACAGTCCTAAATTAAGATGAAAAACAAATTTCAAATTGATCCAGAACTGCATTGACCCTGAGAAGGGTTTCAATGATGGACGTTCACTGAACATTAATTCCTACAGTGGGGTCCACTTGATATTAGATCTGTCTTATTTTAGTCTCAAGCCTTAAAGCTAGCTCACCAAATGGTTGGACGGTTGGATAAACCGTATGCAGCAGGTGGGGTCCACGGTCACCAAATGGGTGAACGGTATTGATACCACACATGCCTGGTGGGTGGGACCCACAGAACTTGCAGACGTAGATGGACAGTGGGTCCCACCAGTTGGACGGCTTGGATGTACTCATACATCACGCGGGACCCATGAAACTTCCTGACGTCAGCCCAGCAATGGGTCCCACCATCAGAACGGTTAGATGTATATATACATCATGTGGGACCCATGGAAGGTGCTGACATCAACAGCAGGTGCGTCCCCATCAAAACAGCCGGATGACATAAGTAATACACATATATTGTGGCTGGGACCCACAGAACTTACTGACATAATAGACAATGGATCCCACCAGCTGGATGGCTTGGATTTGAGGATGCCAAGAGGGTCGTGCCCTGCTATTGGCCGTCTAACAGATGGATGGCCCAGCTGAAATGGATGGACGGTTTGCCCATGCGTGCTGGATGGGTGTAGCTGCTGGTCAGCGCACGCCACCCCCCTTAAATCTTAACAAGTGGTGGGTCCCACATGGCCCCACACGAACGAGTAAGCCCTGAAATGGGCATACAATATATATGTCGTATTCATAATATAACATGATATATTATAATATAACATAATATTATAATACATATATAAATCATATACACATATAAGTATATGTAGTATATCCCATGACTGTCCAGCGTCCAGCCACCGTCATGCACTTCATCATGGTGGTCCCATGTAGTGGGCCACGGAATTTCGATCAAGCTGACATTTGTCTTTCCCTCTTGCCCGGGCCTATGTGACCATTCGATCATATAGGTCCAAACGGAGATCAAGGTGGCCCATTTGTTGGGCATCATGGATAAACTACACACACCCTAGGTGGCCACTAATCATAGAGGAAGAAAGAGAGGGAGGGAAAGAGGAAAGGAGAGAGATCGGCGATGATGGAGGGGCCCCGCCACTATGGGCCCCTCTTGAATACAAACATACATCAAGGTGGGTCCCACTACATGTGGCCCTTTAATCACAAAAAATGCAAATGTGGGACCAAGATCACCCACCATCTTTTTCTTTTTGGTTCGTCGGAAAGGTAGCCGCCTAAGCTTCGATTTCAACGGGGGATGATGAAGTTTAGATGGTTGAGATGGAAGATGATGGATGTGTAAAGAGGTTAGAAATGCTTGGATGTGGGATTTTTTTCTCTTGCTTGGGAATGTGATTTGAGAATGAGAGAGAGGGTTGTAAAGAGTGAGAGAGAGAGAAAGTGAGAGATGGGTGATGGATGTGTAAGATACTTTTTTGACTTTTGTGGTAGATTGTGTAAGAAGGGGTATGGGCTTGTAAGAAACTTTTAACTTTAGGGGTTGCTTGGAGAAGGGTGAGAGGTGATGTGTACTTGACATGTACTTGACCCTTGATGGGATTGATTGATGGATTGAGGTGACATGTTGTAAAGATTCTTTCGGAATTCGCACGCGTTGCATTTTCTTCACACCGAATGCTGGCCCACATCTCCTGGCCAAAGTATCGGATCGGCGAGCAAGACGCAGCATCGGAACCACGGCGTCAGCACGGTCGCTAGGGTACGAGTCTTATGTTCAGTTGACTCAGGTTGACGGCGTGTGACTCAGGGTCGCGCGTAAATACCGGTTAAGGGTAAAAGGTTGCCGGAATTCGACAAGGAAGACTACGGAAGTCTACATAATGGTACAGTCTTAGATACGAGGCTTACAAACTACCTTAATGTATGGGTCAGATCCACCATCCTTTCAGGGGACCCCATCTTGGGATATATGATATATTAGTACCTGGGAGGCTAATGATAGTGTAACGTGGGACATACCATATGGACTCCTATAGATGTAGAAGGGGCATGTCATTTAGTTATTACTCTTTTATGTGTTATACCGATTAAGGCCGATTATGGTCTATTGTTGTCTGCTATACATCTGAGGACATGCTTAGTATAATGATATCATGACATATGCCTATACACATCATATGTATGCATGTTGTGAGGAATGACTGATCATAGCATATGCCATTAGCTGAGATGTTTATGGGACTCCTTGTGAGACGGAGTTGCCCCACATGATCGTGTGGTACACACAGGTTTGATGCATGACTGGATGGTATGAATCATGCATCCTGCATTTTGTATGACGTAATCATTTTGCACCATAGTAACATCAGGGCTGTGGCCTCCACAAGCATATCGTGGATGGCTAGATGAGATACTGAAAATGTTTGGTTCTAGCATATGGGCATTTAGTATGTCCGTGGGTGAAAGCTCCTAAACCCCTTGGTACCGGTGATGCTCCAACGTTTAGACCGAGTGGATACATGAGCACCTGAGTGCCGAATACCAGTAGGCCACGTCTCCCACTGTGTCATGGTCGGTTGGAAGGGGCTGTGGCCTTATCCGCTTGAGTGAGGGTGTTGTAAGTTAGGTTAAGTTTGACCAGCTCGCAAATGGGTTCGCTATCGCTGAGCCGGGTAGATATTGGTGGACTACTGGCCACACAGGTAGTGAGGTCTCTTCCACTTGCATGGTTGTGCGGCTATGAGTAGGAGTTGGCGGACTAAAACCAGTGTGGAGTGTACTATGCCCCGGTGATATCCCAGAGATGTACTGTACTGGAATGTGGACTTCTGAGTAGGAGTTGCATGTTCAACATTTGACTTTGTTTCGACAAGAAATAAATGCATTCGATTTGGGGGATTTCATTCAATGAGAACAAAGAAAGAATAAGAGAACAATGATCACAAGATGTTTTATTCAGTCTGAGTTCATTTACATCATCGCATGTCCCTTGATTCTAAGATAGATTATAATGAATAAGCATAATGAATTAAAGAGAAGACAGTCGCAATGGCAATTTTTGTAGCATTTCGATGCTTTTGGTGTTTATCACAAAGGCAGATGAGTTATGCGAACTCAAAGCCCTTGATTCCACAAACTTGAGTTGTGCGGGTGCACAATTGAAAAAACGCTTGTGGGCCACATGGTGTTCCATCAGAAGGGTTATGCGCTCCACTGACCACTTAGCGCAAACAGGTATTGCCAATGCCTAGAGCTGTGTTACTCTTTGAGGTTCTCCAATTTTTGTCCTTCCTCACTTCTCTTTCCCATTTCTCTTGCTCTCTGCCTTTCCCAAATGAAGATGAGAGAGGAGTACACAGCTCAAGCAAAGGTGAGAGGGCACAAGCTTTCTCAAAAGTGGAACACATGAGCTTTTTGAGAAATGGCAGAGGAGACTATCCCTCAGGACAAGAGGGCTCAAAAGCCATGCATTAAGTCAAGGTCCCATGCAAAGTGGCGTTAAAAGCCATGCATTAAGACAAGTCTTCATGAAAAGTGGCGCACAAAGCTTGTTGTTAAGACAAAGATGCATGAGAAGTGGTGCACAAACCATGCACTCCACAGAGGCTTTTTGTTAGGACAAAGGAGAGAGAGAGAGAAGTGGCGTAGAGGCTTGTTGTCAGGACAGTTGCGCGGTTGTGTGCAGAGAGGGTCACTTTAGGACAGTTGTGAGCAAAAAGGTTTCCCTCCTCTTGGAATGGCGCAAAACCTCTCTTCAAGACATTCTTCCACAAGAAGTGATGCACAAGGCCCTGTCTCAGGACATCCTTCCATAAGAACTGGTGCAAGACCTTTCTCCATGGGATTGCGCGGTTGTGCGCAAGAGGATTCCTTCTGGGGAGTTTGCGCGATTGCTCATAAGGAGACTTCTCTCTAGGAGAGTTTATGCGGTTGTGCGCAGGATTTCTCTCCACTTTTCTTTTCACTTCTTGTCTTTCTCCTTCTTGGCTTCCTCCTTCTTGTCTTCTAACCCCCAAATGAGGAATGGAGAGGAGTATTTATAGGCCTCCCAGGCTCCTCCTTAAATAGTGGTGATCACTACCACTTCTCTCTTCATACAAAATAACACACAACCCTCCTTAAATAGTGGTGATCATCACCACTTCTCCCTTAATACAAAGCAATGTCCATCCCTCCTTCCTTCCTACCAAATGACGCCCATGCACTCATCCATACTAGCTGACACACATCCATTCTTCCATATCAGATGACACCCATCCATTCTTCTATATTAGATGACACCCGTCCATTCTTCCATATCAGATGACACCCATCCATTCTTCCATATCAGAATGTGGAGCTTACATCCTCTTCTAACATGGAGTAATGCTTCAAAAGGCTTTTATACTGTTATGCGTGCACAACCCTGGGAAGGATATGCACAATGGAATTCCCCTACTAATGCAATAGATATGCAATGAGATTGAAATATTTTTGTGCCTCAACAGACTCATTCAATCATTCATTCACTATCCACTCAGGCTAGTGGTGCGTAACTAAATCATTGTGTGTACCTTCGCAATGGCCATGATTTTGGTTGGGTACGCGACCAACCTGAGATTAGGAGTTTTACCACATTGAGTCTAACTATCCAAATTTAGGTATGAGACTGGTTTGGATAGAAGTCCCTTGTGGTGAACCCCACAGCTTGCGATACTACGTACTATCATCCCGACTACACACTCCAGCTTTGTCATTCCTTTTGCATTGCATATAACATTACATCCTCAGCATATGACATTTAGTTTACTATGTTTCTGCATTGCATGGACTAGATAAGGCTGATGGTGTTTGTGGACTCATTAGGATTTGCATGTTGCATTGCATCCTCAGTATATGACATTTAGCCTAATATGTCCTTGCATCATATGGCCTGGATAAGGCTAATGGTATTTATGGACTTGCGAGTATTTCCACTTACTCTGATATTGTATTTTGGCACATGCATTGTGCACACACGAGCCATCCTCTAAGCTTCCTAGTAAGCTTATGTATGACCGTTGCGTGCAGGTGATGTTAGGTCACAGCAGCGTTGTGGCAGGAGTTTGTGGCAGATCATTTTGGAGATTTTGTTATTTATGTATTTCTCATTCAACACTATAATCTAATGTTTGTATTAGTGGATATGTGGTGATGATGTTATTCTTGGGATTTGGGTATACTTCTGGTTATGCTGCTTTACAAAAAAAATCATACTGAAAATCCTCCTTGTAGGATCATAGGATCGGAATTTGGCGTATAGGCACTGGGAGACGAGAGTGGGGTACTACAAAGGTTGTCGGTGATCGGGAATTATGTAGACTCAGTTTCTGAGTTTGGAGCGTGACAAAAGTTGGTATCAGAGCATAACTTGGGAATACCTGAGGATAACATCACATATCTGCTAATAACTACCCTTCACTCTATGATTGTTAAGAACTTAGAATGATTAGGTCCCCGAGTTCAAATAACTTTGAAAGTTTCTGATATAGCTCCCTATCGTGTGTCCATTCAAGAGTGCTCAAGGATAATAGGCCCTTGTTCCATACTGTAGGACATGGCACCCGAGAGAGCAAGCCAAGCGACTCCCGTGTCCGAGACCAGTGCGGCCCCAATCATATCCGTGAGCGCGGATTAGCTTCAGTAGATGTTGTAGGCGATGATCGCGGTTCTTCAGGGATAGGGTAGGTGACCCATGGATACACCCACCCAGACTGAGCAGGAGTGCATGAGCTCCCTTTTACGTGACTTCAGGTGGCTAGATCCCCCTCGCTTCCACGGAGAGCCTGACTTGTTGGCAGCAAAGTGGTGGAGATTTGAGGTGGAGAAGATTTTTGATGTTATGAGGTGTACGACCCAACAACTGGTTCTGTTGACTGTATTTCTTCTTCAGGGAGAGGCCGAGCACTGGTGGGCATTGGTCTCCTGAGTGGCAGGGGCCGAGTTTAAGTGAACGTGGGAGGATTTTGTGGACTGGTTCGACTGGAAGTTCTTCCCTAACCACGTCCTTCAGCTGCGAGCACGCTTGAGTTTAAGACTCTTGTGCAGGGGGACATGTAGTGTCCTAGTATGAGGCTTGATTCATCGCGCTGTCGAGATTCACGACTTATCTTGTAGATGATGAGGGGTGGAAGGCCCACCGTTTCGAGAACGACTTGCGCCTTGTCCTCCGGAGTCGTGTCGTTAGACACATGCTCCGAACGTTTGAGGAGGTCATGCAGCAGGGCCAGATTTATGAAGCAGATTGGGCCGATTCGCAGCGGATGCGCGATTAGAGAGGAGACCTTGAAGAGGAAGGCCCCCTCCAATAGCTCCTAGCAGTAGCAGCGACCGCCGCAGCGGCACAAGAACTGTCTATCCTTCTGAGCGCCAACAACACCTCCCCAGCACTACCGTCACAGGTGTTTGCTTTAGATGTGGTAGGACGGGGCACTGTAAGCATGCGTACCTGTTAGTGCTATGGTTATTTATTCCTTTGATTGTCAAATTTTGTTGTGCCAAAACCACAGTATGTGTCTTGTGTAGCACATTGATATATATGTTCAGGGCAATGCATCACATGTACAAGGACAATGCTTCAAGTCAAAGAACAAAGATCTACTTTGCTTTAAGTCAAGAACAAAGATCTACTTCAAGAAATGCAAGATCAAGTACATTATTCACTCCTTTAAGCTTCAAAGTTCAAAGTTGTAAAGCAACATTGAAAGACAAGTCAACCATTCATACTCAAGACTCAAGGTGAAGTACAACTCATGTACCACAAATTCAAGCTTCAAAAGATCTCAAGTTCAAGCTCTACTACAAATTCAAGCTTCAAAAGATCTCAAGTTCAAGCTCCATTATGTGTCGAGATCTCAAGCTTCATAAACTTCAAAAAATCATCTATCATTTGAAGAAAAGAAGGTTCAATGTTCACACTTCATGTCCAAGGTATGGAAGACCTTGGATTGACCTTAGGGAAGGTCATTTTAAATACATAATTCAAATTAAATCACTTTATAAGTGTTTGGTTTGTTCTTAGACTAGTCCTGGACTCTGTTTGACTAGTTCTAGTACTGGCTCGACCAGTCCAAAAAATTCAACGACCAGTCCTAAGTTGTTGCAAAATTTTAGAATTTTTTGGTTAAGCCACGACCAGTCGACCAGTCCTGGAGACTGCTCGACTAGTCATGTGAACAGTGCACGACTCATTCACGACCAGTCCTGCAGCTACGACTCAAAGTTCAGCAACTATTTCAGGTTCCACACGACCAGTCGTAGACAAGTCACGACCAGTCGTGGAGGTTCCTCGACCGGTCGTGCCAGTTGTATAACGGTTTTATCTGATCGCACTTAAAATTTTAAAATGTTGTTGGTCCTACAATCAGTCGCAGTGTCCTTACGACTAGTCGTGAACGCGATTTGTTCAGCTATAAATAGAGCACGATTTTCAGAGTTTGAGAATCTAATTCAAGTATAATCAAGTCATCACTCTGAGAGATAAGTTTGTATTCTTTTTAAGCTATATTGTGCTCATTTAATATTCTCTTTTAATAGCTTTATATATTTGATTTTGTATTCTTCATTCCAATCTGATTTGAAAGAGGGATTGAAGAATTCCCACTTCTTGGAATCAAAATCAAATAGAGCTAACCCAACTTGATTTAATTTAAAATAAATTTAGAATCTATAACCATTTCATAAGTGAGTATTGGACATTGAGCTTCTATTCGAACTTCAACTCCGATTTGGTTCTTCCGGGCGGCAACAAAAGGAGAAATTCAGGCATTTTACATTTGTGTAAATCTTCTGTTTTTGGTTTCTTTTGAGATTGAGCTAGAAAAATCTCATTATTTTAGTTATCTGAATAGATCCAGAAAACTCAGATCGTGGGGTTTTTGAATTGTGTAAGCCCACTTGAAAGACACAATTGTGAGGGTTTTAGGTGAACCTAGAAAAATCTACTTTCATAGTGAACGCTAATATCCACTGTGTGAGGATGTTAGGAGTGTAGTTGTGTTGCTGTTGTTTAACAGTTGGTGTACACACAGGCGAACCACTATAATTCTTTGTGTTTTGTGGATGTGTGGTTTATTTTCTATATCTTTTATCATTCAAGTTTGTGGGATGTATGTGTGGATGTGAATGTTGTAATCCTTTACATTTCAAGCTTTATGGTGAATGTTGTAATAACTTAGAATTCCTTTCTTGCTATTTCCTTTTTATTCCTCTTCAGTTTGAGTTTTTTATACACAAATCGTTCTAGTAAGGTTGTCCTTGTCATAAACCCTTGGTTTTTATGGTATAAGGTCATCCTTAGAACAACATTTGTATCAACCTCTCAATACTAGCATTTGAGGTTGCTTTACATTTACGTATTGTGGATTATTAAAAGTGCTATCTTTCCTTTAATTGTTTAAATTATGTTGTTATCATTTTAATTTGGCATAGTCCTATTCACCCCCCCTCTAGGACTCTAGCTTGGCCTTTTCAAGTGGTATCAGAGCCTAATAGCTCATTTTAATTGTTATATTTTTGGATTTATTTCCTGAGCTAATCGATCTGAGCTATTTATCAGATGTAAAATTTTGATAGCCTTTCAATCATTAGGCCTCCACCATTTGATGGCTCCAATTATGCCTATTAGAAAGCAAGAATGAGGATTTTCTTAAAATTCATGGATGAAAGTGTATGGCTAGCCACAGTGACTGAATGGACCCCTCCTACCACTGAAGTAACTGGTATCAATGGATTCAAATCTATGAGAGTAACACCTTATTTTTCTTGGACCACACTTCAGAAAAGTGAGAGTAGTGCCAATGCAAAAGCACGAAATGCAATCACTTGCACACTATCACTGGATGAATTTAAAAGAATTATATCCTGTGATTCTGCAAAGCAAGCCTGGGATATTTTAGAATTGACACACGAGAGAACATCAATTGTCAAGAAATCTAAAGTCCAAATCCTCACAACCAAATTTGAGGAAATACATATGGAAGAAAACGAAATGTTCATGGACTCTATACAAGATTAAATGACATTGTGAACTCTATGTGGGGTCTTGGTGATAAAATCCCAGAAAGTAAAGTCTGTGCAAAGATACTATGCTAACTTCCTAAAAGGTTCAATTCTAAGGTAACTGCGATCCAGAAACTTCGTGATACGGATAATATGAGGGTAGAAGAATTGGTTGGCTCTTTACAGACTTATGAGTTAACTTTTAAAGCTCCTAAAGGTAAATCTATCGCCCTTAAATCTTCTAAATGTATTTCTCAAGAAAATTCTGATTTAGAAAATTCTGAAGATGATATGGCCCTTTTAGAAGAAAAAAAGTTTTACAAAATTTTCAAAAGTAAAAAGAGGGTTGATTTTTAAAAATCTTTAAAAGAAACTCAATGTTACAACTGCCATGAATATGGGCATTTAGCAAACAAATGTCCTATAAAGGACAAACATAAAAGGAAAGGTACGTTGGCTACTTGGGATGAATCTTCTGGCTCTGAATTAGAAGATTCTGAAACTGAGTCAGGTAATGAAGTCAAAACCCTTATGACTCTAGCCAAGTTCACTTTTTCAGATCATCATGATGATTTAACTACTGAAGAAAATCTGAATAGTGATCATGAAAATGAAGAAGATCTTCAAGATGCTTATAATGCCCTTTACAAGGAAAGTTGTAAAATTGTTGTTAAACTAAAACTTCATAAAGAAAAGCTTTTAAAGCTTAAAGAAAATTTTGATTCTCTTGTTTTAGAAAAATCCCACATTTCAGATTGTTTTGAAAAGACTAAATGCAATTTAGATTTCAAAACCTCCCTTATTGAAAATCTTAAATTTGAAAATGAAAAACTTAAACTTGAAGTCTCTTCACTTTTGAGTTTAAAGGATACATGGAGGTATGCCCAAGGTGATTCAAAGCTAGAAAAACTTTTGTCCGAATCCTGAAAATGTGGTGATCGATTCGGTTTGGGCTACGACAAAAATGTTCCTTCTAAACAGAAGAATACTCCTAAGTTTGTGAAAGGAGAGTCTTCAAACTCAAAAAGGAATAGTTCAAATCAAAACTTTTCTAAAAATACTAAATGTTTTCAATCTTTTAAACCTAAAAGCAACCATATCAACTATAAAAAATTAGAACCGAAACCCTTTAGGTGAAAAGAGAGTTGATTTACTTAAGGAGCTCTTAAAATCTAACTTAGTAGGTCATTCTTACAACAACTACAAATACAAGAAGACCAATTATACTCCTAAACCCAAAACAGTTATGAAATGGGTTCCTAAGGTTACTAGCTTGGTTGCCCACACCGCTTTTAAAGCTTTTAGCCATTCAAAGTGGTACCTAGACAGTAGTTGCTCCAGGCATATGATAGGTGACAAGGGTCTGTTCACCAATCTTAAAGATATGACTGATGGTTCAGTCACATTCGGTGATGGTAGCAATTGCAAGATTATTGGCCAAGGTACGGTTTAACTTTTTAACCTTCCTTTATTTGAGAATGTTTTATATGTTGAAGGATTAAAACACAACTTGTTAAGTATATCTCAAATATGCTATAACAATCATAGCGTAAAATTTACTAATCAAGGTTGTGAAATTTTAAACAAAAAGGATTCTGTAATATTAACTGGTCGTAGAACTTCTGAAAATTGCTACATTGTAAGTGATTCTACCCCATTTAATCAATCGTGTTACATGGTCCACACCGATGAAACTATGCTATGGCATAAACGCCTTGGACATGTACACTATCGTAATTTGTATAGGTTGAGTAAAAGAGAATTGATAAGAGGTCTACCTAAATTACTGAAAGTAGACAAAATATGTGGTGAATGCCAGTTTGGCAAGCAAACTAGGAGTGCTCACAAAAAAGTGGACTCCAATGCCACATCCAAACCACTTGAACTTCTCCACATGGATCTTATAAGACAACCAGGACGGAGAGTCGAGGTGGCAAAAAATACATACTGGTAATTGTGGATGATTTTACCAGATTCACTTGGGTAGCCTTCTTAAGGAATAAATCATAAACCCTTGATGAAGTAAAAAGAGTTCTCAAACGGATCCAAACAAAAAAAGGTTCTCTAGTCCGTAAGATCCGTAGTGATCATAGATCAAAATTTGAGAATAGTAGTTTCGAGAAATTTTGTAGCGATTAGGGAATATCACATGAATTCTCTACACCCAAAAGACCACAACAAAATGGAATTGTTGAAAGAAAAAAAATAGAGTGCTTCAAGAAATGGTAAATGTAATGTTAAATAGTATGAAGCTCTCTAAAAATATTTGGGCCGAAGCCGTAAATACTGCCTGCTTATAATTACCGGGTTTACACAAGTAAGTCAAACAATAAAACGGCTTATGAAATGTGGTTTGATAAGAAGCCTACTGTCAAATACTTTGAGTTTTTGGCAGCAATTGCTATATTTTACATGACCATGAAAATCTAGGTAAGTTTGACACCAAAAGTGATGAAGGGATCTTTTTAGGATATGCTTTAAATAGTAGAGCGTATTGAGTACTGAATAAGAGGACCAGTGTAATTCAAGTGTCCATCAATGTGGTCATTGACGATCACTTGAATACACCTGCCTCAAGTTATCGGAACTAAGTGGATTTTCAAAAATAAGTCTGATGAACTTGGTAATATAATTAGAAACAAGGCTAGACTGGTTGTACAAGGTTACACTCAAATTGAAGGCATTGATTATGATGGAACCTTTGCCCCAATAGCTCGTCTTGAATCAATCAGACTATTTATATCCATTACTTGTTTTAGAAAGTTTAAATTTATCAAATGGATGTAAAGAGTGCTTTCTTGAATGGCGATTTACATGAAGAAGTATATGTTGAACAACCAACGGGTTTTGAAGATCCTAAGAATGTTGATCATATATACTGCCTAAAAAAGGCTCTCTACGGTTTGAAACAAGCTCCCAGGATATGGTACAAAAAATTGACTAAGTTTCTTCTAAGTCATAAATTTCAAATGGAAAGTGTTGATAAGACTATTTTTGTTAAGAAACATAACGATCATATCTTATTAGTGCAGATATATGTTGATGATATTATTTATGGATCTACTTGTGCTAACATGCCTATTGAGTTTACAGATCTTATGAAATCTAAGTTTGAAATGAGCATGGTTGGGGAATTGAATTATTTCCTAGGGCTGCAAGTTAAAAAATAACCTGATGGTTTCTTTATTTCTCAAACCAAATATGCTCTGCACTTAGTTAAAAAGTTTAGATTTGAGAATGGAAAGAATTTTGATACTCCTATGAGTACAACTTTAAAACTCTCAAAGGACTCTACAGGTAAGAGAATAGATTCTAAATTATATCGCAGTATGATAGGTAGCTTGTTGTATTTAACTATAAGTAGACCTGATATTGTTTTTAGCGTTGGAATTTTCACTAGATATCAATCTGATCCTAAAGAGTCACATTTAACTGTTGTTAAGCGGATTATGCGATATGTCGCAAGTTCTGCTAATCTGGGTCTTTGGTATCCATATGACACTAATGTTCAATTAGCTAGGTACACTGATGATGATTGGGCTGGTAATGTTGACGATAGGAAATCAACCAGTGGTGATTGTTTTTATATTGGGAACTATTTATTTTCATGGCAAAGTAAGAAACAAAGTTCCGTATCGCTCTCAACTGCTGAGGCTAAATACATTGCAGCTGGAAATGCATGTACTCAGCTTGTATGGATTAATAGAAAGTTAAGCGATTACAGAATTGCATAGGATTCAATGGTTTTATATTGTGATAATTTCAGTGTAATTAACATATCTAAAAATCCAATCCAGCATTCATGAACCAAGCACATTGACATTAGATATCACTACATTCGTGAATTAGTGGAAGAAAAGATAATTTCTTTGAAAAATATTTCGACCGAGAATCAACTTGCTGACATTTTCACTAAACCGCTCAACAAAAGTAGGTTTAAATAAATTGAAATTTGATCTTGGTATGTGTAATTTGAATTGTTCATTTTTACATTTTTGTATCATATTGTATATATTTGTTATTTCAAATTATCATAATTTCAAATTATATGAAAAATGCATATTTTTGGATGTGCACGACCAGTCGAGGATGAACTCGACCAGTCGTGGCACGACCTGTCGAGGATGTCCCACAACTAATCGTGTAGCGCGCTGGTGCTTTTAATTTTAGAGAAAAACACTTTTCTTCTTCATTTGCTCTTTCTCTCCAACGAGTCTAAGCTCGACCGGTTGTACTTAACTTCTTGATTCTTCAAGGTTAGTCCATTATTTCCATTTTCCTTCTAGATTCAAGTGTATATCACTTCATTTTCTTACTTGTAGTGATTTATTTCTTGTTTTCTTGAAGTTTTTGAGGTTTTCTTCTCCAGAATCTATTTTTTAAGAAACCCACTCTACATCTTTTGAAACCTCTTAATCCTTCATTCTTTGTTGCAAATGGATGCTAGAGGTAAAAAAGAAAACTTCCCGTGGTGCCTCCTCATCTAGATCGACACCTTTAACAAGGTACCACCTTCGGTCACCTGAAGATGATCCCTCCTATGTGCAGGATTTACGATTGCGCAATGTTATTGTTGAGCGACCTGTGGATATTGATCATATTGCTCCATTTGAACTCCTTCCACTTCTCCAATTTGTAAGATGGGCTAACATTCTACATTGGGGTGGGCCGGCATACCAATCTATTGCGCAGGCTATGTTTGCGTGTATTTCTGAATTTTTGACTGAGAATTTAATGTTTACAATAGTAACTAGAGAAGGTCCATTTGAAATAGACCATCATTTGATTTCTGCTCTAATGGACGTACCTGTTAATGACGAGGGTATTCCTATTCACACTCTAGTTGATAAACCGTCGGAATCAGAAAAACATGTGCTAACTAGAGCTTTGTGTAATATTGATGTGCAATGGACTTATAAGGGGAATGTGCTTGCTTCCAAGTATTTGTTACCCAGATATAGGGTTCTTCACAAAATATTTATTTCAAATTTGTATCCGTGTTCTGGTAACAAAACGGAGCTCACCTCTTTCACGGTTCGGATTTTGCATTCCATCATCTCTGGTACTAAAGTTTGTCTTCCTTCTTTGATCTGTCATTCTATCATTCAATTCCATCTCCATCCTAGACATAGTGATATTCATTTTGCATTTCTTATGACTGTGTTAGCCACTCATATGTTGGAGAGGCTCTATTCATCACCTTATTTTCGACAACTCAAATATAAACAAGATGAAATTGGGATTGGCTCCTGGACAAGTGAATATGGGTGGTGGAGGTGCTGAAGAAGTGATTGAAGAAGAATGTGACGATTTACCTCTAAATTATATAAACATGGATGATATTTGAAAAGGCCTAGCTATATGTCCTAGAGGGGGGGTGAATAGGACAATGCCAAATAAAACTTATAACAGCGGAATTAAAAAGAATATTGTTGAGGCATAAAATAAGCAAAGCACTGAAGAAAGGAAAGATCAAGAAAATCAGTTTGAAGATCAAAGAAATCAGTTTACAAATGACTTTGCGCGGGTCCGCGCAAAGTGAATTGATTGCGCTGGACCGCGCAAAGCAAATGGGTTGCGCGGGTTGATCAGTGAAGACAGGTTGCGCGGAATGATAGATTGCGCGAGACCGCGCAAAGCATGTTGTTTGCGCTAGTCCGCGCAAAGTGTTTTGCAGAGATATAAAAATGGCTGGATGATATTTTGTCCCACATCGACCAGAATAGAGATTTACACCAGTGAAGATGTCTATAAATACCCCGTTCTTTCTCTCAAAAGGGGTTAAAAGATTTCAGAGTGGAAAAAAGACGAAGAAGAAGACAGAAGACAGAAGGTGCAAATGAGCATTGGGCTCGTACAGTTTGCGCGGACTCACGCAAAGGAGCATTGGGCTCCTGTAGTTTGCGCAGACTCGTGCAAAGGAGCATTGGGCTCCTGTAGTTTGCGCGAACCCACGCAAAGCATATAGTTTGCGCGGACTCGCGCAAACCGACTGTTGGACAGTCTATAACAGCAATGGGCTGATATGCTGCAAGAATGGCTAAGAGTCTTCAAATCTTCAAGTTCTTTTTTGTTCAGGAGGAGGGAAGAATCATCGACGAAAAGGCGTATTCCTCTTAAGTTTCAGGAGATGACCAGAATAGCACCGAAATGCTGCCGAAATCTCTAGAAGATTAATTAGTCGACTTGTCTATTCCTCCTAAGTCATAGGAGATGATTGAAATCAGCGCTGTTATGCTGTCAAAATTTATATTCAATCATTATAATTGTAACTTGCAATAAATCCTTAGTAAACTATTTTAGAATCAAGGGGTACCTGAGGATGTAAATGAATTCAGAATGAATAAAAGTGTGATGATTGTTTCTGTAACTATTTCATTGTTATGTTTGAATAAGATAATTCCCAAATCAAATACTTTTGTTTTCTTGACGAAACAAAATGGCGACTCTGCTGGGGAATTTCATATCTTATTTAACACTAACATTGGGAAAGTTGCAAGACTCTCATTACTATTTTTGGTGTCTGGAAGACGCCAAAATGGCGACTCTCAGTGGGAACATCCTCCCCTTCATCTCTAAGATAGTTTACTTAGTCTTCCATATACTAATTTCATGAATGTTTTGTTATTAAAGGTACTCAAATTCAATCACACTACATTGCTAATGGCTAACGTTGCGAGAAAAGTAAACTTCCGATTCACCGCTACTGGATTTGTAATTGAATATGCGCCGAGCCAAACTCCTGAGCATACGAAAGCAAGCACTACAAGCAGGCGCAAAGCGACTCAAGTAACAGTGGGAGTTATTTCCGTCTCACCTCAACCACAAGAAAGTGATCAGAACTGGACTTTGGTCCTGTCCAAGAAGACAAAAGCAAAGACCTTAAAGAACTGCAAGGCGAAATTACTTGTATCAAGAACTGAGGGACCGATCACGCGTAGTATAGCTAGAAGAAAACCTGAGCTCGCTCCTCCGGCGATTTATCCTGAACAAGCTGCTTCGCAATTCTCGTTGCACGATTTTCTGGCTTTAGTCGCTCCAAAGACCAAATGGACAAGATCGCAGAAAGGCAAAGCACTGATGATAGGATCGCCGATGCCTGTGTCACCTCAAACAAGCTCGCCCATAACTGTATCACCTCGATCGGTTAAAAGCACAGGAAGTACACAAGAGTCAAACGAGACTCCAATTTCTCCCCTCTTTATAAGTCCTGTTACGTCAACATACTCTCGTTTTACTCAAAAAACAGCTTCGACAAACAGTCAAGAGGCCGCAGTATATATGGCAGAGACGGGTCAAGGAAATAGGCCATCTACTGAAGAACGTGTTGATCAAATGGCAGAGGCACAAAGAGTGCTAATGGATGAATGCCGGAACCTCAGAGAAGCTCTGGCAACTCTGGCACATAATGTAGCCCAGATAGTAGCTCCACCCATGACGGGAGCAACGAATGGACAAGAGAACCAACTTGAAGGCTCTCGTCCGTAGGAGATAGGATCGCGAGGATCAGTTCCAGCAACAAGAGCTATAACACAGGATGATGTAAGACAAGTCGTCGAAGAAGCAGTCAGAATAGAAAGGGAGCGAGCAAATACCGGTCGTTTCAGATACCGAACACCCTACCCGAGAGAGGTAGAGGACGTTCCGTTTCTAGCCAATTTTAAGCATCCGGATTTCCAGAAATTTAATGGGGAAGGATCATCAGAAGAACACCTGATGCATTTCATCACCAGCATGGGAAACTTCTCCACAATACCTCAATACTGTTTACGCTTATTTGGATCATCATTGACAAGTAAAGCTTTCAGGTGGTATTCAAATTTGGCACCAGGGTCTATACGCACATGGGAAGAAATGCAAGATGCTTTCATGTCAAACTTCTTCTCATCAGAACGCGATGTTAGTATCACAGAATTAGCTTCAGTACGACAGCGAGAAGGAGAACCAGTTGAAAAATTCATAGACAGATGGAAGACACTGGGGGCATCGTGTAGGCAGTTGCCGGAAGAAAAGGAACAAGTTAAAATGTGTCTGAACTCTATGGAGATAGGAATTGCGTTCGGACTCACCAGCGCTGATATCGGAACCTTTCGCGATTTGGCTACTAAAGCCCATGCATTGGAATTAATGACTCGTAACATGCCAGCATTTCATCATGAAACTGTAAGAAGAATACCTGGCAGGACAACCATCAACACCATCGATCGGGATAAGAAAAATCAAGAGGCAAAGGGCTCAAGAGACAAAAGGCCGAAAGGAAGAGAAAACTGGAGTCAATCAAGGGACAGATACGGTGGAAAAAAGCTTAGAATGCTCGATTCTCATGAAGGATTTGAGTTTGATAAAGAGGACATGGTGCCTATGATGCAACAATTGTTAAAAGCAGGTACCCTGGAATTACCGGAACCGAAACGCCCTGAAGATGTGACGAGGACTCGAGAAAGAAACTTTTGCCATTATCATCGCTTAGTGGGACATCCGACAGAAAATTGTTACACGTTAAAGTGCATCATACAGCAAATGATAAATAGAGGAGATATAATAACCAGCGAAAGTAAAGGAAAGAATACAAGGGCGACAGTAAATGTATTGTCAATTCAAGAAAAGACTCGGGGAATGAGAGAGAAGGGAGACCGAAGACCGATAAGAAATGCGACAATGATTACGTTGCGATTGGGGAAGCAGATAACAAGTCCGGTAAAGCAAAAAGCAGAAATTATAAGGAAAGAAGTGACTGAAAGACAGAACATCAAGGATAGAAGTAGAAATGAAGATACGACGACAAAAGTGGCTTACGATGTAGTTAGTCACTTGAAAGGTGTATCGGCACGTTTGAGTATTTATGATGCGCTCAAGTTATCAGAAGAGTTTCGACAGAGTTTGATTCAAGCACTGTCTGATCACGATGTGAGAGAAACTTTACTGACAGAAATGAAGAATGAAAGAAGCAAGGAAAAGGTGGATTGTCTACCAGTAATATCTTTCTCTGATGATGACTTAATTGGTGAAACAGAACATAACAGGCCATTGATGATAGAAGGGTACATTTGCGAAAAGAAGATAAAACGAATCATGATAGACAACGGGTCAGCAGTGAATCTTTTGTCACTTTCCATGATCACTAAATTGGGTTACCGCCGTTCAGATTTGCGCCCCAGCGGAATGATGATACAAGGGTTTAATCAAGACGGACAACGCGCACTCGGTAAAATTACAGTAATATTGGAAGTGGGAGAACTAACTACTATTATTGTATGTCATGTTATAAATGCTGTGACGACATATAACCTTCTCTTAGGCAGGCCATAGATACATCAGTACAATATTGTACCTTCTACTCTACACCAATATTTCAAATACTATAAAGATGGAATGCAGTATAAAGTAATGGCTGATGCGAAACCATATACAGAAGCTGAGTCTTTCTTTGCGGATGCTAGCTATTATAAATGTTTCTCCAAAGAAGCGGGAAATGATGATGGAAAGAGAGTCTTGAAAGATGTCCAAATAAATAAAGCTAGAGAAGAAAGGGCGGAATCTCCTGAGACTACAGAAGCAAGGAAAAAGTTTTATTTTGTACCAAAGCGCCTGAGACAACCGGGACAACCGCCGTTGACATTGTTGTCGACAGAACAGTTGAAAGTCTTACAGTCCAATTACACGATGCCCTTACCCAATATCGAAAGATGTAAGCCATTTGCAGCCGCCCCAAGTACATTTCAAGTCAGAGCCAGTGCTAAATATCCTGAAGCAATAAAGTTCCACGTTGCAGCAGAGGTGAAGAATGAAAACATAAGCAATATATATCATGAAGAGTTAGCACCGCAGAACTTGAGAAAATATAGTGCAGTAAGCAAGAAAATCATGAGAAATATGGGTTTTGATTGTGACAAGCCCACTGGACTGAATCATGGGAAAGGAATTCAAATCCCTCTCAGAGTTAATCAAGAAAAACGGAGAAAATTCCAAGGATTAGGAGCAGAATCATCAGTAAATATGGTATCAGTAGATATGACTCCAGCCGAACAGATGTCAGAACAAGATGCTAAGGTAGTCAAGTGTCCTGAAAGTGCTCCAAGACAAATAGAAGATGGGGGACAGCCAACGATAGATGGCTTGCGAGAAATAAATTTGGGAACAGCAGAAGAGCCAAGGAACACATTTATCGGTGTCAGTCTTTCAGATCAGGAATTTGAGAAATATGGCCAGCTTCTCAGAGAAAATAAAGACGTCTTCGCTTGGACATATGAAGAAATGTCAGGATTGGAACCCTCTGTAGCAATGCATCGATTAAATATTTCCAAAGAAAAGAAACCAGTAAAGCAAGCACAAAGGCGATTCCACCCTTACCTGATTCCATTAATCGAAAAAGAAGTAAATAAATTAATAAAGGTTGGATTCATCAGAGAAGTTAAATATCCTAAGTGGATATCAAACATTATTCCGGTGAAAAAGAAGAATGGGCAGATTAGAGTATGCATCGACTTCAGAGATCTGAATGAAGCATGTCCAAAAGATGACTTCCCTCTCCCGATAACAGAATTATTAATTGATAGCACTACTCAGTATGCTATTATGTCTTTTATGGACGGATACGCGGGTTATAATCAAATCAGGATGGCACCCGAAGATGAAGAGGCAACGGCTTTCAGAACACCACTTGGAATTTATTGTTATAAAGTTATGCCTTTCGGTCTCAAAAATGCTGGGGCAACATATCAAAGGGCAATGAAAAACATGTCGAATGCTATGTTGATGACTTGGTGGTCAGGTCGGGTGATCATCAAGAACACCGCGAACATTTAGCATCAGTCTTCCGTCGTCTCAGAAAGAAGCAACTAAAGATGAACCCTGCTAAGTGTGCATTTGGAGTATCTTCTGGCAAATTCCTCGGCTTTGTTGTACGACACAGAGGGATCGAGATTGATCCAGAAAAAATTAAGGCTATTCAAAGTATGCCGCCACCAACGACGTTGAAGGAATTAAAAAGTTTACAAGGAAAGTTGGCATACATTCGCCGTTTCATTTCAAATCTCGCCGGAAGGTGTCAGCCATTTTCTCGGTTAATGAAGAAAGATACAGAATTTGTATGGGATCACGCCTGTCAAAATGCATTTGACTCAATCAAGGAATTATTAAAACAGCCACCGGTGTTAACAGATCCAATAAAAGGTAAGCCACTTATCTTATATACATCTGCAGCTACAAACTCTTTGGGTGCTTTGTTAGCACAGGTGAACGAAGCCGGAAAAGAGACTGCTCTTTATTATCTAAGCCGAACATTGATGGGGGCAGAATGCAATTATTCCTCGGTCGAAAAAGAGTGTTTGGCGCTAATATTCGCTGTACAAAAATTGAGGCATTATTGTCTCTCCCATGATATAACTCTGATCTTAAGAGCAGATCCGATAAAATTTTTGATGACCAGGCCAATGTTGTCGGGAAGACTAGCCAAGTGGATGTTATTGTTATCAGAATATACTATTTCATATAAACCGGCGAAAGCAGTAAAAGGACAAGCTATGGCAGACTTCCTCGCAGCACATCCTATAGCAGAAAGTGAAGAAATCAATGATGAATTTCCAGATGAACAGATTATGTTGGCTGAATCTCAGAATCTTTGGCAAATGTATTTTGATGGTGCTGCTCGAATGTCGGGAGCGGGGGCAGGAATAATATTCATTACACCTCAAGGCGATTTATTGCCATATTCCTTCACATTGGGCACCGCATGCATAAACAATGAAGCTGAATACAGAGCTCTTATCATCGGAATGGAAATAGCCCAGCAAATGGAAATAAAATTATTGCATATCTTCGGAGATTCTAAATTGATTGTAAATCAATTAACAACAGAATTTGAAGTAAGGAAAGAAGAACTTCTGCCCTATTATCGGAAGGCACAAAAGTTGCTTGAACAATTTTGTCATGTAGAAATTAAACACATACCTCACTCTGAGAATGCAAAAGCGGACGCTCTAGCCGATCTGGCAGCAGCTCTGTCCTGCATAAATCGAAGTCCTCTTCAGATAACTATAGAAGAAAGAAGATTCCTGCCGTCTGCAGAGGTTATTGAAGAAACAGTTGAAATGTTTCCTATATCTTGTCTAGAAGTAATGATAGATGATTGGCGTCAGCCTTTCGTTGATTATCTCAAGTATAATATCTTGCCAGAAGATAATGCACAAAGGCAGCAGATTAAGCAGCGATCGGGTAAATTTGTCATATGCAGTGAAGTATTGTATAGAAAATCTTACAATGGAATGCTGCTGAGATGCTTAGACAAGCAAGAAGCAAACCAAATGCTGCGGGAAGCACATTCAGGTGAATGTGGAGCACATCAAGCCGGCCAAAATTTGTGCCATAGAGTACATCGAATGGGTTATTATTGGCCTACTATGTTCAAAGATGCGATAGAATATGCAAAGCGGTGTCATGAATGCCAAATACACGGAGATGTAATACATGTTCCCCCAGAAGACTTACATCAGTCTGTTACTTCCTGGCCTTTCTCAGCTTGGGGACTCGATGTGATTGGTCCTATAAATCCCCCTTCATCTAAAGGAAAACAGTATATTCTGGCAGCAACAGATTATTTCTCCAAATGGACCGAAGCAATTGCCTTGCGTAATGTTAAAGAGACAGATGTGGTCAATTTCATTCGACATGCTATAATATACCGTCATGGTATTCCGAAAAAGATCATCATTGATAATGGCACCCCTTTTAAAAATAGAGGCATGGAAAAGTTGTGTCAGAAGTTCGGCATCCAGCATTCGTTTTCAACACCTTACTATCCTCCGGCCAATGGATTAGCAGAAGCATTTAACAAAACGATTATCAAAATAATCAAGAAAACGGTGACAGGTAAGAAGCGTGATTGGGATGAAAAGTTACAAGAAGCATTGTGGGCCTACAGAACTACTCATCGTACAGCAACAGGGGCGACACCTTATTCATTAATCTATGGTATAGAGGCAGTTATCCCAATCGAAATGCAGGTGGCATCACTCAGGATAGCAGTACATCAGTCTATAACAGATGATGAAAATGCAAAAATAAGGTTGAAAGAGTTAGATTTGCTTGATGAGAAACGTCTTGAAGCTCAGCAGCGGTTGCAGTCATATCAAGCCAGGATTTCGGCCGCATTTGATAAATAGGTTAAATACCGCTCTTT
The DNA here is from genome assembly GCA_021015155.1 of Magnolia officinalis. Taxonomy (NCBI): domain Eukaryota; kingdom Viridiplantae; phylum Streptophyta; class Magnoliopsida; order Magnoliales; family Magnoliaceae; genus Magnolia; species Magnolia officinalis. The sequence continues at coordinate 43,764,950 of JAJHSJ010000006.1, read as the reverse complement.
CAAAAAAGGGGATATGGTGTTAATGTTGAAAAGACCTATAGTGATCACTCGCCGAACAGGAGGCAAGTTCGAGCCTAAATGGGACGGTCCATATGTAGTAAAAGAAGTATACTCCAATGGGGCATATAGGATCACAAATCAAGAGGGACAGAGTATCAGTATACTTGTCAACGCCCGTTTCATCAAAAGATACTATCCCTAAAGATAGACATGTGGATTTTGATTCAGAATATTATCAGCATAATAAATCTGTATCAAAAGGGGGCAAGGATGAATAAGATCATGTTCATATGTCAACAAGAGAAGCTGTGAAGAAAATTCACAAGCGCGTCAATTATCAAGCATCAAATCCGAAAATATGATCATCATCTATGATCATCATCATCGCCAAACAAGTTTGACAAAATCAATATCATCTTGAAGATTCTCTTGAAGATACTGACAAAATTGATATATATTGCTTTACAAGGCATGGATCTTCTTGAAGATATTATCTCAGGTGGAAATATCTACTACTACTATACTGGCAATGATGATGATCATAGATATTATTGCCTTACAAGGATACACCAATCTCAGTTAAAGGGGCAGTATAGCCAAGCCAAATCCTAAAAGAGCCAAATTGAACAAAATCAAAAAGCTCTAAAAAAAAAAAAAACTGCTCTCAAAGGATCAAGCTCTAAAAGAGCCGGCCAACTATACATAAGACCTATAAAGATCGCCATTCGGGCAGCGGCGAGAGTCAGTGGCCCTAAAAAGCTCGCGAAGACCATCGTGCGCACCCATGCGGGCAGCTGACGAAGTCAAGGATTCCAAGCCTAAAAGGCCATAAATCCGCGAAGACTAGTCACCGTAACTCCCATGCCGTCTGTATAGCTTCCGGCAGCACCACGGGGAACGGATGAAAATGCCCTCCTGTGAATGGGCTCAACCTTGCAGACAAAGAAAACAGGGGCCGCAGTGCGAGCTTTATGCCAACCGTGCGTAAGACCCTCTAGATCTAGGGTTTGATTTCAGTAGTAACTCGTGAGGAAGGACTTAAACCTACTCATTGATGGACTGGTGACCCTAGATTTGGTGCCAAAAGGTAGCCTTGCGAGCCCTGTGAACTCTAGAGAGTTACCGTGGCCAACCCTGTGCGTAAAACCAATAGTTCACCGCCCGGTAGCTCAATGGGCCCCTCTGATGGACCTTGGCCGTGAGCTCAAGGCAGTGAAAAGCCCAAAAGCGAACTCTAGAGAGTTACAGTGGCCATCACATAAGACCCATAAATGCTCCACTACTCATGAGCTTAAACTGTGTGTGTGCGCACGCTCCACTACTCATGAGCTTAAACTGTGTGTGGCTAATTAAATTGAAACTTAGTACCACCAATTTAAATACTCATATAGAGAATCCTGCACTAACAAAGCATAAAAGGTTTAGAAATTGTAAAGGATGTAATGAAATTATTATATAAAGTACGAATATAATTTGATAATGTTAGTATAAATGTCATCAACATGCAATGAGAAAATGCTATTATAAACATCTCAAAATGTCATCAACATGCAATGAGAAAATGCTTTCATAAAAACATGTCCAAAAAAAAAAAAACATGAAAACGAAAATCACATGTTCAAAATTACATGTTTTAAAGATCTTCTGTAATTCCCACTACTTCCGAATATCTGCGCAAATCTTCTTTCAATTGTGCTTGGGCTATATCATGTTTAGATTTTTCTTCAAGAATAAGTTTCGTTTGATCAGGGATGCCAACAAGTTTATTCTCCAGAGAAGCAGTCATTCCTTTACTTCGAAGTTGCGCGAATTTTTCAATATTAATGGATTGAACATTCGCCTGTATCCTCTCTTCAACATCTTGAATGATCAAGGCTTTTTCATGATTCCTTCTCTCCAGTTGAGAAATTTCTTCCTTCAGGGCTGCAATACAATCTTGGATAGTCCTATTTTCATCAATATGAATCTTTAATTGATCTTGAAGAATCATATGCTCTTGTTCAAGTTTAGAAATTGATGAAGCTATCAGAGAGGCTTGTTCTTGAAATGCAGCCAGCTGCTTCTTGTACTCTAAAATCTCAGGGGCAATTGTAACATTCTCTACCGACGCCAGAGAAATTACTGAATCACGAAACTTGAGGAGTGAATCACGCAAAGGAGATATGTTGAGTCTAGCCATCTTGGTAGAGCTCTCCAAAATCTCTATGGCATCATCCAAATCCAACCATTGATCGGGATTTCTGAAGATATGAATTATTGCTAACAAGGAATGTTTCACCATAAGCATTTTATGAACAGGGATGTTTACAAAGGACGACAATTCAGAAGTAGTGGCCACAGAATCAGAACTGGCCGCACCACTGCAAGGATGAGTTCCTATAGTAAAAGAAGAAAGATATTCAAAATATTATTATGAAATATGTAGTCGTGAATGAAGATAATCAGTGCATATATATGTACCTGTCACCGGAATATGACCTATAGAGGCAGAAGCTCTCTGAGTCATGGAAAGACCAAGTTCCACCATATCAGCAAAAGATGGTGCTCTAGCTTCTGTGCTTGAATCCCTGGTAGCTGGAGTTGGCAAGTCTGTAGTTTCTGTTGGAAATATGATTTCACGAGCCACTACTCTCTGTACTACCAATGGGACTACAGGTGCTCTTGGTGAAGATACCACAAGAGGACTCGCTGAAGAGACAGCACCTATTTCTGCAACTTGAGCACCTAAAAAAGGAGACACAATGAAAGGGAGACATAAGAATAAAATAATAAATTGTTAAAATATAGATAGATATGCATGTGGAAATTAAATCTCCTTTACCTGGTGAATACCCATATTCGCCATAATCTAAAGGTTCCTCTTCATTTTCTTCAGCTGCAGGAGATTTAGTAGGATCATTCACACCGAGAAGAGTCTTAACGGTTGCAGGGGAAGATTCCATCTCGACCTCTTTCGCAGCTATTTCCTCATCTCCGTCAATGTCAACTTCGCCTTCTTCAAAGTCATCATCTTTATCTTCACAGCTGTCGCTATCCTTGCTGTCTTCATATTTTGAAGATTCAGTAGTATCTGACGATGAAGCTGAACTCTCATCTTCTAAAATCTCTTCATCAGCTTCTTCAATGACAACTTGCTTCCCTTTGTAAGAAACGGGTTGGCTGCTTTCCGAAATAGGCTCTTGGATTGTAGGGAAAACGGATGCTTGACGGGTCCTTTCTGGAAGAATAGGAGAAGCGGATGCTTGGCGAGTCCTTTCTGGAAGAATAGGGGATGATGTTTGCAAACGCGTTTTTGATCTAGTCATTGGGGAAGATGGACTAGGACCAAGGGGTTGTGGAGGAGATAAGGAAGTACCAACAGCTGGTCCTTCTTGAGCCGCTGCAGTCTCTGCAGGAATTGGAGAAGATGTACCTTCAGTATCCTTTGCGGCTTGATTTGAGAAATCCTGACGAGTTTTCTCAAATTCTCTCAGAACTCCATGAGCGAACCAGCCGTCCAAAGTGTTGATGGGCTTGATTTCACGGATAGGGTCTTCCAATGATATCTTCCTACAAATTTCTCCAGGATGAGACGCATGGCTCTTTTCTGGAACATAGCCGATTCCGCTCTCTAAATTTCTGCCCTTCAGCCTGGACGGATGAAGAAAGATAGAAGAATCCACTGGCAAGCATTTGGTGACCAAGTATGATTGGTGATCCCACCATCGCATCCAGCTATATGATGTACGGACTATGCAATTACAACCTGGAATTATGAAAAGAGATCCTACACAACCATTCAGTAGTTGTTTCCATATCATGGCCTAGTTAAGAGGACCAGTTCCATAACAGCGCATTTTTCTAGTAACCAAGCCGCAGTCTTGAGGCACGGTTTGATCATAACCAAATTGACGAGCAAAGCGACTGGGGTAGTAAGGTTCTCTCCAAAATTCTGTTCCTTCCCGAAGAGGTAAACTGCATGAGCGAATAGAAAAGAAGAAAGCTCTCTCTGCTGCAGTAAGCGTTTCTTGGTCCACCATATCTGTATCTTCAGTATAGCGATAAAGGCGAAATTGAAAGAAGTTTATCTTCGTCATCTCGAATTTTATTGGCAACCCATTCATACGCTCTTTTTACCATCGCTCTTTGCTGAAAGAACCAGAGTGGGAGGTGAGAAGGATGAGTATATTTGCTGAAAGAACCAGAGTGGGAGGTGAGAAGGATGAGTATATGCTTGCTCTGGAGCTTCAAAAGTCCAGGGGAAATAGACCCCTAGCCACCCTGTGATGTAATGCCAAGAAGTATGTGCAGACGAGGCCCCGAGAATAGGATCTTTCACGTGAGTAGCTACCTCTCCAAGGGCTCTATAAATAGAACATAATACTGGAGGAGCAAGAGAGTATTTATGGCCTTCTGCTAAAGCACCAGCCACAACAAAAATGCTTGGACGAACAGCATCTGCCCATTTAGAGCTGGGCAATACGACTAAACTTAGCCAATAAGCTAAGAACGCAGCAAGTTCTCCGAAGGAGCTATATTCTGGTCTTCCTTTTATTGTATCTCGAAGCTTTGTTAATTCTTTAGAGTGGCAATCGCGAAATCTTCAAAGAAAAATGAGGTGGTTAATATACAGGGATGGCTAAATAGCAAAAATATAAAGAATAAGTCAACCGTCGGATTGATAAATACCTGAGACCTCTAGAAAAATGTGCCAGCCATTGTAGAGGGGGAATTTTGTGGAAACTGGGAAATTTGCCCATCTCTTTAAACAGCTCTATAGTAGTCTCAGAGATAGAAGGTTTGCGGTCTGGAGAAGATACAAAGGCCAATTCTCTGTTTGTATGAATGAATTCATCATAGAATTTGCCTGTTATTGTAAGACCGGCTATACGATGAAGATCCCAAAGTGATATGCTCATTTCACCATAAGGTAAATGGAAGGAGTTGGTTGTAGGCGACCAGTATTCAAGAAAGCCTTTCAGTATGTTGGGTTCCCTATAGAAGTGTTTGGAGGTCACTTCTATGGCATCATAAAGGCCAATCTTTGCAAGAGTGCTCGTATGCTTCAGCAATATAGCCTCCGCCCATTCAGAGTAATAGCGGCGAGCAGTTAACATGCCTCTGATGCGGAATTCCGCCTGTCCCCAGAGTTGTTCTCGATCTCTAAAGCGCTGTCGAACTGTCTCATAAAAATGAGAAGGAAAGAGATCATGAGGACTATGGAAAGGAACTAGGAAGATCATGGAATGAGTTTCCCCTATCTTCTGTCGCGGCTTATGTGTCTGAATAACTCCCTCAAGGATTCGGGGCTCTCTTGAAGCCCATGGTTCAGTATACATCAACCTTTCGCCATGAACGCAATCCTTGGGTACACAGTCAAGCATGGACTGATGACGATAAACGTTGATGGGAATTATTGTCATGCCTTCCGCATGAGGATTGTCAAACTTCATGATACCTTCAACAACTCGTACTGAGTCCCACGAGTTTTGAAGTCTCTTCTTCTTATGTTCCTTGATCTTCTCTGCAAATTCTTTCGCCTTATTGTGGCGAGTTTTCTTCGAACGAGAAGCCGGAGGAGTGTCTCCACGGGGAGATGGCTTTTCACTGTCGGTACGAATATGAGCTGTGGTCTTTAACCATTCATCCCAGTCATATTCTTTGCCATGCTTAGGTGGACATTTGATATCTCCCAAAGAAATAGATATATGGATGGGGGATGGTAAAGATCTGATGCGATCAGAAAAGTCAAAGGTAGGGAGAACAGGCTCTTTAAAATAAGTAGGATTTCTAGAAGTCGTCTTTTTTCTCTTAGCAGGAGGTTGATCAGAAGGAGTCACAGGACGGCCCGTTTGTTTAATACGAGCCATGAAAATAAGTCAAGGAAGAAAGATAGATGACAGAGTAAGAAAGGAAGAAAAAGAAATTGGCTGAGTTTGAAGAACTTTGCGCGGGTCCGCGCAAAGTATATGGTTTGTGCGGAAAAGATTGCAACTTCGAAAGAGTTCGCGCAAACTGAAACGGTTTGCGCGAGTTTGCGCAAAGTGAGAAGTTTGCGCGGAAGAAAATCGCACGGGCAGACTTTCGCCAGAGTAGAAAGAGTTCGTGAAAATGACTAAAGTGTTGGGCTATTTATAGGATTTGTGGTCGAGCACGGTACTCGACCGAGCTTTGCGTGGGAGTCGCGCAAACCCTAGAAAATGAATGGCTTGATCCTTTTCTTTGATTTTTCTTAAAAAACAAAGAACGGATTAAGGGGGCATCTGTTGAGGCATAAAATAAGCAAAGCACTGAAGAAAGGAAAGTCAAGAAAATCAGTTTGAAGATCAAAGAAATCAGTTTACAAATGACTTCGCGTGGGTCCGCGCAAAGTGAATTGATTGCGCTGGACTGCGCAAAGCAAATGGGTTGCGCGGGTTGATCAGTGAAGACAGGTGCGTAGAATGATAGATTGCGCGAGACCGCGCAAAGCATGTTGTTTGCGCGAGTCCGCGCAAAGTGTTTTGCAGAGATATAAAAATGGCTGGATGATATTTTGTCCCACATCGACCAGAATAGAGATTTACACCAGTGAAGATGTCTATAAATACCCCGTTCTTTCTCTCAAAAGGGGTTGGAAGATTTCAGAGTGGAAGAAAGACGAAGAAGAAGACAGAAGACAGAAGGTGCAAATGAGCATTGGGCTCGTACAATTTGCGTGGACTCACGCAAAGGAGCATTGGGCTCCTGTAGTTTGCGCAGACTCGTGCAAAGGAGCATTGGGCTCCTGTAGTTTGCGCGGACCCGCGCAAAGCATATAGTTTGCGCGGACTCGCGCAAACCGATTGTTGGATAGTCTATAACAGCAATGGGTTGATATGCTGCAAGAATGGCTAAGAGTCTTCAAATCTTCAAGTTCTTTTTTGTTCAGGAGGAAGGGAAGAATCATCGACGAAAAGGCGTATTCCTCCTAAGTTTCAGGAGATGACCGGAATAGCACCGAAATGCTGCCGAAATCTCTAGAAGATTAATTAGTCAACTTGTCTGTTCCTCCTAAGTCAGAGGAGATGATTGAAATCAGCGCTGTTATGCTGTCAAAATTTATATTCAATCATTATAATTGTAACTTGCAATAAATCCTTAATAAACTATTTTAGAATCAAGGGGTACCTGAGGATGTAAATGAATTCAGAATCAATAAAAGTGTGATGATTGTTTCTGTAACTATTTCATTGTTATGTTTGAATAAGATAATTCCCAAATCAAATACTTTTGTTTTCTTGACGAAACAAATATGATAGCCAAAATAAATCACAATGCAGGAAAGTAAAACAACCTCAAAATTCAGATGTTGAGAGGTTGATACAAATGTTGTTCTAAGGACAACCTTACACCAAAAACCAGAGTTTATGGTAGGACAACCTTATTTCTAGAAGGATATTTGTATCAAATCTCAAATCAAAGAGGAATACAGAAATAAACACAAACTGAACTGAAATAAATTGTAATCACAAATGTATTGTTCTAGGGACAGCCATACACCATAAAAATGGTAGGGCAACCTTGCTGGAACAATCTTTAAAGGAAATTGAATATCAAACTGATAAAGGAATAGCAAAAAATAAATTGTTAACTATTACAAAATTCCCACAATGCTTGAATTAAATGATTACAACATTCACCACCGTACATACATCCCACAAATGAATAATTAAAGATTAGAAGTATAAATCATTCAACCACAACACAAGGGATTATAGTGGTTCGCCTGTGTGTTCACCAACTATTAAACAACAGCCACACAGAATGTTACTCCACTCCTAATATCCTCACACAGGGGATATTAGCGTTCACTGATAAAATAGGTTTTCACAGGTTCACCCCAAAACCTTTACAATTGTGTCTTTGTCTGTGGGCTTACACAATTAAAAAAAAAACCCCACTTCTGAGTTTTCCTGGCTCTCCTCAAATAACCAATACAACAAGATTTTTTAGGCAAATCTTGAAAGAAACCAAAAAAGAAAGGAATTTACAATTAAATGTAAAATACCTGATTATCTCCTTCGCTGTAGCAGCCCGGTAGAACCAAGTCAGAGTAGATGATTGAATGTCCAAGTTCAATGTCCAGTACTCAATTACAATGGTTCTAGTTCTAATAGATTTTAAATTAAACCAAATAGGGCTTGCCTTAATTGATTTTGATTCCAAAGAAAGGGAATAACAATTCCTCTTATCAAATTAGATTGGAATAGAAGAAGCAAAATCAATTAAATAAAGCTAAAGAAAGAGAATATTAAATAAGCACACTTAGCTTAGATGGAGCACAGAATTATCTCTCAGAAGTTTAATGAAGATTGGCTTGAATGGATTAATTAATTCAATGAATTCTTCTGAGATTCATGCTCTATTTATAGGTGAGCAGATCGCGTCTTCGACTGGTCTAGGGAGCTCTTCGACTAGTCGAAAAATTAACAGATATTTGAAAAATTGGGCGCGATAAGCTTTGACCGTTTTACAACTGGTTGAAGGTCTCCTTCGACTGGTCGTAGGTCACCTTCGAAGAACCTGAATTTCATTGCTGGACTTTGAGTTGAAGACTTTCGACTGGTCGAAGATGCAGTCGACACTGTTCCTTCGACTGGTCGAATAGATTCCTGGACTAGTCGAAGCCTAAAAGAAAATATTCGAATTTTGTAACAAACTCATGACTGATCGAGGAATTTCTTAGACTGGTCGAAGCAAAGCTAAGACTAGTCGAAGAAGGCCTAGGACTAGTCGAAGAACAGACCAGACTCATGTAAAATAAACATCTAACTTATGTATCCAAATTGACCTACTCCTAAGGTCAACCTAAGGTCAGTCAAACCTCAAACATGCAGTAAGGACATTGAAACATTAGGAACAAGTGACCTTGAAGTTTAAGCTTTGAAGTCTTGATGTAGTTCAATCTTGAAATCTTGATGTAGCTCAATCTTGAAAGTGTCTTGCGTTCTTTACGAACTGTCTTGTACTCTTCTTGAAGTCTTGCATTCTTGAGTCATGTCTTGTGAGCAATTCTTGCAGTCAAGGTTGATCTTTGTACTTGTGAGTTTTGCTTGTTGTGAGCTTTGCTTGTTCATGAATGTTGATCTTTGAGAGAGCTTCACTTATGCAAGTTATATAATAGTGATTTTGGCACCACAAATTTGACAACAGACAAGGATATAAACTATAGCACTTACAATCTCCCCCTTTGTCAAATTAGTGACAAAACACATAACCATGATAAACATAAAGTAAAACAACTGGTTAAAGAATCATGAACCAGTTAATATTAACTAGCTTACCTGTAAATCAATATTCAATAATCAACATTCAACCAGTTCATTCAACTAGTTCAAACATACTCCCCCTGAGTAACATAACTAATGCTACTCCTCTCACAATCACATCGTTAAGAACAAACCATTCTCCTCCTTTTTGTCACAATATGACAAATGAAACAACCATAAAGGAGAACTAAATAAAGGGATATATGAAAGTAAACATGAGGAGTTATGAGATTATAGCAAAAACCAGAGATAGAGATACTCAACATAGTTTCACATAGAACAAATATCCAGCAAAAAACAAAGATAGTATCCAACTCAAAATCAGTTAATCCTAGTGTTAAGTTATAAAGTTATTATAGACCAGAAATTCCATATAAACTAATCAGAACCAGAACCATATGACGGAGCAGGAATAGAGGGATCAAGTTGATGCATGCCTTTGTTCAATCGCCTAAGATATTTGCGCATGTACTTGAATTGTAAATCATGAGCAACAGACATGTTATTCATCTTTACATTTATATTCTCAACTTTATCCTCTAATGCACTCAGACGAGCATCAACATCAGATGGTTCAAAATCTGGATCATTTGTTGAATCAGAATCCAGTTCCTCAAAAATTTCATCCATATTAATGTCATTACCAGCTTCTTCATGACCACCACCACCACCACCACCACCACCTTATTCAGGAAGTAATTCTAGCTTCATCTTATTGATATTAGTATTGTTGAAAATGAGATGATGGATCGGTACCTCATCAACCGGCATATCGACTAACATATGTGTAGCCAATACAGTCATTAAATAGGCAAAAGGAATGTCACTATGACCAGGATGGAGTCTAAACTGAAGAATGAAATGACAGATTAAAGATGGTAAACAAATCTGAGTACCACTGGAAATAGCATGGATAACACGAACCATAAAACCATAAACGAGGTCAAGTTAGTTTTATTACTCGAACGAGGATACAGATTAGACACAAAGATTTTGTGGAGAATTCTGTACTTGGGTAACAAATACCTTGCGGGAAGTGCATTCCCTTTTTGTATCCATTGAACATCCGTGTTGCACAAATCTCTAGTGAGCATACGTTTTTCAGAAATTGAGGGTTTATCAGTTAGGTTATGGATAGGAATACCCTCATCATTCACAGGAATGTCTATAAGGGCTGAAATTAAATGATGATCAATGTCAAAAGGCCCTTCTCTAGTAGATATTTTAAAAGTTAAATTATCCTATGAGAAAGCACTAATACATGCAAACATGGATTGGGCAATGGACCGGTATGCAGGCCCACCCCAATGTAATAAGTTAACCTAACCTACAGCTTCAAGTATAGGAAAGATGTCAAAAGGTGCAATATGATTAACATCAACAGGATGTTCAACAATAACATTACATAATCTAATGTCCCTAACATAAGATGGATCGTCATTGGGAACAAGAAGATGACGCTTAGAGATAATGGTCGATCTGGAGGAAGAAGAAGGACCACTGGAAGTAGTTTTTCTACCTTTAGAAGCCATTTGCAACAAAGATATCAAGGAAATAAGAAGTTGCAAAAGATTGAGAAGTGGATTTACTCAAAACAGATTTTTCAAAATCCAAACCCCAAATCTCAATGAAATCCAAAATAGAAAGCTTCAAGCTAGAAAAGTAAACAATCTAAACACAAATCTGCAAGAAAAACGTAATTGGAATACTAACCTTGAAGAACATGAACAATGGGTTTGACAAGTCAAAGCTCGGCTCCTTAGAGAGGAAAAACGGAATAAGGAAGAAAGCAAAATCCCCAAATTTTAAGTGATTCCCGAGATCTACGACTGGTCGTGGATATCTACGACCGGTCGAAGTTCGACTGGTCGAATATACTCACGACTGGTCGAAGAATGTCCAAAAATTCATATTTCTTGCAAATTATTCAAAAATTAAAAATCAATCTAGCAAATATATACACTATGATACAAGTAGGCATAAATAATCATTTCAAAATGCACATGCCAAGATCAAATTTCATCTTTTTGAACCTGCTTTTATCGAGAGGTTTTGTGAAAATGTTAGCTCGTTGATCTTCGGTAGGAATATATTTTAGAGATATAACTTTTTCTTCTACTAATTCCCAAATATAATGAAATCTAATGTCAATGTGCTTAGTACGAGAATGCTGAATAGAATTTTTTGAAATATTTAACGCACTGGAATTATCACAATGTAATAACATAGAATCCTGTTTAATTCCATAATCACTTAGCATTCGTTGCATCCAAACAAGCTGTGTACATGCATTACCAGCTGCGATATACTCAGCTTCAGGTGATATAGAATTTTGTTTCTTACTAAACCAGGAAACTAGACAATTTCCAATGTAAACGCAACCACCACTGGTTGATTTTCTATCATCTAGATTACCAGCCCAGTCAGCATCCGAGTATCCAGCTAATTGGACACTAATTGTTTCGACAAGAAAACAAATGTATTTGATTTGGGAGCATTATCTTATTCAATCATAATAATGGAATAGTTACGAAGACAATCGTCACATTTTATTGATTCTGAATTCATTTACATCCTCTGATATCCCTTGATTCTAAGATAGTTTACAAAGAATTCCTTGTAAGTTACAATTATCGTAGTTAAATATGAATTTCGACAGCATAACGACAATGATTTTAATCATCTCCTATGACTTAGGAGGAATAGACAAGTCGACCAATCAGTCTTCAAGAGAATAGAGATTTCGGCAGCATTTCAGTGCTATTCCGGTCATCTCCTGAGACTTAGGAGAAATACGCCTTTTCGTCGATGATTCTTCTCTTCCTCCTGAACAAGAAGAACTTGAAGATTTGAAGACTCTAGCCATTCCAGCAGCATATCAGCCCATTGCTGTTATAGACTGTCCAGCAGTCAGTTTGCGCGGGTCTGCGCAAACGACATGCTTTGCGCGGGTCCGCACAAACTACAGGAGCCCAATGCTCCTTTGCGCGAGTCCGCGCAAACTATATGAGCCCAATGCTCCTTTGCACCTTCTATCTTCTTCTTCGTCTTTCTTCCACTCTGAAATCTTCCAACCCCCTTTTGAGAGAAAGAACGGGGTATTTATAGACATTTTTACTGGTGTAAATCTCTGTTCTGGTCGATGTGGGACAAAATAACATCCAACCATTTTTATACCACCGTAAAACACTTTGCGCGGACACGCGCAAACGACATGCTTGCGCGGTCTCGCGCAATCTATCAGTCCCGCGCAATCTGTCTTCCTTGATCAACCCGTGCAACCCATTTACTTTGCGCGGTCCAGCGCAATCTATTCACTTTGCGCGAACCTGCGCAAAGTAGTCTTTAAACCTGATTTCTTTATCTTTAAACTGATTTTCTTGATCTTTCTCTTCTTCACTTCTTTGCTTATTTTATGCCTTAACAGATGCCCCCTCGATCAGTTCTTTGTTTTTTCAAAAAATCAAAGAAAAAGGATCAAATCACTCATTTTCTGTAAGGTGTGCGCGACCCCGTGCAAAGCTCGGTCGAGTACCATACTCGGCCAGAAATACTATAAATAGCCCAACACTTTAGTCATTTTCACGAACTGCTTGTGCTGTGCCGAAACTCTGCCCGTGCGATTTTCTTCCGCGCAAACTTCAAGGTAAAGAAATGATTGCTTCTCTGGAGAATAAACTTGCTAGCGTTCCTGATCAGGCAAGACTTATTCTTGAAGAAAAATCTAAACATGATGTAGCTCAGGCACAATTGAAAGAAGATTTGCGCAGATGCTCAGAAGCAGTGGGGATTACAGAAGATCTTTAAACATGTAATTTTGAACATGTGATCTTTGTTTTCATGTTTCTTGGACATAATTTATTTGGCTTCACATATGTTTTTATGAAAGCATTTTGAGATGTTTATAATAGCATTTTCACATTGCATGTTGATGACATTTATACTAATATTATCAAATTATATTTATACTTTATATAATAATTTCATTACATCCTTTACAATTTCTAAACCTTTTATGCTTTGTTAGTGCGGGATTCTCTATGTGAGTATTTAGATTGGTGGTACTAAGTTTCAATTTAATTAACCACACACAGTTTAAGCTCATGAGTAGTGGAGCGTGCACACACACAGAGTTTAAGCTCATGAGTAGTGGAGCATTTATGGGTCTTATGTGATAGCCACTGTAACTCTCTAGAGTTCGCTTTTAGGCTTTTCACTGCCTTGAGCTCACGGCCAAGGCCCATTGACGCTACCGGGCGGTGAACTGTTGGTTTTACGCACAGGGTTGGCCACGGTAACTTTCTAGAGTTCGCAGGGCTCGCAAGCCTACCTTTGGGCACCAAATCTATGGTCGTCAGTCCATCAATGAGTAGGTTTAAGCCCTTCCTCACGAGTTACTACTGAAATCAAACCCTAGATCTGGAGGGTCTTACGCACGGTTGGCATAAAGCTCGCACTGCGGCCCCTATTTTCTTCGTTTGTAAGGTCGAGCCCATTCACGGGAGGGCATTTTCATCCGTTCCCCGTGGCGCTGCCGGAAGCTATACAGACGGCATGGGAGTTACGGTGACTAGTCTTCGCGGATTTATGGCCTTTTAGGCTTTAAATCCTTGACTTTGTCAGCTGCCCGCATGGGTGCGCACGATGGTCTTCGCGGGCTTTTTAGGGCCACTGACTCCTCGCCGCTGCCCGAATGGCGATCTTCATAGGTCTTACGTATAGTTGGCCGGCTCTTTTAGAGCTTGATCCTTTGAGAACATTTTTTTTAATTTTTTTTTACAGAGCTTGATCTTTTTGATTTGGCTCAATTTGGCTCTTTTAGGATTTGGCTTGGCTATACTGCCTCTTTAATTGAGATTGATGTATCCTTGCTTTTGATAATATCTTTAAGAAGACCCGTGCCTTGTAAGGCAATAATATCTATGATCATCATCATTGCTAGTATAGTAGATATTTCCAACTGAGATAATATCTTCAAGAAGATCCATGCCTTGTAAGGCAATATATCAATCTTGTCAATATCTTCAAGAGAATCCATGCCTTGTAAGGCAATATATCAATTTTGTCAATATCTTCAAGAGAATCTTCAAGATGAAATTGATTTTGTCAAACTTATTTGGTGATGATGATCATATATATATTTTCGGATTTGATGCTTGATAATTGACATGCTTGTGAATTTCTTCTTCACAGCTTCTTTTGTTGACATATAAACATGATCTTATTCATCCTTGCCCCCTTTTGATACAGATTCATTATGTCGATAATATTCTGAATCAAAATCCACATGTCTATCTTTAGGGATAGTATCTTTTGATGAAACGGGCGTTGACAAGTATACTGATACCCTGTCCCTCTTGATTTGTGATTCTATATGCCCCATTGGAGTATACTTCTTTTACCACATATGGACCGTCCCATTTAGGCTCGAACTTGCCCCTTATTCGGCGAGTAATCACTATAGGTCTTTTCAGCATTAACACCATATCCCCTTTTTTGAAAGAGCGGTATTTAACCTGTTTATCAAATGCAGCCGATATCCTGGCCTGATATGACTGCAACCGCTACTGAGCTTCAAGACGTTTCTCATCTAACAGATCTAATTCTTTTAGCCTTATTTTTGCATTTTCATCATCTGTTACAGACTGATGTACTGCTATTCTGAGTGATGCCACCTGCATTTCAATTGGGATAACTGCCTCTATACCATAGATTAATGAATACGGTGTCGCCCCTGTTGCTGTACGATGGGTAGTTCTGTAGGCCCATAATGCTTTTTGTAACTTTTCATCCCAATCACGCTTATTGCCTGTCATCATTTTTTTCATTATTTTGATAATCGTTTTGTTAAACGCCTCTGTTAATCCATTGGCCGGAGGATAGTAAGGTGTTGAAAAAGAATGCTGGATGCCGAACTTCTAACACAACTTTTCCATGCCTCTATTTTTAAAAGGGGTGCCATTATCAGTGACGATCTTTTTCAGAATACCATGACGGTATATTATAGCATGCCGGATGAAATTGACCACGTCTGTCTCTTTAACACTATGCAAGGCAATTGCTTCGGTCCATTTGGAGAAATAGTCTGTTGCTGCCAGAATATACTGTTTTCCTTTAGATGAAGGGGGATTTATAGGACCAATCACATCGAGTCCCCAAGCTAAGAAAGGCCAGGAAGCAACAGACCGATGTAAGTCTTCTGGGGGAGCATGTATTACATCTCCGTGTATTTGACATTCATGACACCGCTTTACGTATTCTATTGCATCTTTGAACATAGTAGGCTAATAATAACCCATTCAATGCACTCTATGACATAAATTTCGGCCAGCTTGATGTGCTCCACATTCACCTGAATGTGCCTCCCGCAGCATTTGGTTTGCTTCTTGCTTGTCTAAGCATCTTAACAGCATTCCATTATAAGATTTTCTATACAATACTTCGCTGCATATGACAAATTTGCCCGATCGCTGTTTAATCTGCTGTCTTTGTGCATTATCTTCTGGCAAGATATTATATTTGAGATAATCAACAAAAGGCTACACCAATCATCTGTTATTACTTCCAGACAGGATATAGGAAACATCTCAACGGTTTCTTCGATAACTGCTGCAGATGGCAGGAATCTTCTTTCTTCTATAGTTACCTAAAGAGGACTTCGGTTTGTGCAGGATAAAGCTGCTGCCAAACTGGCTAAAGCATCTGCTTTTGCATTCTCCAGCCGCAGTATGTGTTTAATTTCCACATGACAAAACTGTTCAAGCAACTGTTGTGCCTTCCGATAATAGGGCAGGAGTTCTTCTTTCCTTACTTCAAATTCCGTTGTCAATTGATTTATAATCAATTTAGAATCTCCGAAGATATGCACTAATTGTATTTCCATTTGCTGGGCTATTTCCATTCCGATGATAAGAGCTCTGTATTCAGCTTCATTGTTTGTGCATGCGGTGCCCAATGTGAAGGAGTATGGTAATAAATCGCCTTGAGGCGTAATGAATATCACTCCTGCCCCCGCTCCCGATATTCGAGCAGCACCATCAAAATACATTTGCCAAAGATTCTGAGATTCAGCCAACATAACCTGTTCATCTGGGAATTCGTCATTGATTTCCTCACTTTCTGCTATAGGATGTGCTGCGAGGAAGTCTGTCATAGCTTGTCCTTTTACTGCTTTCGCCGGCTTATACGAAATAGTATATTCTGATAGCAATAACATCCACTTGGCTAGTCTTCCCGACAACATTGGCCTGGTCATCAAAAATTTTATCGGATCTGCTCTTGAGATCAGAGTTATATCATGGGAGAGACAATAATGCCTCAACTTTTGTACAGCGAATATCAGTGCCAAACATTCTTTTTCGATCGAGGAATAATTGCATTCTGCCCCCATCAATGTTCGGCTTAGATAATAAAGAACAGTCTCTTTTCCGGCTTCGTTTACCTGTGCTAACAAAGCACCCAAAGAATTTGTAGCTGCAGATGTATATAAGATAAGTGACTTACCTTTCACTGGAGCTGTTAACACCGGCGGTTGTTTCAATAATTCCTTAATTGAGTCAAATGTATTTTGACAGGCGTGATCCCATACAAATTCTGTATCTTTCTTCATTAACCGAGAAAATGACTGACACCTTCCTGCGAGGTTTGAAATGAAACGGCGAATGTATGCCAATTTTCCTTGTAAGCTTTTCAATTCCTTCAACGTCGTTGGTGGCGGCATATTTTGAATAGCCTTAATTTTTTCTGGATCAATCTCGATCCTCCTGTGTCGTACAACAAAGCCGAGGAATTTGCCAGAAGATACTCCAAATGCACACTTAGCAGGGTTCATCTTTAGTTGCTTCTTTCTGAGCCGACGGAAGACTGATGCTAAATGTTCGCGGTGTTCTTGATGATCTCCCAACCTGACCACCAAGTCATCAACATAGCATTCAACATGTTTATGCATCATATCTTGAAAAATATTTTTCATCGCCCTTTGATATGTTGCCCCAGCATTTTTGAGACCGAAAGGCATAACTTTATAACAATAAATTCCAATCGGCGTTTTGAAAGCCGTTGCCTCTTCATCTTCGAGTGCCATCCTGATTTGATTATAACCTGCGTATCCGTCCATAAAGGACATAATAGCATACTGAGTAGTGCTATCAATTAATAATTCTGTTATCGGGAGAGGGAAGTCATCCTTTGGACATGCTTCATTCAGATCTCTGAAGTCAATGCATACTCTAATCTGCCCATTCTTCTTTTTCACCGGAACAATGTTTGATATCCACTTGGGATATTTAACTTCTCTGATGAACCCAACCTTTATTAGTTTATTTACTTCTTTTTCGATTAATGGAATCAGGTCTGGGTGGAATCGCCTTTGTGCTTGCTTTACTGGTTTCTTTTCTTTGGAAATATTTAATCGATGCATTGCTACAGAGGGTTCCAATCCCGGCATTTCTTCATATGTCCAGGCGAAGACGTCTTTATTTTCTTTGAGAAGTTGGCCATATTTCTCAAATTCCTGATCTGATAGACTGACGCTGATGAATGTGTTCCTTGGCTCTTCTGTTGTTCCCAAATTTATTTCTCGCAAGCCATCTATCGTCGGCTGCCCCCCGTCTTCTATTTGTCTTGGAGCGGTTTCAGCATACTCGACTACCTTAGCATCTTGTTCTGACATTTGTTCTATTGAAGTCATATTTACTGATACCATATTTACTGATGATTCTGCTCCTAATCCTTGGAATTTTCTCCATTTTTCCTGATTAACTCCGAGAGGGATTTGAATTCCTTTCCCATGATTCAGTCCAGTGGGCTTGTCACAATCAAAACCCATATTTCTCATGATTTTCTTGCTTACTGCACTATATTTTCTTAAATTCTGCGGTGCTAACTCTCCATGATATATATTGCTTGTGTTTTCATTCTTCACCTCTGCTGCAGCGTGAAACTCTATTGCTTCAGGATATTTAGCACTGGCTCTGACTTGAAATGTTCCTGGGGCGGCTGCAAATGGCTTACATCTTTCGATATTGGGTAAGGGCATTGTGTAATTGGACTGTAAGACTTTCAGCTGTTCTGTCGACAACAATGTCAACAGCGGTTGTCCCGGTTGTATCAGGCGCTTTGGTACAAAATAGAACTTTTTTCTTGCTTCTGTAGTCCCAGGAGATTACGCCCTTTCTTCTCTAACTTTATTTATTTGGACATCTTTTAAGACTCTCTTTCCATCATCATTTCCCACTTCTTTGGAGAAACATTTATAATAGCTAGCATCTGCAAAGAAAGACTCAGCTTCTGTATAGGGTTTCGCATCAGCCATTACTTTACACTACATTCCGTCCTTACAGTATTTGAAACATTGGTGTAGAGTAGAAGGTACAATATTGTACTGATGTATCCACGGCCTTCCCAAGAGAAGGTTATATGTCGTCATAGCATTTATAACGTGACATACAACAGTAGTGATTAATTCTCCCACTTCTAATGTTACTGTAATTTTACCAAGTGCGCGTTGTCCATCTTGATTAAACCCCTGTATCATCATTCCACTGGGGCGCAAATCTGAACGGCGATAACCCAATTTAGTAATCATGGAGAGTGGCAAAAGATTCACTGCGGACCCATTATCTATTATAATCCGTTTTATCTTCTTTTCGCAAATGTACCCTTCTATCATCAATGGCCTGTTATGTTCCATTTCACCAATTAAATCGTCATCAGAGAAAGATATTACTGGTAGACAATTCATCTTTTCATTGTTTCTTTCATTCTTCATTTCTGTCAGTAAAGTTTCTCTCACATCGTGATCAGACAGTACTTGAATCAAACTCTGCCGAAATTCTTCTGACAACTTGAGCGCATCATAAATACTTAAACGTGCCGGTATACCCTTCAAGTGGCTAACTACGTCATAAGCCACTTTTGTCGCTGCGTCTCCATTTCTACTTCTATCCTCAGTATTCTGTCTTTCATCACTTCTTTCCTTATAACTCCTGCTTTTTGCTTTACCGGACTCATTATCTGCTTCCCTGATCGCAACGTAATCATTGTCGCATTTTGTTATCAACCTTCGATCTCCCTTCTCTTTTATTCCCCGAGTCTTTTCTTGAATTGACAATACATTTACTGTAGCCCTTGTATTCTTTTCTTTGCTTTCGCTGGTTATTATATCACCTCTATTTATCATTCGCTGTATGATGCATTTTAACGTGTAACAATTTTCCGTCGGATGTCCCACTAGGTGATGATAACGACAAAAGTTTCTTTCTCGAGTCCTCGTCACATCTTCAGGGCGTTTTGGTTCTGGTAATTTCAGGGTACCTGCTTTTAACAATTGTTGCATCATAGGCACCACGTCCTCTTTATCAAACTCAAATCCTTCATGAGAATCGAGCATTCTGAGCTTTTTTCCGCCGTATCTGTCCCTTGATTGATTCCAGCATTCTTTTCCTTCTGGCCTTTTGTCTCTCGAGCCCCTCGCATCTTGATTTTTCTTATCCCGATCGATGGTGTTGACGGTTGTCCTGCCAGGTATTCTTCTGACAGTTTCATGATGAAATGCTGGCATCTTACGAGTCATTAATTCCAATGCATAGGCTTTGGTAGCCAAATCGCGAAAGGTTCCGATATCAACGCTGGTGAGTCCGAACGCAATTCCTGTCTCCATAGAGTTCAGACACATTTTGACTTGTTCCTTTTCTTCCGGCAACTGCCTACACGATGCCCCCAGTGTCTTCCATCTGTCTATGAATTTTTCAACTGGTTCTCCTTCTCGCTGTCGTACTGAAGCTAATTCTATGATGCTAACATCGCGCTCTAACGAGAAGAAGCTTGACATGAAAGCATCTTGCATTTCTTCCCATGTGCGTATAGATCCTGGTGCTAAATTTGAATACCAACTGAAAGCTTTACTTGTCAATGATGATCCAAATAAGCGTAAACAGTATTGAGGTATCGTGGAGAAATTCCCCATGCTGGTGATGAAATGCATCAGGTGTTCTTCTGGTGATCCTTCCCCATTAAATTTCTGGAAATCTGGATGCTTAAAATTGGCTGGAAACGGAACATCCTCTACCTCTCTCGGGTAGGGTGTTCGGTATCTGAAACGACCGGTATTCGCGCGCTCCCTTTCTATTCTGACTGCTTCTTCGACGACTTGTCTTACATCATCCTGTATTATAGCTCTTGTCACTAGAACTGACCCTCGCGATCCTATCCCCTGCGGACGGGAGCCTTCAGGTTGGTTCTCTTGTCCATTTGTTGCTCCCATCATGGGCGGAGCCACTATCTGGGTTACATTATGTGCCAGAGTTGCCAGAGCTTCTCTGAGGTTCCGGCATTCATCCATTAGCACTCTTTGTGCCTCTGCCATTTGATCAACACGTTCTTCAGTAGTTGGTCTATTTCCTTGACCCGTCTCTGCCATATATACTGCGGCCTCTTGACTGTTTGTTGAAGCTATTTTTTGAGTAAAACGAGAGTATGTTGACGTAACAGGACTTATAAAGAGGGGAGAAATTGGAGTCTCGTTTGACTCTTGTGTACTTCCCGTGCTTTTAACCGATCGAGGTGATACAGTTATGGGCAAGCTTGTTTGAGGTGACACGGGCATCGGCGATCCTATCATCAGTGCTTTGCTTTTCTGCGATTCTGTCCATTTGGTCTTTGGAGCGACCAAAGCTGGAAAATCGTGCAACGAGAACTGCGAAGTAGCTTGTTCAGGATAAATCGCTAGAGGAGCGAGCTCGGGTTTTCTTCTTGTTATACTACGCGTGATTGGTCCCTCAGCTCTTGGTACAAGCAATTTCGCCCTGTGGTTCTTTAAGGTCTTTGCTTTTGTCTTTTTGGACAAGACCAAAGTTCAGTTCTCATCACTTTCTTGTGGTTGGGGTGAGACGGAAATGACTCCCGCTGTTACTTGAGTCACTTTGCGCCTGCTTGTAGTGCTTGCTTTCGTATGCTCAGGAGTTTGGCTTGGCGCATATTCAATTACAAACCCAGTAGCGGTGAATCGGAAGTTCACTTTCCTCACAACGTTAGCCATTAGCAATGTTATGTGATTGAATTTGGGTAACTTCAATAACGAAACATACATGAAATTAGTATGCGATAGATTAAGTAAACTATTTTAGAGATGAAGGGGAGGATGTTCCCACTGAGAGTCGCCATTTTGGCGTCTACCAGACGCCAAAAACAGTAATGAGAGTCTCACAACTTTCCCAATGTTAGTGTTAAATAAGATAAAGGTCCCCAGCAGAGTCGCCATTTTGTTTCGATAAGGAAACAAATGTATTTGATTTGGGAGCATTATCTTATTCAATCATAATAATGGAACAGTTACAAAGACAATCGTCACATTTTATTGATTCTGAATTCATTTACATCCTCTGATATCCCTTGATTCTAAGATAGTTTACAAAGAATTCCTTGTAAGTTACAATTATCGTAGTTAAATATGAATTTCGACAGTATAACGGCAATGATTTCAATCATCTCCTATGACTTAGGAGGAATAGACAAGTCGACCAATCAGTCTTCAAGAGAATAGAGATTTCGGCAGCATTTCAGTGCTATTCCGGTCATCTCCTGAGACTTAGGAGGAATACGCCTTTTCGCCGATGATTCTTTCCTTCCTCCTGAACAAGAAGAACTTGAAGATTTGAAGACTCTAGCCATTCCAGCAGCATATCAGCCCATTGCTGTTATAGACTGTCTAGCAGTCGGTTTGCGCGGGTCCACGCAAACGACATGCTTTGCGCGAGTCCGCGCAAACTACAGGAGCCCAATGCTCCTTTGCGCGAGTCCGCGCAAACTATATGAGCCCAATGCTCCTTTGCACCTTCTGTCTTCTTCTTCATCTTTCTTCCACTCTGAAATCTTCCAACCCCCTTTTAAGAGAAAGAACGGGGTATTCATAGACATTTTTACTGGTGTAAATCTCTATTCTGGTCGATGTGGGACAAAATAACATCCAACCATTTTTATACCACTGCAAAACACTTTGCGTGGTCTCGCGCAATCTATCAGTCCCGCGCAATCTGTCTTCCTTGATCAACCCGCGCAACCCATTTACTTTGCGCGGTCCAGCGCAATCTATTGACTTTGCGCGAACCCGCGCAAAGTAGTCTTTAAACCTGATTTCTTTATCTTCAAACTGATTTTCTTGATCTTTCTCTTCTTCACTTCTTTGCTTATTTTATGCCTCAACACTAATCTCATGAGGATACCAGAAACCGAGATTTACAGTACTTGCGACATATCTAATAATCCGCTTGACAGCAATCAAGTGAGATTCTTTTGGATCAGTTGATATCTTGCGCAAATACCAACACTTAGAGAAATATCAGGTCTACTAGCAGTTAAATATAACAAACTACCAATCATACTCTGATAAAGTTTTGAGTCAACATTTTTACCATTAGAGTCTTTTGAGAGTTTCAGGGTAGTACTCATAGGAGTATCGAAATTCTTGCCATTCTCAAATCCAAATCTCTTGATTAGATTCAAAGCATACTTATATTGAGAAATGAATATTCCTTCAGGTTGTTGCTTTACTTGCAATCCAAGGAAATAAGTCAATTCCCCAACCATGCTCATTTCGAACTGTGATTTCATCAAATCTGCAAACTCAGTAGTCAAGTCAGTACAAGTTGATCCATAAATGATATCATCAACATAAATTTGTACCATTAAGAGATGATCATTATGTTTTTTTAACAAACAGAGTTTTATCAACAGATCCCATTTGAAAATTATGAATTAAAAGAAATTTTGTTAGTTTCTCATACCATGCCCTAGGTGCTTGTTTTAATCCATAAAGTGCCTTTTTAAGCCGATACACATGATCAGTATTTTTTGGATCTTCAAAACCCATTGGCTGCTTCATGTAAATCGCCATTTAGAAAAGCACTTTTCACATCCATTTGATAGATCTTTATCTTTCTAAAACATGCAATGGATATAAATAGTTTGATGGATTCAAGACGTGCTACTGGTGCAAAAGTTTCATCAAAATCAATTCCTTCAATTTGTGTATAACCTTGTACCACTAGTCTAGCCTTGTTTCTAATTATATTTCCACACTCGTCAGACTTATTTTTGAAAATCCATTTTGTTCCAATGATGTGTTTATCTTTAGGTCTTGGTACAAGATACCAAACATTATTTCTTACGAATTGGTTGAGTTCTTCTTGCATCGCAACAATCCAGTTCTCATCAGCAAGAGCTTCTTTTACGTTAGATGGTTCTATTTAGGATGTAAAACATACATAATTACATATATCCTCAAGTTGTCTACGGGTGCGAACACCGGTGAGAGGGTTTCCAAGAATTTGTGTGGTTGGATGATCTTTAATAGTCCTCAACTCAGAATCAGTCTGATTTGATGAAGTATCGGGTTTATCAATGATTAGAACTTCATCATTATCTAAATTAGGGATTGGCGTGTTTAAGTGATCATCAATGATAACATTAATGGACTCTTGAATCACACCAGTTCTTTTGTTCAGAATCCTATAAGCTCGACTGTTTAAGGAATATCCTAGAAAAATCCCTTCATCACTCTTTGTATCGAATTTTCCCAAATTTTCACGATCTCGTAAAATATAGCACTTGCTGTCAAAAACTCGAAAGTATTTGACAGTGGGCTTTTTATTGAACCACAATTCGTAAGCCGTTTTATTATTATCTTTGCTAGTGTAGACTCGGTTGATAATATAGCAAGCTGTGTTGACTGCTTCAGCCCAAAGATTTTTAGAGAGCTTCATGCTATTCAACATGACATTAGCCATTTCTTGAAGCACCCTATTCTTTCTTTCCACAATTCCATTTTGTTGTGGAGTTTTGGGAGCAGAGAATTCATGTAATATTCCTTGGTCGGTACAAAACTTCTCAAAACTGCTATTCTCAAATTCAGATCCATGATCACTACAAATCTTACTGATTTGAAAAGATTTTTCAGTTTAAATCCTTTTGAGAACTTTTCTTACTTCTTCAAGGGTTTCAGATTTATCCCTTAAGAAGACTACCCATGTGAATCTGGTAAAGTCATCAACTATTACCAGGATACACTTTTTTCCACCACGACTTTTCATTCTGGTAGGTCTTATTAGATCCATGTGGAGGAGTTTGAGTGGTCTTGATGTGGTATTTGAATTCACCTTTTTGTGTGAGTTCCTTGTTTGTTTGTCTATCTGGCACTCACCACATATTTTATCTAATTTCTGAAGTTTAGGTAAACCTCTTATAAGTTCTCGTTTGCTCAATCTATATAAATTTCGATAATGTACATGTCCAAGACGTTTGTGCCATAAATCAGTCTCATCTGTATGGACCATGTAACATGTTTGATTAGATGAGCTGGATTTGCTAATAATATAGCAATTTTCAGACGTTCTACGTCCAGTTAATATTACAGAACCCTTATTGTTTAGTATCTCACAGCTTTGATTAGAAAACCGAACACTATGGTTATTATCACATATTTGAGATATACTAAGCAAGTTATGTTTTAAGCCTTCAACATATAAAACGTTTTTAAACACAGGAAGATTAAAAAGTTGAACCGTACCTTGGCCTATAATCTTGCAGTTGCTACCATCACCAAATGTGACTGAACCATCAGTCATATCTTTCAGATCCGTGAATAAAGCTTTGTCACCTGTCATATGCCTGGAGCATCCACTGTCTAGGTACCACTTTGAATGACTTGTTGCTTTAAAAGCAATGTGAGCAACCACGCAGACAACTTTAGGAACCCATTTCATAATTGTTTTGGGTTTGGGAACATAGTTGGTCTTCTTTTGTTTATAGTTGTAAGAATGACCTATAGAGTTAGATTTTAAGAGCTCCTTGAGTAAATCAACTATCTTTTTAGCTAGCGGATTTCGTTTCTAATTAAAGTTGACATGGCTGCTTCTAGGTTTTTGAATTTCTAGAAAAACCTTGATAAGTACTTTACCCTTTTGAGTTTGAGGACTCTCCTTTAACAAACATAGGAGGAGTATACTTTTGTTTAGGAGATAAATTTTTATCATAGCCCAACCCGGATAGATCGCCACATTTTCTTGATCTGGATAAAAGTTTTTCTGACTTTGGATCACCTTGGGCATATTTCCATGTGTCCTTTAGACTCAGAAGAGAAGATACTTCATTTTTGAGTTTCTCAATTTCAGATTTCAAATCAATAATTAAGGAGTTTTTGAATTCCAAATCGCATTTTGATTTTTCAAAACAATCTGAAATTTGTGATTTTCTAAGACAAGTGATTCAAAACATTCTTTGAGTTTAGAAAACTTTTCTTTTTGAAGTTTAAGTTTGACGGCAATTTTACAACTTTCCTTATATAGGGCATTGTAAGCGTCTTGAAGATCATCTTCATTTTCACATTCATTACTCAGATTTTCTTCACTTGTTGAGTCATTATCTGAAAATGTGAATTTGGCTAGAGTCATAAGAGCTTTAACTTCATTGCCCGACTCAGTTTTAGAATCTTCTGATTCAAAAGAAGCTTCAGAATCAGATGATTCATCCCATGTAGCCAACATACCCTTCTTCTTGGGTTTGTCCTTTTTAGGACATCTATTTGCTAAGTGCCCATATTCTTGACAGTTGTAACATTAACTATCTTTCAAAGATTTTCGAGATTTGGGTCTAAACTTCTTTTTATCATTCGATTTTTGAAAATAAACCCTTTTCTTGCTTTTGAAAATCTTGTAAAATTTCTTAGCTAAAAGAGCCATATCATCTTTTGAATCAGAATTTTCTTCTGAATTACATTTAGAAGATTTTAGTGCGATAGATTTACCTTTAGGAGCTTTAAAGTTTAACTCGTAGGTTTGTAGAGAACCAACTAGTTCTTCTACCCTCATATTATCCGTATCACGAAGTTCCTGGATCGCGGTTACTTTAGAATTGAACCGTTCAGGAAGTGAGCGTAATATCTTTGCACACACTTTACTTTCTGGAATTTTATCGCCAAGACCCCACATTGAGTTTACAATGTCATTCAATCTAGTATAAAAGTTCATAAACATTTCATTTTCCTCCATATGAATTTCTTCAAATCTGGTTGTGAGGAGTTGGACTTTAGATATTTTGACAATTGTAGTACCCTCGTGTGTCATTTCTAATATATCCCAAGCTTGCTTTGCAGTATCATAGGAAATGATTCTTTTGAACTCATCCGGTGATAGTGCGCAAGTGATTGCATTTAGTGCTTTAGCATTTGCACTACTCTCACTTTTCTGAAGTGTGGTCCATTGGTAATATAGTGTGACTTTCATAGATTTTGAACTGTCAACCCCAGTAACTTCCATGATAGGAGATTTCCATTCAGTTACTGTGGCTTGCCACACACTCTCATCCCAATTTGAGGAAGATCCTCATTCTGGCTTTCCAATAGGCATAGTTAGAGCCATCAAAGGGTGGAGGCCTAGTGACTGAAAGGCTATCAAAATTTGACATCTTAAATAGCTTAAATCGTTAGCTCAGGAATTAAATCCAAGAATTAAAAAGAGCCATTAGGCTTTGATACCACTTGAAAAGGCCTAGCTATATGTCCTAGAGGGGGGTGAATAGGACAATGCCAAATAAAATTTATAACAGCGGAATTAAAAAGAATATGATAGCCAAAATAAATCACAATGCAGGAAAGTAAAACAACCTCAAAATTCCGATCTTGAGAGGTTGATACAAATGTTGTTCTAAGGACAACCTTACACCAAAAACCAGAGTTTATGGTAGGACAACCTTATTTTTAGAAGGATCTTTGTATCAAATCTCAAACCAAAGAGGAATACAGAAATAAACACAAACTGAACTGAAATAAATTGTAATCACAAATGTATTGTTCTAGGGACAGCCATACACTATAAAAATGGTAGGGCAACCTTGTTGGAACAATCTTTAAAGGAAATTGAATATCAAGCTGATAAAGGAATAGCAGAAAATAAATTCTAAACTATTACAAAATTCCCACAATGCTTGAATTAAATGATTACAACATTCACCACCATACATACATCCCACAAATGAATAATTAAAGATTAGAAGTATAAATCATTCAACCACAACACAAGGGATTATAGTGGTTCGCCTATGTGTTCACCAACTGTTAAACAACAGCCACACGGAATGCTACTCCACTCCTAATATCCTCACACAGGGGATATTAGCGTTCACTGACAAAATAGGTTTTCACAGGTTCACCCAAAACCTTACAATTGTGTCTTTGTCTGTGGGCTTACACAATTAAAAAAAAAAACCCCACTTCTGAGTTTTCCTGGCTCTCCTCAGATAACCAATACAACAAGATTTTTTTGGCAAATCTTGAAAGAAACTAAAACAAAAAGGAATTTACAATTACATGTAAAATACCTGATTATCTCCTTCGTTGTAGCAGCCCGGTAGAACCAAGTCAGAGTAGATGATTGAATGTCCAAGTTCAATGTCCAGTACTCAATTACAATGGTTCTAGTTCTAATAGATTTTAAATTAAACCAAATAGGGCTTGCCTTAATTGATTTTGATTCCAAAGAAAGGGAATAACAATTCCTCTTATCAAATTAGATTGGAATAGCAGAAACAAAATCAATTAAATAAAGCTAAAGAAAGAGAATATTAAATAAGTACACTTAGCTTAGATGGAGCACAGAATTATCTCTTAGAAGTTCGACGAAGATTGGCTTGAATGGATTAATTAATTCAATGAATTCTTCTGAGATTCGTACTCTATTTATAGGTGAGTAGATCGCGTCTTCGACTGGTCTAGGGAGCTCTTCGACTAGTCGAAGAATTAACAGATATTTGAAAAATCGGGCGCGATAAGCTTTGACCGTTTTACGACTGGTCGAAGGTCTCCTTCGACTGGTCGTAGGTCACCTTCGACCAGTCGAAGGACTCCTTCGACTGGTCGAAGAACCTGAATTTCATCGCTGGATTTTGAGTCGAAGGCTTTCAACTGGTTAAAGATGCAGTCGACACTGTTCCTTCGACTGGTCGAACAGATTCCTGAACTAGTCGAAGCCTAACAGAAAATATCCGAATTTTGTAACAAACTCACGACTGATCGAGGAATTTCTTAGGCTGGTCGAAGCAAAGGTAAGACTAGTCAATGATGGCCTAGGACTAGTCGAATAACAGACCAGACTCATGTAAAATAAACATTCGACTTATGTATCCAAAGTGACCTACTCCTAAGGTCAACCTAAGGTCAGTCAAACCTCAAACATGCAGTAAGGACATTGAAACATTAGGAACAAGTGACCTTGAAGTTTAAGCTTTGAAGTCTTGATGTAGTTCAATCTTGAAATCTTGATGTAGCTCAATCTTGAAAGTGTCTTGAGTTCTTTACGAACTGCCTTGTACTCTTCTTGAAGTCTTGCATTCTTGAGTCATGTCTTGTGTGCAGTTCTTGCAGTCAAGGTTGATCTTTGTACTTGTGAGTTTTGATTGTTGTGAGCTTTGCTTGTTCATGAATGTTGATCTTTGAGAGAGCTTCACTTATGCAAGTTATATAACAGTGATTTTGGCACCACAAATTTGACAACAGACAGGGATATAAACTATAGCACTTACAATATTTTTAATGAGTTTGAATCATATTCTGAGGCTGACCCTGATTATCTGCCTTCTGATTTTAATGAGAGGTTGCATTCTCTTGAGGAACAGGTGGCTCAGATAAGTGTAACCCAAGATACCCAGTTCGCTTGTATGCACAAATATATAAGGCGCATGAACAAGGGTTTACACCAAATTGATCCATCTATTCCTGTTCCCTCTTCTAGATCTGACTGAGTATTTTCTTATATGGCCTGTAATAACTCTTATCATACCTTGTTCTCTTTTAGTTTGTGAGACTGACTTCGGATGAACTTGGTTTATGTTGGTTACTTATGTGAACTTGGTATATGATGATTTATGTTGAATGAACACTATTTGCTTTTATCTTTCATATCTTGACTAGTTTGCTCCCTTATGCCTCTCTTGTTACGTTTCCTATTTCGTATCTTAATTGCTTCTTTTGTCTAATTGTGACAAAAAGGGGGAGAATATATTTTATTATGCTAATATGGATATGGATTGTGGTAATCAGGAGTAAGTATGGATTGTGCTAGTAAGTATGGATTGTTCTACTCAGGGGGAGTAATTAATGTTCTGGTTATGCAACGCCCCTTGCTTTTGAGTACTTGGGTGTTACCATGTAACCAAACATAGTATAAGCACCAACCTAGCTTATGTTAACATTTACCTCTAATCTAACCTAAGTGTGGCCATTGGGAGTAATCTTCACTCATAGATCAGTTTCTATCCTACCGGTAATTTTAATAAATCAATAACTAAAGGTTAAGAGCCATGTATCGTGGCCCACTTACAAAAATAAAATGATCGAATCCTTCTAATTAAAGCCCGATAAAGGCCGAATGAATGAAAAAATGGCATTGATCAGAGTGTGACCCACGAAAATAATCTAGAAAAAAATTATAATGATTATATAAACATTTAAATATAAATAACTAATTTAGTTTTCAAAAAAAAAACCTGTAAAACATCCCCGAAGGAGAGAACCATCAGATTAAATATAAGTAGCTAATGATTTAAAAATATATTAAAAAATTTAAGTATAATAAGGATATTAAAAATAATGTAAAAAAAAATGATATTAAATATTATGACTATGTATTAGGCCATCTAATCCATATTCTAGTCATTGAATTTTAGATAGGTGGTCCCTTGGACCATTTCTACCATTGATGTTCAACTATGAAATAATCAAACCATCAAATCAATATAAATCTACAATTAGAACGAAACAGATTAGAAATATGGTCCACCTAGGTTTGGATATGCCTGACCATTGGTCAAAGGACCTGATGTGGGGCCTCCAAATGAAATGGATGGAGTAGATTTGTCAAATACACCCAGTAGACCCCACCTTGTAATTATATGAGCACCTTTTGTGCGTGCACCTGCATCGCACCAGAACTGTGCATGCGGCTTTGACCACGCTGACCCAACAACTCAATGAAAAAGAGAAATTTCCTCTCGTTCTCCCGCCCGACGTGCGTTCAAATCGGGCCATCCAGTCAACGATATAAACAACCACCATTCGAATAAGGAGTGGTGATCCAGACCGTCCATCTAATAGGGTGGGACCCACCAACCCTAACCATGCTTGCATCGGAGATTGAAAGCCACCTGCATAAGCTCGAGCATCGACCGGTCGAGCATTGCAAATGAAGGACACTGATGAGGAAAGAACAGCCACATACGCCATCTCGCTGGCGAATCCAACTGTTTGGAATGGTCGGTTGCCACCCACACACACAAGAGTAGGCCCCGTCAGCCCTACAGTTTCCAAAAGAAGTCCCCTACTCGTCGGAAAGTGGAGAGAAACTTTTTACTTATAGCAACTACCATCTCAACCATTCTTCATCATCTGGAAGCTTCATCCGACGAGATCCGGAACGTCTAAAATAGGGCTGCTCGGAATATCTCGTAAGGAAGCTGAGAAATTGATGAGATGCAACCTCGACTCAAGCCACCTCCATTTTAGCTAATATCATAAGCGACGGCCCTCCTTGGACCGTTTGATGGGCCCTGTTTCGACAAGAAAATAAATGTATTTGATTTGGGGGATTTTTTTTTAATGATAATAAAGAAAGAACAAGAGAACATTGATCACATTTATTCTGAGTTCATTTACATCCTCTGATTCCCTTGATTCTGAAAACAAAGCACAATCAATCAAAACAGATAAGATAGCTTGATAGAAATTTCGGCAGCATTCCGACGCTATTTTAGTCATTTCCTAGATATTTATGAGAAATTGCTGATCTGATTAGCCAATCTCTAATGAGATAGAAATTTCGGCAGCATAACAACGCTATTTCAGTCATCTCCTAAGTACTTAGGAGGAATTGCTGATCTGATCAGCCAATCTTCAATGAGATGGAGCATCCTTCCGGTCATTCTTCCTTAAAATATGAAGTAGCCCACTGAAGTATAGCCAGGACCCGAAGAAATCAGGCCGATTATGTTAAACGGGTCTAAAAAGTCCCCTAGAATGTAAGATCATGAGGTTGCCACCGTTCGTTTGGCTTGAAACTTTATGTGTAGCCTTAGAACCACAGATTAGCCGTGCACGTCAAATTTCAGCTCCTGAATCCTTCTAAAAATAGCCAAAATAACAAATCAGCCCCTGAGATCGTGATTTGCGGCCCGCCTGATATTTGGATATGCTTGAAATTTGGTCTTGACACCTTAAATAAGCTGATAATGTGGATGGACGGAGCAGATTTCCCACAAACATCATGTTTAGGCCCATATGTATGTTGCATGTACATAGTGCATAAGTGCACAAGCCATGCACTATATATCTCAAAGTCGGTCAAAGAAGCTGACCCGAGCTTCTTCTTCTTCATATAAGAAAACGCAACAGCGTCTTCATCCATGCTATCCATTTTTGTGTAGTGGGGCCCATTCACCATCTGATTCGATGATCAGATCCGTTCATTCTCTCCATGGTATGGGAATTACCCTCACCTAGGTGAGATTTTGACCCCATGCAGCTAATTGTAAAATCTGAACCGTTAATCATGAAATGGACGGCAAAACGAAAGGTCATGTGGTCCGCACCAATTCCACTTAAACAGCAGTCCTTCCTCAATGGTTTTTTGCTCTGAATTCAACCAACGGAGTGGATTTCTTCATCACCGTCGATCTTGGGCCACCGAAATTCACAGAGTCGACGTACGTCGACTCTGTTATAAAGAAGAGCTTCCGTCTTTTTGTTGTGGGCCACCATGATGCAGGGAAAAGTGAATCTGAACCGTTCATCAGGTAGAGGGATAAAAACCCATGAAAACCATGTTGATATTTCATGATCATGTTGTTCCTCATGATCGCTATAACGATCAAAAGAAGAACGTTCTGCTACTGTTTCAGCATGATTGTCTCAGTGGACCACATCATCAGATGATTGAAGTTCACCATTCGTGGTTAAAATATCGAGAGGAAGATGGTGGATGGTGTGGATTCCTCAAAAGATGTCTATACTGGGTATTACCAACAAAATAGTAAACTTTTCTTCTCTGTTTACGTCCAACTGCTCGTCGGGCCGTTTGCGCGGTTCCGCGCAAAGTAAATCTTCCCTGAGGCAGAGCTTTGTGCGGACGGCGCAATGGAATTTCCTCCATTCCTGTTGCGCGGGGCCGCGCAAAGGATCTTTCCCAAATCCCTTGAAAAGTGGCGTGAATGCCATGTCGACTTCACTCTGCGCGACTGTGCGCAAGCAACTTTGGACCACTTCTGTTGCCCGGTTCCGTGCAAAGCTCTTCTGCTCTCCTTCTCTTGCCTTGCTTCTCTCTCATTCTCTTGCTCACCAACTGATCTAATCCGATCCAACTCCTCAAATGAATCAAGGAGGGGTATTTATAGGCCCCACCACCTTACAGAGTGGTGATCACCACCACTTATCTCTTCACAAATGAACTTCTTCCTTTCTTAAATCATGGTGTCCACCAAACTCTTCTTAGATGGTGGTGTCCAGCCTCTTTTCACTAAAATAACACTTATACCCGCTTATTACCAAAATACCCTTTTTAATCCTTTTTACTGAAATACCTAAACTACCCCTGGAGATGGATTTTTACCAAAATACCTAAACTATCCCTTGAACATGGATTTTTACCAAAATACCTAAACTACCCCTGGACATGGATTTTTACCAAAATACCTAAACTAACCCTGGACATGGATTTTTACCAAAGTACCCCAGAGTGAATTTTTACCGAAATACCCCCGGACATGGAAATTACCGAAATACCCCCGGACATGGAAATTACCGAAATATCCCGGACATGGAAATTACCGAAATACCCCCGGACATGGAAATTACAAAAATACCCCCGGACATGAAAATTACCAAAATACCCCGGACATGGAATTCTCTGACCACTGCAATGAGATATTTTTTTGTGCCTCAACAGATGCCCCCTCGATCCTTCTTTGATTGATTTCTGAAATCAAATGGAGGATCGATCTTCCTCCGCTTGAAGAATCTTTGATGAACTGCAACTGAAGAATGATTGGATGATCATACTTGCATGGCAGACTGGATGATCATTCTTGACCAGAAGACTTTAGTGCTCATATTTGACTAAAGATTGGAATGCTCATATTCGACCGAATACTAGAATGCTCGCATTTGACCAGAAGACTGGAATGCTCGCATTTGACCGAAGATTGGAATGCTCGTATTTGACCGAAGATTGGAATGCTTGTATTTGACCGAAGATTAGAATGCTTGTAGTCGCACAGAAGACTTGAACAACTGCGCTCGATCAGAGGATTTGAACAATCGCGCTCGAACGGAAGATTCGAATGATTGCGCTCGATCAGAGGAGTTGACTGCCCCCCGCTTGCAGTGAAGAGAGAATGCTTTATTTAGAGAAGATGAAATTTTCTTTTCATCGAAACTTGCAACCGTAACAGCTGTGACGACTTTGTCTCTGAGCAACTTGAGAACCTTCTTTCAACAAAAACGGTCTCTTTGATCAATTCCAGCAACTCTTTTTCTTCAATTTTGTGTCCAAAGAGTTGTTCTTTAATGCTGCTCCTGCCGCAATAACTTTTCGATCGTTTCCTTTATTCATGATCTGCATAACTCAAGCTTTTTCGAATGATAATCTTTCCTGCCAAATTAATCAGAATTAGTATCTTATTTCATTATAATTTTTTTCAATTTAGCTTTATGAAGCATTGATAATTTTGAAATAGATTGAGAGTTTCTCCTCTCTTTAGGCTGAGTGTGATATTCGCTTTATTGCCGTGCTTCGCATTGCATCCTTTGCTCATTAAATAGTGCTTTTGGAGACATCATTTCCAGTTCCAAAGGTTCAATTGCTGAATCATTTTGCTGAGCTATTTCTTGCTTGTGCTCCTTAATATTTCTTCATAGACTTTTTCCTTGGATCTTTGCTGATTTTGGAGTCTTGCGATATCATTACTCATAATTCTCAGCATATGAATTCCTTTGCCGCGTATAAGAGATTATCAAGAAGACCAAGGCATAGATTACTTTGAAGGCATAGATCTTGCCCCCTTTCCCGGTCAATGGCGCATGAAGATTTCTTCAGAAGATAATACTTCCAAAGTAAAGCCTGCTGATACTCCTGAAGGATGAATAATCTTTGCTGCTCCTTTAACGAATTCAAAGAATATATTCGAATCCCTTATGACTTTTGTCAATGTATTAATTGACTTTGAAGACTTGAACCTTTGAATAGATAATTGCCAATATCTTGAAGGCATTTGTTGTTACTGCCATCTGAACCTGATTCAAGAGAAACGCATCTTTGCATATATATTTTTTGCTCAACATTTAAAATTTTCATCAAGCAATTTGCATATTTGAGCATATCTAAATTGAAATATGTATTTGCGGCATTTTGAATGCTTTATGCTTTTTGAGCAGTGGTGCTAGTGCACTTTGACTGACCATACTTTAACTGGACAAGACTAACTGACCATACTTTAACTGGACGAGACTGACCTTGACCTGACTGAACTTGACTTAGACTTGACTAGTCTAGATTGAACTAAATTAGACTGAACTGGACTGGACTGAACTAGACTGTATTTAAACCTTTTATGCTTTGTTAGTGCGGGATTCTATATGTGAGTATTTAGATTGGCGGTGCTAAGTTTCAATTTCAGCTAGCCACACACAGTTTAAGCTCATGAGTAGTGGAGCACGCGCACACACAGTTTAAGCTCTTGAGTAGTGGAGCACTTATGGGTCTTATGTGATGGCCGCTGTAACTCTCTAGAGTTCTCTTGGACTTTTCACTGCCTTGAGCTCACGGCCACGGTCCATCAGAGGGGCCCATTGACGCTATCGGGCGGTGAACTGTTGGTTTTACGCACAGGGTTGGCCACGGTAACTCTCTAGAGTTCGTAGGGCTCGCAAGGCTACCTTTGGGCACCAAATCTAGGGTCGCCAGTCCATCAATGAGTAGGTTTAAGCCCTTCCTCACGAGTTACTACTGAAATCAAACCCTAGATCTGGAGGGTCTTACGCATGGTTGGCCTAAAGCTCGCACTGCGGCCCCTGTTTTCTTCGTCCGCAAGGTCGAGCCCATTCACAGGAGGGCATTTTCATCCGTTCCCCGTGGCGCTGCCGGAAGCTATACAGACGGCATGGGAGTTACGGTGACTAGTCTTTGCGGATTTATGGCCTTTTAGGCTTTGAATCCTTGACTTCATCAGCTGCCCGCATGGGTGCGCACGATGGTCTTCGCGGGCTTTTTAGGGCCACTGACTCCTCGTCGCTGCCCGAATGGCGATCTTCATAGGTCTTACGTATAGTTGGCCGGCTCTTTTAGATCTTGATCCTTTGAGAGCTTGATCTTGATCTCTTTTTTTTTTTTTTTTTTTCTGCTCTTTTAGGATTTGGCTTGGCTATACTGCCTCTTTGATTGAGATTGATACGTCGCTGCTTTTGATAATATCTTCAAGAGGATCCGTCTGATAAAATCTTCAAGAAGATCTGTCTGATAATATCTTCAAGAAGATTTGTCCGTGTTGTTCATAATATATCAGTCTTGTTAATGTCTTCAAGAGAATCTTCAAGACGATATTAACTCTGCCAGACTTATTTGGTGATACAATGATCACTTTCTTTTCAGAATACTTGCTAATGTAATTGATATGCTTGTGAATTTCTTCTTTATAGATTCTTTCGATGACGTATGGTCATGATCTTATTCCTTCTTGCCCCCTTTTGATATAGAATCATTATGCTGATAATATTCTGGATCAAAATCAGTAGCTTCTTTAGGGATAGTATCTTTTGATGAAGTGAGCATTGACCGGTATGCTGATACCTTGCCCATCTTGATTTGCAACTCTGTACGCCCCATTGGAGTATACTTCTTTTTATATACGGCCCATCTCATTTAGCCTTGAACTTGCCTCCTGTTCGCTGCTGAGCTGCTAGATGTTTCTCATCAAGCAGATCTAACTCTTTCAGCCTTATTCCTGCATTTTCATCATCTTTTATAGACTGATATACTGCCGTTCTGAGCGAAGCCGCTTGCACTTCAATTGGGATGACTGCCTCTATGCCATAGATTAATAATACGGTGTTGCCTCGTTGCTGTGCGATGAGTAGTTCTGTATGCCCATAATGCTTTTTGCAATTTTTCATCCCAATCACGTTTACTCCCTGTCACCATCTTCTTGAGTATTTTGACGATCGTTGTATTGAACGCCTATGCTAGTCCGTCGGCCGGGGATAGTAATAAGGCGCTGAAAATGAATGTCGAATGCCGAACTTTTGACACATCTTTTCCATGCCTTGGCGAAAATTTTCTTCGGTGTTGGCGATAATTGTCAATGCTTAACAGCAGTCATCAATGCTTGGTAACGATCATCAACGCTTGATAGCGATCATTAACGCTTGGTATTTGGCCATGACTTGATATGCTTAAAAGCCTGTTTTGCTTTAGCAATGATTTGTTATGCCTGAAAGTGCTAATCTTGGCGATAATCATCGACGTCAATGACTTGATATGCTTGAAAGCCTGTTTTGCTTTGGCAATGACTTGATATGCTTGAAAGCTTTTGCTCAAGATTAACTTTGCCCCTGTCTCGAACTGATCAGGCCTGTATACTTTTATTTCGTCTTTTATGTCGTATACCTCCTCCACAATTTTACTTTTATCAACCATCTTTTATAACTTATTCTTCAGGCCATTTACTTTTCTTTTCTTCTTCAATTCTATCTCCTTTCCTTTCTCCTTGTTTTTTTTTTTTTTTTTCTGCAATTCTCTTGCTCTTCTACTTATCGGCGATAATCGTTAATGCTTGATAGCAATCGTCAATGCTTGTTGGCATTAGTGCTTACTTTTGCCTCCAACTTTGACCTGCAAAAATTGATATAGACAATTATTATAAACAATTATCATCGCGGGGAATTAACAATTACTTCATTTAGGATTCTGGGATTTTGGCATTCTGAAACTTTACTGATATTCTGAGACTGCTTATCTTGCCCCCTGAATAATTGTGCCGTGAATCTTCTGAATCAAAACGCTGTAATTCTTCTATCAAGTGATCATTTTCCTTCGGGATCATATGTCATTACTTTCTCTTTTATTTCTCATGTCTTCTTTTATGACAATTTTACTATTGTCAATCATCTCTTGTAGAATATTCTTTTCTTCTTTGCTTCATTTTCTTTGAATACTGTAACTGTGGCAATTTGATTGCCCCTGCAGCTAGCGATTGATTCCTCATAAGCAGTATATCGTTCTTCTTCGACTGTATGTTTCCCTTATTCCTCAAATTGTCCAAACCCCTTCTCATCCAAGCTGATTTGTTTTCTTGAAATAGCCGATTCATATGAGAGTGGAACAGCTTCACTTTGACTCTTGTTCTTCTACTCTGGGGAGTTGTGACGATGCCCCCTGGGTTCTCTATTAATCGATGAATTTATTAATTCATTAATTGATTCAGTTGGACTAACTTCTCATTCTGACAGCTTCGTAAATTTTTTTACACCAACACGCTATCATCCGTTCTTCATTGTCTTGCCGAGCTACTGATGAAGCAGAAACTGCTATCGACTTTACCTGGCATTGTCTTTTTTTTTTTTTCCGATCGCAACTGATTTGATCTTCCTTGATACTCTTTGGCATTGTTGTTTGATACTTTCGACATTACCTCGCTTCTTCTTCACTAAGTGATCGAGCAAGAGGAAGAACCTCAACTTCCTTGCCATGAAAGTGCTTCCGTATGATGCCCATTATTTGGTCAGCATGTGAACATAGCTTTGTATAAAAACCTGTTGAATTTGAATTGGCTTCAGCACTCTGAATGCTTTTTATAAAGCATCTAAAATTGTCGAATTAGCTTTCTTCTTCAGCATGCTCCTCTTCAGCTATATCATTCAACTCTCTTTTGATAGCATTGTGCCATAATTGGATCATTCTTCAGCCTCTTCAGCTACAATTGGATCAAGAGCTGACTCCAAATGTTTCCTTTTTCCAGTCTTAGAAGATTCACAAGCGCACCACCCTTTTTTTTTCTGTTCGATCTATTAATTGGCCATGTGTGGGATCCACACAGCACTGTAGTTGAGGATTATCTTCAGTACTTTTAAGGACCTTGGCAGTATTTTTCCCTTCCATCCAGGTGAATATGATCCTTTGAAAAAGCTTTTTTTTTTTTTTTTTTTTCATTTGGGACTATCTTGCACAAGCATTTCAGCATATTTGTTCCTCTTCCTTAGACATGTGCTGACTAATTGATGTTTGGATTGCTTCCATACAAGAAGCTAGCTCTCTCCGGAAACTGTCATTATTCTGGTATTATTTGTCTTGGATCGAAACTGATTTGATCTTCTCTGTCACTTTTTAGTGGAAGTCTATTGGATGTGAAGTAAACAACCACGTTAGTCAGGAGAAAGATCGCTGCGGTATATCTGTCATTAAGAACAGAATGTTAGTTATTTTGATTAAATAAAACTGTACTTTATTTTTAGAGATGAAGGGGAGGATGTTCCCACTGAGAGTCACCATTTTGGCGTCTTTACAGATGCCAAAAAGTGAAAAATGTTCTCTGAATATTTTCTAAGTTACCATCGAATAATATATCCCCAGCAGAGTCGCCATTTTGTTTCGACAAGAAAATAAATGTATTTGATTTGGGGGATTTTTTTTCAATGATAACAAAGAAAGAACAAGAGAACATTGATCACATTTATTCTGAGTTCATTTACATCCTCTGATTCCCTTGATTCTGAAAACAAAGCACAATCAATTAAAACAGACAAGATAGCTTGATAGAAATTTCGGCAGCATTCCGACGCTATTTTAGTCATCTCCTAGATACTTATGAGAAATTGCTGATCTGATCAGCCAATCTCTAATGAGATAGAAATTTCGGCAGCATAACGGCGCTATTTCGGTCATCTCCTAAGTACTTAGGAGGAATTGCTGATTTGATCAGCCAATCTTCAATGAGATGGAGCATCCTTCCGGTCATTCTTCCTTAAAATATGAAGTAGCCCGCTGAAGTATAGCCAGGACTCGAAGAAATCAGGCCGATTATGTTAAACGGGCCTACAAAGTCCCCTAGAATGTAAGATCATGAGGTTGCCACTGTTCGTTTGGCTTGAAACTTTATGTGTAGCCTTAGAACCACAGATTAGCCGTGCACGTCAAATTTCAGCTCCTGAATCCTTCTAAAAATAGCCAAAATGACAAATTAGCCCTTGAGATCGTGATTTGCGGCCCGCCTGATATTTGGATATGCTTGAAATTTGGTCTTGACGCCTTAAATAAGCTGATAATGTGGATGGATGGAGCAGATTTCCCACAAACATCATGTTTAGGCCCATATGTATGTTGCATATACATAGTGCATAAGTGCACAAGCCATGCACTATATATCTCAAAGTCGGTCAAAGAAGCTGACCCGAGCTTCTTCTTCTTCGTATAAGAAAACGCAACAGCGTCTTCATCCATGCTATCCATTTTTGTGTAGTGGGGCCCATTCACCACCTGATTCGATGATCAGATCCGTTCATTCTCTCCATAGTATGGGAATTACCCTCACCTAGGTGAGCTTTTGACCCCATGCAGCTGATTGTATTGTTCCTCATGATCGCTATAACGATCAAAAGAAGAACGTTCTGCTACTGTTTCAGCATGATTGTCCCAGTGGACCACATCATCAGATGATTGAAGTTCACCATTCGTGGTTAAAATCTCGAGAGGAAGATGGTGGATGGTGTGGATTCCTCAAAAGATGTCCATACTGGGTATTACCAACAAAATAGTAAACTTTTCTTCTCTGTTTACGTCCAACTGCTCGTCGGGCCGTTTGCGCGGTTCCACGCAAAGTAAATCTTCCCTGAGACAGAGCTTTATGCGGACGGCGCAATGGAATTTCCTCCATTCCTGTTGCGCGGGGCCGCGCAAAGGATCTTTCCCAAATCCCTTGAAAAGTGGTGTGAATGCCATGTCGACTTCACTTTGCGCGACTGTGCGCAAGCAACTTTAGTTGCGCGGGTCCGCGCAAACCACTTCTGTTGCGCGGTTCCGCGCAAAACTCTTCTGCTCTCCTTCTCTTGCCTTGCTTCTCTCTCATTCTTTTGCTCACCAACTGATCTAATCCGATCCAACCCCTCAAATGAATCAGGGAGGGGTATTTATAGGCCCCACCACCTTACAGAGTGGTGATCACCACCACTTATCTCTTCACAAATGAACTTCTTCCTTTCTTAAATCATGGTGTCCACCAAACTCTTCTTAGATGGTGGTGTCCAGCCTCTTTTCACTAAAATGACACTTATACCCGCTTTATTACCAAAATACCCTTTTTAATCCTTTTTACTGAAATACCTAAACTACCCCTGGAGATGGATTTTTACCAAAATACCTAAACTATCCCTTGAACATGGATTTTTACCAAAATACCTAAACTACCCCTGGACATGGATTTTTACCAAAATACCTAAACTAACCCTGGACATGGATTTTTACCAAAGTACCCCCAGAGTGGATTTTTACCGAAATACCCCCGGACATGGAAATTACCGAAATACCCCCGGACATGGAAATTACCGAAATATCCCGGACATGAAAATTACCGAAATACCCCCGGACATGGAAATTACCAAAATATCCCCGGACATGAAAATTACCAAAATACCCCGGACATGGAATTCTCTGACCACTGCAATGAGATATTTTTTTGTGCCTCAACAGGCCCCACATTATTTTTAGCCATATCAGGACCGTCCAAGTGGCCCTGATCTATGGATAAACCGCCCAGTTGAAAAATGCCATTTTCATCTTCCATCTTCCTCAACCTGATTGTAAAGCCCACCTTCTGCAAAAACCGGCCCATTCACTCATCCGGGCTGTTCATCGTGCGGCCCACACCATTTAAAATCCATCTGGACAGTCGTTTAGTACCCTGCAATAGGACCCAATGCATTAGATGACCCTGATGGCTGGCCGTTCTCGGCAGCTATGTGTTAACAACACGCTAATCACTGGGATTAGCTGTGGATAGTTCTAAAAATAGAAATGCCTATAAAAGGTCGGGAATTAGGGCATCTCCTAAGGAAAACATAAAGAAAGAAAGGGGAAAGCGATAGAGAGAGAGAGAGAGAAAGAGAGAGAAAGAGATAGGTCGGCCGCTGGAACGTCGCATGCTCGACTCAGTTATGCGGTCCGTCTGCTGTGAAGAAAATAGAGAGTGAGAGTGAAATAAGACAGAGAGATGGGAAGTTCTAGCGAGTGAGAAGGTTGAAAGGTGGGAAGAGGTGCGGCTGGGGAGAGTTCCAACCGTCCATCAGTGACCGGGCGACCCCCTCTGTTCAACTCAGTCCAGAGCTGGGTCTCAGCCATCGAAATCGACTCGAGCCAGTCAGGACTGGACCTTTGTGATGCCGACAATCAGTTCCACTGCTGATCAGGTAACCACACCTACCCTCCCTCTATTTCTCTTGGATTTCAGCTGCTTGACTGTTTGGGTTCACCTCAACTCAGTCACAAGTTGGGTGACTCGGTTCGACATTTCAAAGAGTAGACCCTAACTTGAAGTCGTGAGCATGATCAGACTATCTCAAGCTAAGATCAGTGTCTTGAAATTGTCTCAGATCCCACTCCGCATTACGTGCTACTAGACAAAAAGGACTTGACCAAATCGAGTCAAAACTGAGTCAGTGGCTCACCTTCCTTTCGACATGGAAGCCCTGACTCAGTTGGGCCCGGGTAGCGGCTCACCCCAGTTAAGCTTGAGCCTAGCCATGGGGTTCCAGATTTGCCCATTTGGGCGCTGACCTGATCATTTTACACAACTGGGTCAAGTCAATACTCCTTATCAGGCTGACTTGGTCAGTTTTCCGACTGAGTCAAGCTGATTCCAACCAATTGTCAATGGTTTTGGGAAGCAATGGGTCCTTAATCTGACCCTGTAATTAAACACTCTTGAAACAAACTCAACTAGTAGTTAGTTGAGAACTTCAACCGAGTCAACTCGGTCGTGACTCACCAGTGTTTTATAACCATTCCTCCAGGTGCAACCAACAACCATTTACCTTAGAAGACACTCCTACTTACAATCTGACCAATCCAGACCTTTACATTCGCATCTCATGACAAGACGAACTTCCAATCTAGGTAAGGGATATCCCACATGGCTTCATCATTTCATGAAATTCTAAAATAATTGTAGAAAGATATTATAATTGTGCAAATAGTAGTTGTGTCCATTTTACTTTGAATTGACATGAATGAACATGTGGGAATGCCTCAATTTATGTTACTCTAACATATCTTACGAGAATTGCATTAAGATTACCATGCCATATTTGGAATTGCTTATATATACATACATTTTTACTTATTGCACATTCATTATGTCACATTTGAAATTACTTAAGTACATATATACATCTTCTAGTTGCATTAAATGTAAGAGTCTTGCTTCCACTACAATAATAAAATTGTGCCATTTCTCATTATATGGGTTAGAATTATTATAATTGGATACAAATGAATATCTCTTTTCTTAAGATGCGCAGTAATCCTGTTACTATCCTAATGTGTTTGAAATGTCATATTTGAGCCATCTTTCGGACTTTGGGAAAGTAAATGAAATTATATTGAACTCATATTTGAATATCAGATATCATATTAAAGGACTACAAGTCTTGATCATGCTTGTGAGAGTAATCTTGTGAATTCTATGGAATGTGCACGAGCATCATGGTACGTGACATTTCAAGCATGACATATGAGCTTTTTCGAGTGCTCGATGTAAGTCACACTCTGATTGAATTCCTGAAGGCTCTAGCACTTCAGTTAAACTCACAGAGCATGTGCATTTGAGTCACTTTGGGTGCTCTTTCTTTTCACGAGGCTTTTCCGGGATTAGACACTCCTCGGGCGTATCCCGTGTATTTTTCCAGGAGATATCCTTGGGCGCACTCACTTACATGGC
The DNA here is from genome assembly GCA_021015155.1 of Magnolia officinalis. Lineage (NCBI taxonomy): Eukaryota > Viridiplantae > Streptophyta > Magnoliopsida > Magnoliales > Magnoliaceae > Magnolia > Magnolia officinalis. Next base: position 43,721,667 of record JAJHSJ010000006.1, on the reverse strand, counting down.
TTTTTCCAGGTAGATAATCTACCGCGGGCGGTCTACATGGTTTTTTTTCGGGTGGCTAGTTCTCCTTGGGCGTACCTATGAGTATTTTTCCAAGTGCCCAGTTCGCCTTGGGCGACCTTTTATTTTGACAGCTGGATGTGCATTCCCAGATCTGTGACTTTGTCATACATTCATACATCCATCTATTTACATTTAAATTCATCTTACTCTCAATATGATTGATTACGTGTGGTTTAAACTGTTTTGGAATGATATGGTATGCATGAATCCTTGCGGAAAATTCCCACTGAGTTTTCACACCCAATAGCGTGGTTGCACCAAATAGATACAGGTATGATAACAGGTGGAGACACCTATAACGAGATCCCAGGGACGGCTGAGGTGGAGTTAGGCAAGGAGGGCCTATATGCCATTGCAATCGAGCCGTTGGAGCTTGACTGATAATTTAGGATTTACTTGCTTTCATATTTCAAATTTTGTATCTTGTTTAAATTGTAATAAAACATTTCCCCTGTTGTGGGATTTCATTTTGCTCCCATTTACATGTATTAAACTTCTTTATTATTACTCTTAATATCTTTAGTTTATGCAATGTTGCCTTACTCCATGTTATGAAATTTGCCGCTATTTAGATGTATGTTAGTCCACTTCATAATGTAATACTCAGGTTCTCTACAAGGAGCGACTATCTTCGGGTTTTGAGCACCAGGGTGTTACAGGTTATTTTAACTGATGCATGATTCTTTGTTGAGCATGCAATGCTTCTCTTATTTTTAATAACTAGTGCATGATTCTTTACTGAGCATGTAATGTTTATGGTGTGTTTTGTCACAAATTTGAAAAAGGGGTTGATTGTAAGTGCTATGGTTATTTGTTCCTTTGATTGTCAAATTTTTTTGTGCCAAAACCACAGTATGTGTCTTGTGTAGCACAATGATATATATGTTTAAGGCAATGCATCACATGTACAAGGACAATGCTTCAAGTCAAAGAACAAAGATCTACTTTGCTTCAAGTCAAGAACAAAGATCTACTTTAAGAAATGCAAGATCAAGTACATTGTTCACTCCTTTAAGCTTCTAAGTTCAAAGTTGTAAAGCAACATTGAAAGACAAGTCAACTGTTCATACTCAAGACTCAAGACTCAAGGTGAAGTACAACTTATGTACTACAAATTCAAGCTTCAAAAGATCTCAAGTTCAAGCTCTACTACAAATTCAAGCTTCAAAAGATCTCAACTTCAAGCTCTACTACAAATTCAAGCTTCAAAAGATCTTAACTTCAAGCTCCATTATGTGTCGAGATCTCAAGCTTCATGAACTTCAAAAAACTATATATCATTTGAAGAAAAGAAGGTTCAATGTTCACACTTCATGTCCAAGGTATGGAAGACCTTAGATTGACCTTAGGGTAGGTCATTTTGAATACATAATTCAAATTAAATCACTTTATAAGTGTTTGGTCTGTTCTTAGACTAGTCCTGGATTCTGTTCGACTAGTCCTAGCACTGGCTTGACCAGTTCAAGAAATTTCACGACCTGTCCTAAGTTGTTGCAAATTTTTAGAATTTTTTGGTTAAGCCACGACCAGTCCTGGAGACTGCTCGACCGGTTGTGTGAACAGTGCACGACTCGTTCATGACCAGTTCTGCAGGTACGACTCAAAGTCCAGCAACTATTCCAGGTTCCACATGACCAGTCGTGGACAGGTTATGACCAGTCGTGGAGGTCCTTCGATCGGTCGTGCAAGGCATACAACTAGTCGTGGAACGGTTTTATCCAATCGTGCTTAAAATTTCAAAATGTTGTTAGTCCTACGACCAGTCGTGGTATCCTTACGACCAGTCGTGAACGCGATTTGTTCAGCTATAAATAGAGCACAATTTTCAGAGTTTGAGAATCCAATTCAAGTATAATCAAGTCATCACTTTGAGAGATAAGTTTGTATTCTTTTTAAGTTATATTGTGCTCATTTAATATTCTCTTTTAATAACTTTGTATATTTGATTTTGTATTCTGCATTCCAATCTGATTTGAAAGGGGGATTGAAGAATTCTCACTTCTTGAAATCAAAATCAAATAGAGTTAGCCCAACTTGATTTAATTTAAAATCAATTTAGAATCTAGAACCATTTCGTAAGTGACTATTGGACATTGAACTTTTATTCGAACTTCAACTCTGATTTGGTTCTTCCGGGCGGCAACAAAAGGAGAAATTCAGGTATTTTACATTTGTGTAAATCTTCTATTTTTGGTTTCTTTTGAGATTGAGCCAGAAAAATCTCATTATTTTGGTTATCTGAGAAGATCCGAAAACTCAGAGTGTGGGGTTTTTGAATTGTGTAAGCCCACTTGAAAGACACAATTGTGAGGGTTTTAGGTGAACCTGGAAAAACCTATTTTTATAGTGAACGCTAATATCCACTATGTGAGGATATTAGGGGTGGAGTAGCTGTGTTGCTGTTGTTTAACAGTTGGTGCACACACAGGTGAGCCACTATAATTCTTTGTGTTTTGTGGATGTGTAGTTTATTTTCTATATCTTTTATCATTTAAGTTTGTGGGATGTATGTGTGGATGTGAATGTTGTAATCCTTTACATTTCAAGCTTTGTGGGGAATGTTGTAATAGCTTAGAATTCCTTTCTTACTATTTCCTTTTTTATTCCTCTTCAGTTTGAGTTTTTGATACACAAATCGTTCTAATAAGGTTGTCCTTGCCATACACCCTTGGTTTTTATGGTGTAAGGTTGTCCTTAGAACGACATTCGTAACAACATGTCAATACTAGAATTTGTGGTTACTTTACATTTCCATATTGTGGATTATTTAAAGTACTATCTTTCCTTTAATTGTTTAAATTCCGTTATTATCATTTTAATTTGGCATAGTCCTATTCACCCCCCCCCTTCTAGGACTCTAGCTTGGCCTTTTCACTACCCCCATCCACCGCAGTAGACGAGAGCGCCACAACAGCCATATCAGCCACCGAGACCCCAGCAGCAGCAAAGGCAACAGTATAGGCCGCCATCGCAGTAGCATCAGCAGCGACAAGATGTACCTTCAGCATCGTCTGCAGCTTGGTTTGAAAAATCCCGACGAGATTTCTCAAATTCTCTCAGAACTCCGTGAGCAAACCAGCCATCCAAGGTGTTGATAGGCTTGATTTCACGGATGGGGTCTTCCAATGATATCTTCCTACAAATTTCCCCCGGATGGGAAGCATGGCTCTTTTCTAGAACATAGCCGATTCCGATCTCAAATTTCTACCCTTCAGCCTGGGCGGATGAAGAAAGATAGAAGAATCCATTGGCAAGCATTTAGTGACCAAGTATGATTGGTGATCCCACCATCGCATCTAGCTATATGATGTACGGACTATGCGATTACAGCCTGGAATTATGAAAAGAGACCCAACACAGCCATTCAGCAGTTGTTTCCATATCATGGCCCAGTTAAGAGGACCAGTTCCATAACAGCGCATTTTTCTAGTAACCAACCCGCAATCTTGAGGCACGGTTTGATCATAACCAAATTGACGAGCAAAGCGATTGGGGTAGTAAGGTTCTCTCCAAAATTCTGTTCCTTCCCGAAGAGGTAAACTGCATGAGCGAATAGAAAAGAAGAAAGCTCTCTCTGCTGCAGTAAGCGTTTCTTGGTCCACCATATCTGTATCTTCAGTGTAGCGATAAAGGCGGAACTGAAAGAAGTTTATCTGGTCGTCATCTCGAATTTTATTGGCAACCCACTCATATGCTCTTTTTGCCATCGCTCTTTGCTGAAAGAACCATAGTGGAAGGTGAGAAGGATGAGTATATGCTTGCTCCGGAGCCTCAAAAGTCCAAGGAAAATAAACTCCAAGCCACCCCGTAATATAATGCCAAGAAGTATGTGCAGACGAAGCTCCAAGAGTAGGGTCTTTTACGTGGGTAGCTACTTCTCCAAGAGCCCTGTAAATAGAACATAATACTGGAGGAGCAAGAGAGTATTTATGGCCTTCCGCTAAATACCAGCTACAACAAAGACGCTTGGACGAACAGCATCTGCCCACTTGGAGCTGGGCAATACGACCAAACTTAGCCAGTAAGCTAAGAACGCTGCAAGTTCTCCAAAAGATATTCTGGTCTTCCTCTTATTTCATCCCGAAGCTTCGTTAGTTCTTTAGAGTGACAATCGTGAAATCTTCAAAGAAAGAATAAAGATGAAGAGGTTAATATGCAGGAATGGCTAAATAAGCAAGAATATAAAGAAGAAGTCGATTATCAGATTGATAAATACCTGAGACCCCTAGAGAAATGAGCCAGCCATTGCAGAGGGGGAATTTTGTGGAAGCTGGGAAATTTGCCCATCTCTTTGAACAGTTCTATGGTAGTCTCAGAGATGGAAGGCTTGCGGTCTGGAGAAGATACAAAGGCCAATTCTCTGTTTGTAGGAATGAATTCATCATAGAATTTGCCTGTTATTGTAAGACCGGCTATACGATGAAGATCCCAAAGTGATATGCTCATTTCACCATAAGGTAAATGGAAGGAGTTGGTTGTGGGCGACCAGTATTCAAGGAAGCCTTTCAGTATATTGGGTTCCCTATAGAAGTGTTTGGAGGTCACTTCTATGGCATCATAAAGACCAATCTTTGCAAGAATGCTCGTATGCTTCAGCAATATAGCCTCCGCCCATTCAAAGTAATAGCGGCGAGCAGTTAACATGCCTCTGATGCAGAATTCTGCCTGTCCCCAGAGTTGTTCTCGATCTCTAAAGTGTTGTCGAACTGTCTCATAAAAATGAGAAGGAAAGAGATCATGAGGATCGTGAAAAGGAACTAAGAATATCATGGGATGAGCTTCCCCTATCCTTTGTCGTGGTTTTTGTGTTTGAATGACTCCCTCAAGGATTCGGGGCTCTCTTGATTCCCACGATTCAGTATACATTAACCTCTCGCCATGGACGTAATCTTTAGACTCACAGTCAAGCATGGACTGATGGTGGTATACTTTGATGGGAATAATCGTCATGCCCTCCGCATGAGGGTTGTCAAATTTCATAACGCCTTCAACAACTCGTACCGAGTCCCATGAGTTTTGAAGTCTCTTCCTCTTATGTTCCTTAATTTTCTCTGCAAACTCTTTCGCCTTATTCCGGCGAGTTTTCTTTAGACGAGAAGCAGGGGGAGTATCTTCACGAAGGGGTGGTCTTTCACTATCAGTACGAATGTGAGCCGTAGTCTTTAACCATTCATCCCAATCGTATTCCCTGCCGTGCTTCGGGGGACATTTGATATCTCCTAATGATATGGATCTATAAATGGGGGAAGGCAAAGATCTAATGCGGTCAGAAAAGTCGAAGGTGGGAAGAAAGGCTCTTTAAAATAAGCAGGATTTCTGGAAGTGGTTTTTGTTCGCTTGGCAGGAGGTTGATCAGAAGAAGGTAGATCGGAAGGAGGACGAGTTGTTTGTTTTATACGAGCCATGAAAATAAGTCAAAGAAAGGAAGATAAATGACAGAGTAAGAAAGGAAGAAAGAAGAAAATGACTAAGTGTTGGAAACAGTTCAAAAGAAATTAGCTAAGTACGAAGTACTTTACGCGGGTCCGCGCAAAGTAAAAGGTTTGCCCAGAAAATCTCCAAGTTCAAAAGACTTCGCGCAAAGTGAAATGGTTTGCGTGGGTTCGCGCAAAGTAAAAGGTTTGCGCGGAAAATCTTCAAGTTCAAAAGACTTCGCGCAAAGTAAAAGGTTTGCGCGGAAAATCTTCAAGTTCAAAAGACTTCGCGCAAAGTAAAAGGTTTGCGCGGAAAATCTTCAAGTTCAAAAGACTTCGCGCAAAGTAAAAGGTTTGCGCGGAAGAAAATTGCCAGAGCAGAGTTTCAGCAGAATACAAGCAGTTCGTGAAAATGACGAAATAGTTGGACTATTTATAGTATTTCTGGCCGAGTACGATACTCGACCGAGCTTTGCGCGGGGTCGCGCAAACCCTAGAAAATGAATGGTTTGATCCATTTTCTTTGATTTTCTGAAAAAAACAAAGAAACGGATCAAGGGGGCATCTGTTGAGGCATAAAATAAGCGAAGAACTGAAGAAAGGAAAGATTAGGAAAATCAGTTTGAAGATCAAAGAAATCAGTTTGAAGATGACTTTGCGCGGGTTCGCGCAAAGTGAATAGATTGCGCTGGACCGCGCAAAGTAAATAGGTTGCGCGGGTTGATAAGTGAAGATAGATTGCGCGGGAATGATAGATTGCGCGAGACCGCGCAAAGCATGTCGTTTGCGCGAGTCTGCGCAAAGTGTTTTGCGGAGGTATAAAAATGGTTGGATGTTATTTTGTCCCACAAAGACCAAAACAGAGATTTACACCAATAAAATGTCTATAAATAGCCTGTTCTTTCTCTCGAAAGGGGTTAGAAGATTTCAGAGTGGAAGAAAGACGAAGAAGAAAACAGAAAGTGCAAATGAGCATTAGGCTCCGGTAGTTTGCGCGGACCCGCGCAAAGGAGCATTGGGCTCTTGTAGTTTGCGCGGACCCGCGCAAAGCATGTAGTTTGCGAGGACCCGCGCAAACCGACTGCTGGACAGTCTATAACAGCAATGGGCTGATTATGCTGCTAGAATGGCTAGAGTCTTTAAGTCTTCAAGTTCTTCTTGTTCAGGAGAAAAGGAAGAATCATCGACGAAAAGGCGTATTCCTCCTAAGTTTCAGGAGATGACTGAAATACCGCTGTTATGCTACCGGAATCTTCGTCCTCTTGAAGACTATTGGTCGATTTGTCTATTCCTCCTAAGTCATAGGAGACGATTGAGATCAGCCCTGTGATGCTGCCGAAATTTATATTTAACTGCGATAATTGTAACTTGCAATGAATTCTTTGTAAACTATCTTAGAATCAAGGGATACCTGAGGATGTAAATGAATTCAGAATCAATAAAGTGTGATGATTGTTTCTGTAACTATTTCATTGTTATGTTTGAATAAGATAATTCCCAAATCAAATACTTTTGTTTTTCTTGTCAAAACATCAACTCCCGAGTTCCAAAACATCACTTATGTAACATATATGCTTATGATTAAATGTTGTCTGTGTTAGTGCATTAATCATGAGTGAGATTATACCAAAACAATAATTCATACTCCAGATCAAGTTGTAAAACGCAAGCGGAAGACTGAAAGACATAAATAAACGTATATAAGTCAAAAGATCACGATCAGTCTCCAGAGTATGAATACATCACTGAGTTACCATATACATGTAATAGTCTCAAAATCAAAATGTCAAATAGTACAACTACAATGATAATCCCTGTAGCCCCGTCGATCTGGATGGCCTAAGCGAAGCTGCCGGAGAACTGCATATAAGAGAACTCGTCTTGATCATCATAGTAATTAGGCTCCACCTCCTGAGTCACATCATCATCTGCATCTAAGATAGAGTCTGGTGGGTGTTCAGAACACCGTCCCAGAACATGGGAGTGAGTGATCAACTCAGTGGAATCATAGAGCAAAGGTTAACATGTTATCAATTCAGTCAAGCAGTAATGATAAAGCAGTACAATCAAACAATCCTAAATACTCTTATTAATGCAAGGATGAAATGTAGTCATGATGCATGCCCTCGCCACACTCCCTCGTGCAACACCATCTTACGGTCGCGGCATGCTTTCTTCCCTCTGTGCTCTTCAACCCAGGGCACATGCAGTGCGATGTTATGAGCATGATTACCAAGTTTTTATTAATCATTTTCATACAGTAGGATTGGAAAACTAAGGTACATCCCTTATATCATCCTAAACAAGGATCCATTCTAGGGTCATCAGTCCTAGTAAATCTCATACGATGTTGTGGTTCTAGGTCACTGCAATGGGCTCGTCACCAAATCAGTACAGGCCTAGTGTATACTCTGATTACTACGGAAAGGCTCGTCGCCTTTATGCAGGTTCAGAGTATGCTCGAGGTCACTACAAAGGGCTCATCACCAAATCAGTGTAGGCCGACAGCTCGAATACAGTGTCTCATACCACCGTTTTCGGATCACGAGTCTGGGTTGCTCACTAGTCACTACGGAGGGGCTCATCGCCCCAGCGTAGGCCGACAGCTCGACCACGGTGTCCCATACCACCATGTCCAGCTCATGAGTATTAGCGGATTGAGGTACCAAGGTTAAACGGGATTTCACTGGTGAGTTTGGTACCTTAGGTTCAGGCAGTGGCGTCCATACATGGTGAACATACATCGGGTCAATCGGGTTACTTGACGAGCTCGACTAGTACAAACGTACATCGTATCGATCAACATGAAGTGCGTAAGCACTTCGTGTGACCTAACCACTGCAGACGACCAACGCACTACTCGGGTTCGTCAAACATATCCTACGTGGCGAATGAATCTCAGCCATAAACTCAGGGCTGATTACCGATTGCCTGGACTATATCCTAGTCTCAACTTCATTCAATTTCATCCAGTAATCATATGAGACAATCAAAGCAATAAAGAACAACGAATTCACTTCGTACAATAATATGAGCATGTTGTGAAATGTAACACAGACATGATTGCACACACATTCATTCCATGAATAAAACAAACATCATGATGTAACGTACATGTAGGAAATCATACCCATAATTAAGGTAGCCAAGATTCATATCTCAACCCTCATACAAAGTACTCTTTAGTAATACTTAGCACACTCAGACATTTCTACAAACACTTAGACTACATACATCGTCATATATGATGTATGTGGTTTACACATATATTAGGTCAAATCCTTCACTAGGGAGTTGCCCCGCATACCACGCGCATATACCCACGACGGATAATCATGACATGCATGAATCTGGTTTCCATATTCATTTACACATTTTCACAAACACTTGGGCTACACACTGTATCACATATATCATATTCTTACCGTGACGTGATTTAGGGCAAGTCCTTTCGCTAAGGAGCTGTCGCATATGTAACAAGCATATATTCACGACAGATAATCATGTTAGGCACAAATCCAAATTCCATACGTATCCAAATATCTCAACGTGTACATAGAATGCACTATATGTCACATAGTTCATATATAACTGTAACATGAAACAGACGATGCATTTTGCATGTGAAATAGCACTCACATCAAGAATAAATTATTAACCAACATTGAAAGCCTTGAAAACCATAACCTATACGTCTATAATCCGCACCTTACATCGTAGAAGCGTAACGAATTCGATAAAGACTCTAAGTCTTCGTCAACGATGGAATGACGACCTATAGCATGAGTTAAGTCAGCTACTTCGCTACTTGCAACAATTGAAACCCTAGAACAAATTAGGATTAGGTTTTCTTACCTAAGAACGAAGTCAAGATCACCGAATTAGTGATACAAACGAGGTAGTTAAGCACGTGGAGCGGCATGGATCGAATCCTAAGAGCAACCCCAACTTCTCTCTCACTTTCTCTCTCTTTCCTCTCTTCTCTCTCCTAGGGTTTCCCAAATTCGTATGGGATGAGAGAGTGAGGGTTTAAGGCCCTTATATAGGCCTAAAACTGATGGAAATGGCCCAGGGCCAGGGTATACTTAGGTTATAGCCAAAGGAGGCTTGTTCCGATCCAAAGGAGTACTTCTGGAGGCCCCCTTTCTATGTGTGGTCGGACTTAAGCTCCCTGACCATGGATCTAGGTCGAGTTAAGTTTTTGGTCTGATCGGATTTACAGATCGACCGCGGCGGACCAGTTTGAGTTCGACGGTCACCGAAACTCGATCAGGGCCACAAGTACACTGCCATGTATGGAAAATTTCTCCTAATCCGAGGGTGTATATGGGTCAGAATCTGACAGTCTGAATCCTTATATTCGGCCCACAAGCGATAAGTCTTAGATTACTTAAATTCGGATTTTATTTCTAAATATATTCACGTTTCTCACACACTTCGCTCTAGGATCAAGTTGTCCGTTTCTAGATACTATCTGGATTTGATTTTTGAGATGGTAGTCAATCCCAGCAAGGCGGTCATAATCGTTTAGTTTCACGGTAATCGGACTTTCGACGTGCAATCCAGGTCCGATACGAAGTTTCAATGTGCTCCCGAGAGCAACTGGGTAATGAGATTGATCTTAGATTAAAGGGTACTGTAGCATCGATGATTCTGCAAGTTTTGGGTCTTGCAGATCATATTTAAAGTAATTAGTGCGAATTTCACAAGTAAACTAGTTTAGCACTAGCTAATACTCGCCTACTTTCTAAAGGATTTAGTCTTGTATGATTTCTGCCTGAGGTGGTACTCGGGCCTTTGAAATTTGTATAGAAGGTGATTCAAGCTATTAATACTTAATTAAATTACCCCCTAATCATGGCAGAATAAGGTCCTAGGGTAGTTCTACGTCCAAGGACGTCCATTGCCAAGTTAGGAAAAATTCGGGGTGTTACAGATTGACTTTAAGTGCCTTTAGTAGGGTTTTTTTGGTAAGGTATACTGCAGGATATATTGTATCACAAGTAGGTGCCATAGCTAGAAACTTGGAAAGTTTGCAGATGACACTTGGAAAAGGAATACTTGCGTGGTGAATACCTTTGACAACTTGAATTAATTGTTTCAAAATTAGAGTGGATAGACATATTTCAGTTTTTCGATTGATATCACATAGGGTATTTAGAACAACTAGTGAGAGCATATCTCTAGAAACTTCATAAGGATATGCATTGGAACTCAGTATCTCGTGAAGCACTTTTGTGGTAGAGTCCAGATGCAATGAAGACAAGTAGTTTCTTCTATTTTTAGGTATCATTGAATCACCACACAGTGTTCTGGTCACTTCTTTCCAGGATCATTTAAGCAACGATCAGTTGGTGAGGTATTTATGCCTGAAAAATTCAAAATTGTCCTAACATCAAAGGAGTGATTTCCTTGGTTTAATTCATGTAATTGATGTCGATTGATGGAGGATCATCTTGAACATTATGACAAGAATTCAAGAATTGATAAACAAGGTTATATTGTATTTTTCCTCTTAAAGAAAGGACGTTATCCCACCCCATTGATACCAGATAAATGTTTATCCTGTATGGCTCTATGAGACTGGATTAAACAAATTGATCAAAGGTAAATTTGTTTGCCCTGGCAGTAGAATGCAGATAAGGAGTATAGGTTCTAATTTTTCTAGATGTGATTTCAACTTTCGCATCTCCCTTTCCTTTGTTCTTGATCATGTTGTGCTGAAATCATAAGTTAAACCAATAAGTACAAATAGAATAATAACTAATCTGAAAAGATACTTGTTTCCTCTGACAGAATGAGGTTACAATCTCGTATTTTCCAATCAAGCACATACAGATCCTGTAGTGAGTTCCCTTTTAAAACAAAAACAACCCTTTTTTATTATGCATAATTGTAATTCAGTAGGTTGTTTTTAGAACACGTTGATATCCTTATAAGAGTTGATATTCAGTATTGAGTGATTTAACTATTTGGCCATTGCAATCAACATCAAAACCCCCAGATAGTGTGTAATGGAACAAGATTAATCAGGCCAAAATTTCATTAACATGTTTGTACACACAATCTTTTGTAAAAATTTTGTAGTAAAGGAAGGGCCTGGAAGGATTAGGGTTTATGCCTAGTTCCGGTTGATTCTTTAAAGTCATGTTTCTTATTGAATCGGCTTTTCTCTAAACGGGGATAACTCCATTATGCAAAATGAAGTGGAATGATAAAGGACCTATTAAGAGAAGATTGACTCAAGGCCAATGATCCTAGTTTTAAAGATGTAAAGTACTTGGAGATACCTTAGATTTTGCTGATTTTAGTTGCACAACCCTTCGACCGAATTTTGGAAGAAACAAGAGATAGTCTAAGCAGAACTAAGCAATAAAGGATTCAAACAACTTGACATGGCTCGATTTCAGTAGCACCGAAGGTAAGTTCGGTGTTACCAAAGTATTCTTGGAACTCAAAGGATTTTTTTAAGAATTGATTTTCCTATTATGCACAACTCCAAAATAGGATTCCTTGATGTGATTGAGAGTGAAAATCTAGCATGAAATTGCCAAAATGTTTAGAGGCCAAGAATCCTCAGATTTACCATTTAGATATATAAAAAAAAAAAAAAGAATCAATAACCTTTCATAAGAGATGGTTGATCAATAGGTAATAAACTTTTAATTGCAGTATGTGTATCAACCTTTTCTGGTTCAAGATAAGTATCATAACATTCATGTGTGTGTGTGTGTGTGTGTGTGTATATTAAAATGATGTATGATACTTGTTATATATATATGGAGTTGTTTAACATAAAACTATTTTTATCAAACTCCATGAAGAAATTATTAGTCAAGAATTTTTGTGAATTGATTCAAAAATAATATGCCTTTTAAAGTTCTAGAATCAATTTTAACCAACTGTGATTTATTCCTTGACCAATCAATATTTTATTTTGTTTTTGTTTTTCTCCCCTTTTTTTTATTTTTATTTTTATGGCTTACTTTTACTTGACCCATTACAAATTATATCAAAAGATGGGTTAAGATGACTTGTTAATTTACATGGATCAGATGTTACAAGGGCCCGAGTCATTACCAGGGCACTTGTGTCTATTTTGCGTTACCCATTTGGTAACCATTTTCTTTGGGCTAGAGGAATATTTCTCTGAGTGACTTCCAAATGATTTAGATGTGATTTTGTGATTTGTCTTGGAAGTAACATTGGATTTCTTGATCATAGGACATTCCCATTTGTAGTGTCCTATCTTTCCACAGTGATGGCATTCAACCGAATCTTTTTTATTTAGAGTAGTTGAATTTGTCATCATTGATGAGGTAGAGGAAGATTCTGATTCATATCAAAGGCCTGTCATATTTTTGAATTTCCTGCCAATGCCTAGAAGTTTTTCAAATTTTTCATTGCTTTGAGTAAATTTTTCGGGTTAGTTCTGTTTTTTGATCAGAATATTTACTTTCATTTTTAGTTTCTTATTTTTTCTTTTAAAATTTTCAACTTTTAATTCTAGAATTTCAATTTTCTTAATCAGATTATCAAAAGTTATGCTTCTAACTTTAGTTCCTCTCCCCTTTTTAATTTCCTCAAGATCAAGTTCATCTTTCTCATCCAAATTTTTGGGAACGACTGCAGTGGTGGAGGCCATGAGAATCTTCAGCGATTTTGCGTCTCCATCACTACTTGACTCTTCTGAATCTGAATTTCAGTTGTCAGTGTCATCCCAAGTGGCTGTCATAGCTTTTCTTTTGGACTTCTTTGTAGGACATTCAGTGGATATGTGTCCAAATTTTTGGGTTATAACTTTGGAGATCTTTGGACTTTCTAAAAAATTTAACTATCTGGCGTCTGTTGTCCAATTGTTTCTCCTTAAAGGACTTGTCATGGTTCTTGTTAAAAAATCTTTTGAACCTTTTAGCCAGGAGAGTCACTTCCTCATCTTCTTTATTTTTAGTTTCTTCATCCTCCACTATAGTTTTGGAGGTTTTGAGGACATTGTGTTTTGATTTTGTGGGAGGTTTGAAATGTATGTCAAAGGTTTGTAATGATCCCACTAGTTCTTCAACTTTTATCTCATCAATATTCCTACATTCCTCTATTGTGGTGACTTTAAAATTAAATCTTTCTGGTGGGGATCTTAAGATTTTCGTACAAATTTTGGGTACCGGAACTTTTTCACCTAGTCTTCCCATGGAATTGCATATGACATTCAATTTTGTGAAAAATTCCATGAAGGTTTCATGTTCTTCCATTATTATGCTTTCGAATTAGGAGGTTAACAGCTACAACCTCGATCCTTTTACTATGTTGGTTCCTTCATGAATAGTTTGGAATAAATCCCATGATTCTTTTGAAGTTCCACACATACTGATTTGATTGAACACTTCTTATAAAACTCCATAGTAAATAGCGTTCATGGCTTTAACTTCATGTAATTTCATTTCCTTATCATATGTAGTCCATTTTTCTTTTGGTTTTGGTTTGGAGATAGTTGTATTGTTGTCTAATACCACTTGTTCAGCTAGTGGTACATATCCATTCTCAACTTCCCAAACTTCAATATCCAAAGATTGGAGAAAATAAAAATTCTAGACTTCTAATACGGATAATTGGTTCCATAAAAAATAGGAGCTCGTGAGACAGATGGACCCTCACCTTTTTTTATTCTTCCAATCTCTTGTTAGGATCTTCCTCCAGGTTGTTAAAACCATGAAGAGGAACCCGCTTTGATACCAATTGAAATTGCAGTTTGCACCGCACTAGTAAAAGTATGGAACTGTTGTTATAGTCCTAAAGGGGGTGAATAGGACTTTTCAAATGATCGAACCAAATAAAAACTTCTATTACCTAACTTAAATGATTTACAAATAAACTTAGCAAGGCAATGTAAATCCAATGGCTTCCAAGCCAGTTAAAGCGTCCAATCACATAGGCAACTTAAGATATACCAATAAAGCAACTAGCCTATATCATAATGAGCTTGTGTGTGGGAAGTACTTCCTATTAATCAACTAGCATTCATTCAATCATGTATAAGAATTTAAACATTTAAGCATATATAAGCATGATTAAACTGATGAGCAAATGACAATCCCAAACACAAGCATGTATCGTGGTTCGGTTACGTGCCTACTCCACTCCCGATATTCACACTCAATCTCAGAGTGCACTGGATTTCACTATTGATGGTTTTAAAATAGGTTCACCAACAACCTTTATTGTCCTACACTAAGGACACCAATTTATGCTCTTCGTAAGAGCAAAGGTCCTACACATAGAACCCACGTTTAGGCCCACTAGCTAAGGTCCCACACAAGGCACCTACTATTTAGGTCCATCGACCAAGGTCCCACACAAGGCACCTAAGTTTAGGCCCACCGGCCAAAGTCCCACACAAGGCACCTACGTTTAGGCCCACTGGCCAAGGTCCACACAAGGCACCTACATTTAGGCCCACCGGCCAAGGTCCCACACAAGGCACCCAATCGAGTTTGTTTATGACAAACTCTTAACCTCAATCCTACATGAGGATAGTGACTAAAATTTTGAACTCTTAACTATGACACGTACTTATCAGATTGAGTTCTCTTTTGTAACTTCTTCTTGAGTTGCTTGATCTTTGCTCTTTCGTGCTTAAATAAGTTCCCCAATGCTCCCCCAATTGCGTCGCTTGGATTTACCTGTTGGCTCAACTTCATGATCTAGAAAACCTTTCATATGATATACCTATAAAGGTGGACAAGGTTATGGGAGATAGCTGAATCTCTAACAAAGGTTATGATGGGTTTCCAAAGAGATTTAACTGATAAATATACTAGAGTATGATTAAGATCAAGGATATACATATAAGTTTAGTCTCAATACTCTAATGAAGGCTTGAGATCATGTTCTTCATAAGTTCGAGCTTTGAATGCTCTTAAAATGATGAATCATAATGAAGAGAGCATGAATCTCATATGGATAGAGTCTAGGTAGGCTAGGATAAGCTTGAGTTGCACTAAGGACTCTCAATAGCCTTAATTCATACTTTTTGCAAGTTCTTACAAGCCATTTGTATAGATAAAAGCTTCCAATGGATAGAAAATAACTATAAAACGAATAGTTTTATCACACCCTAAACTCGAAAATTGAGCTCACAAAATTCTCGATTGCCGAATCCGGCGCCGACAGCCTCCATAGTACCCCATTCTTAGTTCCCAGCACCCATATACTGGATTCCGATCCTAGGATCCTACAAGGAGGATTTTCAGAATAATTTTTTTTGTAAAGAAGCATAACCAGTCGCAACAAAACAACATCACCACATATCCACTATGATAAAAAAAAAAAACTTTTGTGTACAATGCGAAAAGGTAGATACAGGTATATCAAAACTCTAAAGAAATTGTCATATGCTCCTGCCTCAGCACAGCTACATCCTAGAGTCACCTGTACGCAACGGTCATGCATAAGCTTACAAGAAGCTTAGAGGGTGGTGTATGTGTGTGCAAAGCATATGCTAAGCATATAATAACAAAGTAAATGGAAATACTGGCAAGTCCATGAATGTTGTCAACCATACCAATGCTATGCGGTGCGAGGCTTACATGGCCAATGTCATATGTAAGATGCAATACAAGCATTCCAGTCCACATCAAATCCACATATCAATACAGTTCATCTCTGGAATATCACCGAGGTCTAGTACACTCTACATCAGATTGCCGCCCTACACTAAGCTCACAACCATACGAGTGGAAGAGACCTCAATACCCACCTGGCCAGTAGTATGCCAATATTTATCTCGCACATCGATAGCGGAACCATTTTCAAGCTGGTCAAACTCAGCCTAGCTTTGCCCCCCCCCCCACCCTTGGATGGATAAGGCCACACTCCCTTTCAACAACCGACCACAACATAGTTGGAGACGCGGTCTACCGATATTCAGTACTCGGGCGCTCATGTATGCACTCGGTCTAGACATTGGAGCATCATCTTGGTACCTAAGGGTTCTGGGACTTTCACCCAAGGACATCCTAACTTCTCACAGTGCTAGAACTTAATATTTCCGGTATCCAATCTTGCCATTTACGATATGCCTGTAGAGGCTACAACCTAATGTCGCTAGGGCGTACAGTGACCATGTCACACAAAATGCGAGATGCATGAGTCATACAATTAGTCATGCCTCAATCCTGCACGTACCACGCACTCATGTGGGCAACTTCGTCTCACAAGGAGTCCCATAAAAATCTCAACCCAATGGCATATGCTATGATCAATCGTTCCTCATAACAGGCATGCAATGATGCATATGGGCATGGATCATGTTGTAATACTAAGCATGTTCTCGGTGTGTCTTACTAGACTAAGTATACTAGCATGATTATCTGATAAAACAGACAACAATCGGCCTTAATGCCTGGTGGGGTCCATAGAAAGATGACGGATCTAGCCCATTTATCAATATAGATCCTACATAGTGGATATACCAACCTGATACTACATATTCTTCCATTTACTGCAAGGGGTGATGATGTAGTCACCTATAGATAGTGGACGGTCTAGATGGCACACTACACCAAGGAAGGACCTCATGGGATGAGTCAAACGGTCTACAACAAGACGAGTGAAGAGGATAAGCCTAAGTACAACAAGTGGGCTTCCTTACCCTCTCTATCATTTAATAAACTGGGCCTTCCTATGGGGCCCGATATGTACAAGGTGGGCTTCAAGGTTTGGATAATCCTACTAGCATCAATGGGGATCCAACGGTCTGGGGTTAGCCCAATAAGGTGAGATGGATTATCAATGGAAGCCCAATGATTTGGGATAGCCCAATAAGGATGGATGGGGAATGGGCTTAGTAATGGGCCCTAGGGAGGTTTACAATGTGGACATTTAAGCACCATTGCTCCTAAGGTGCGGTCCACTTGGGATTTGTATCTAACCATCAATGGGGCCCACAACCCATATACAATATGGAAAATGGATGGACAACATGTGCATACTACTTATAAATGGTGGGCCTCACAAGGCAGCCCACTGCCCCCAAATGGATGAATAGTGTGTATATAACATATACATCATAGTGGGCCTCATAAGGCAGCCCATGGCCCAGGAAAATGGATAGATAGGGTATGTATAGCACATACATCATGGTGGGCCTCATGGGGCAACCCATATGATCCAGCAAAATAGATGGGCAGCGTGTGCAACACATACAACAAGGTGGGCTCCAGTGGCTGGACTTCTTGGCCATCTGGGCCTGGTGGACATCCAGAACTCTGGACGGCCTAGCTGGCACATCCACAAGGTGGGCCTTACATGGTAATGGTGCCCATGGCCTTAGAAATCTGAAAAAAGAATGGATGGGTGCTATGTATACGACACATTCATCGTGGTGGGCCACGTCACAATGGGCAGCAATGGACACAAAACATATAGCAGATGGGGCCCTTGTTGGACGTCCAGCCCACCCAATGTTCTGGGCCGCTGGGCGTCTAGTAGAAGGACGACCTGGATAGTCACCTCATACATCATATGTTGGGCTCCAACATTCTCAAATGGGGCCTGAAAATGGATGGACCACATGAATAGAACACATATTTCACTATGGGGCAGCTGTTGGATGGTCAGTTCAGCAGCACTCCCTGCTCATGATGTGCGTCCACATGGCTGGACAGGTGGATAAAACACTACCATAGTGGGTCCCACTTAGGTGTGGCTTACCCAAGGAATGGGCTGGCCACTGGACCTCCCTCAAACATCGTAATGGACCTGGGAAATTGCAAATAGTGGGCGTCATCCCAACTATTCCCCGAGGTCAGTTTGGGCGAGGGATCTATTGCATGGTTAGGCCCATGGCCTGGTGGATATGGGGAAAAATGGATGGACGGTGTGCATTTCTTGTAGGTACAGCAAGGTGGGGCCCACATGAGTGGCCCACCATCCTCGAAATCAAGCTGATATTTGTATTTTCCCTTTGTCCAGGCCTGTTGGACGGTGCCAGCTGCTAATCTGTCGAGGCCTACTAGCCGGCTGGACGGTGCCAATGGTTGGTTGTCCAGGCCATGAGCCCACTTCATACGGGTACCCCCCCCCCCCCCTTCAAGGACGGTGAGGACACAAAGCATACATCAAGGTGGGGCCACATGTCAGTGGGAGATCCCACTAAAAGCAACCTGAAGTTTGTGTTTTCCCCTCCATCCAGTCCTGCATGACCGACCGATCATGCATGGCCCAGATCGGGCTGCATGGTTGGCCCACTAGCTGGACAGTGTGGATGTCACTCATACAACATGGTAAGGTCCACCTGGATGGGCCGCACAACCTCGAATCAAGCTGATAATTCTGTTTTTATCCCTGTGATTGGGCATCACAAAACAGGGTAGCAAGGTGGGCTAGCTAGCATCCAAAATTTTGGACAGCCAGGCCGTCCCACCTGCTGGACGGTCTGGATCAGCCGTGCATGCACATGATAGGTGGACCATCAATTAGAGAAGGAAGAGAAAGAGGGAGAGGGAGAGATTGAGCGAGAGAGAGAGAGAGAGAGAGAGAGAGAGAGAGAGAGAGAACGGTTGGTGGTGGGAGGAGCTCCACCACTATGAGCTCCTCTCATGGATCTACCACATATACATCAAATGGGTCCTAAATAGGTGGGCCATACATCAAGAAATTAGGTGGGAAACTCTATCTCCACCACAAAAATCCAAGCCTAGATGGCCATAACAAGTTGCACAACAAAGAACATCATGGTGGGATCCATGGAGAATGGCCCCATCATGCACATCATGGTGGGCCATTGGCCACACCTAAGGTCTAAAGTGGGGTCCCTACCATTAACCGGTAGGCCCCACTTGTCCCTTACATAAAAATGAAAAATCTAATCTATAAAGCACCCACATCTCTCTTCTTCTTGGTTTCTAGGATTTCTTAGCTTCCAAGCTCCTCCTTCTATGGTGGATGATGGGGTTTTGAGGGTTGGATGGGGGAGATTGGGGTAGAGAATGAGATAAACTATGGGGTTTCTTCTTCTCTCCCTAGAGCCCAATGGTTGCTTGAGAGGAAATGCTAGAGAAATGAGGGAGAAAGGGTAGTCATGGAGATGGAGGCATGATGGTGGTGTAAGGGTATGATGGTTGTGTGATGATGGAGATGTAAGAGATGTAAGAAGCATGGGGGATAAAAAGTTGACTTTGGTAGCATGCTTGCTAGCCAATGATGAGAGATGGGCATGTGTGGCCTAGGTTATGATGACCCATGGTGGCTAGGCAATAATGACTTGTTGTAGGGATTTTCTCCCAACTGGGATATCCCAGGTCCGCAGAGTGTGGTGATTGTCGGGATTATACGTGGGCCTACAACTCTTAGCCTGGGCATCGCATTGGTGGGTAAGATGCGGCGCTGAAACCGTGACAACGGTGCGGTCGCAATGGTACAAGTTTCGGGTCGAGTCAACTCAAATCTATGAGATGTGACTTAAGGTCACTCGCAATCGTTGTCTACAGGTTACAGGATGTCGGAATTCGACGGGGAGGATTGTGGGAATTGGACGAACGGCGTGGTATTAGGATACGGGCCTTACATCTCTCCCCTCCTAAAAAAAAATTCATCCTTGAAATTTATACTATCATGCAATCAGACAAAACTCATAAAGAAGGAGAGATCATATATCATGCATATCAAAAATACAATACAAAATACAATTAATCATAGAAGAGATAAGGATAGCACTCGGGAATCTCAGCCTCGCGCTCCTAAGACGCCTCATCAACACTATGGTTGCCCCACTGCACCTTCACCAAGGGAATGACCTTGGTTTGGAGGACTTGCTCTTTCCGATCAAGGATACGAACTAGCTGCTCGATGTAAGAAGCTTCCTCATGAGCCTCTAACGGCTACCAATCAATCACAGGAACGATGTTTGACCCACACTTCCATAATGCAGAAACATGGAAAACGTTGTGGATGCCAGACACTGAGGTGGCAAGGCAAGCCGAAAGGCCACGACGCCAATGCACCCAGTGATCTCAAAAGGTCCAATAAATCTCGGGGCAAGCTTGCCCTTCGCTCCAGAATGAACCACACCCTTCATGGGTGAGACCTTGAGATACACATGGTCCCTAACTGCAAACTCCAAGGGACGACGCTGACGATCAGCAAAACTCTTTTGTCAGCTCTGAGCTTTGCGCATGTTCTGCCTAATGATATCGATGACCTCTAATGTCCGCACCAGCTCAGGACCTAGGAGAAGCTGCTCTCCAACCTTGGTCCAACAACTCGGAGATCTGCACAGCTTGCCATATAATACTTCGAAGGGAGTCATGCCAATGGTCACCTAATATCTATTGTTATTGCGAACTCAACTAGACACAGATGCTCATCCCAGCTACCTGAGAAGTCAATTACGCAATCTCAAAGCATATCCTCCAGGATCCAGTTGGCCCTCTCGGTCTACCCATCGGTTTGCAGATGATACGCGATGCGCAGACCCCATCGCCTTCTGAAAGCTCCTCCAAAACTGAGACGTGAACCTTGGGTCTCAGTTTGAAACGATCAAAACTGGGATATATTGCAGTCTCACAACCTCATCAATGAATAATCTGGTCAAACGGTCCAAGGGCTAGGTCACACGAATCATGAGAAAATGCGTCGACTTCGTCAGACGATCAATGACGACCTAGATGACATCATGACCTCGCTGAGTCCTCGGCAAACCGATGATAAAATCTATGGATACATGCTCCCACTTCCACATCGGAACGCTCAATGGCTACAATGGACCTAGAGGCCTCTGATGATCGGCCTTGACACCCTGGCATGTGTCACACTCAGCCACAAAACTGACAATCTGGCGCTTTATCCCAGCCCAAAAATACTATCTCCTCATGTCACGGTACATCTTCGTCGAGTCGGGGTGGATAGAAAACCTCGATCGATGTACCTTGGTCATAAGATCCCTGCATAACTCTTGAACATCCTGGACACACAATCGGCCCCTGAAATGAAGTCCACCATCAGATCCAATCTGCCATTCTGACTGACTCTCTGATGCGGCCTCTGATCAGTAATCCTATAATGACTCGTATGTATGTTGAGCCTCGATCACCCTTGTGACAAGAGAGGGTTGAATCGACAAGCTCGATAACTGAACAATGGCAGACTGCAGACCAAATTCGAAGTCATACTCAGCTACATCCTTGAGCATCCTTTACTCTTGAACCATCATATATGCCACCAGGCCTCGTGGCTGATGGCTAAGGACATCTGACGCCACGTTCGCCTTGCCAGGGTGGTACTGAAGATCAAAATCGTAGTCCTTCATGTAAGACCCGTATCCTAGACCGTACCATTCCGTAGATTTCTGTGATCCTCTCTGTCGAATTCCGGCAAACCGCGACCTGTAACCGACATTTGCACGTGACCCTGAGTCACATCATGTCAACCCGATTCGACTCAACCCGAGACTTGTACCCTAGCGACTGCGTCGTCGCCGCGATTTGAGCGCCGATGCGATACCCATGACAGGAGATGTGGGCCCGCATTTATTTCAAAAAAATGTCGTGCATTTGCAAAACCTTAGAGAATCTCTACCAAACATCAATCAATTATACACAACCCATCCCTAAAGTCAACTCTCTTTCTCTCCACCCATCCCTTCCTTACACCCATCACCCATCACTCCACCCATCATCCATCACTCCTCTCTCTCATTTCTCACTCTTTCCAAGCAACCCAAAGGAGGGAAACGTCCAAGCTTCCTGAGGAGAGAAGAGCTTGTGTATGGCCCACTTCCTACCCCTCTCATCTCTTATCCTAGCCATTCAATCTCCATCATCTTCCATCAAAGTTGAAGCCAATGAGCTAAGGAAGCCAAGGGACCAGGAAGGACTGCAAACAGTGGGTGTTCGTAGCTTTAAATCGTGATTTTGATTTAGGGTCCACTTATGATGGGACCCACTTTGATGTATTTGTTGTGATCTAAGAGGGGCCCATAGTGGCGGGGTCCCTCAACTACACCGTCTCTCCCTCTCTCTCTCTCTCTCTCTCTCTCTCTCTCTCTCTCTCTCTTTTCCTTAGTATGGTGATGATGATGATGAGGCGTGTGGCCCACCTAGTGTTTGTGTGTGTATGGCCCACATGATATATATGTTTTATCCACATCCTTGGGCCCACCATGATGTACGTGGTGCAGAACCCACCGTGATGTATGTATTGTCCGTACAGTCCAGTCCTTGGATGATGGGACCCACTGACGTCAGTGTTTTATTCTAGCTGTCCTTCTTGGACAGACCCCAGATGAAGGGAAATAATAATATCAGCTTGATATTCTGGTGGGCCACACATGTGTGGACCCACCGATGTATCTGTTGTGTTCACACTGTCTAGATAGGCTGGACAGTGGGACCTGCTTGATGGTTGGGTCAATCCACATCGTCCAGCCAGACTGGACATGAGACCCACCTGGATGGATGTATCCACATCGTCCACATGGACGGTGGGACCCACCCCTCACGTAGGGCCTACCTTGATGAGGAATGGATTGGCTAGAGTACCTCATACCAGCACAGATGCTGACTGACGACAGCAATGGGTCCCATCATGAGGTTGTGTTATATCTAACCGTCCGTTCGTTTGGACGCATGGGGGCCACCCCACACGTGTGACACGTGTGGGCTGGTGGGACCCCGCCTTGATGTATCTGTTCTTGCATCCACACCGTCCATTGGAATGGTGCTGTGGTGCTAACTTGATGTATGTATTTTATACATACCATCCATCCGTTTGTATATGTGGGCCCACCCCACACGTGTGGCACATGTGGGGCTGGGACCCACCTTGATGTAAATGTTTTATATCTGCACCGTCCTTCTGTCCAGGACGATGGGACCCACCTGTTATGAATGTGTTTCATACATGCTGTCCACGTGGATGAACGTATGATCCACACCGTACGTCCCTGGACGATGTTGTGGGACCAACCATAATGCATGTTTTTATCTCCATCGTCCAATGGTCTAGACGGTGGGGACCACCGTGAAGTATGTGTTCATCCAGGACATTCAGCTATGGACCCCACATGATGTGTGTGCTACACACACGTGGGTCCCACACATGATGTATATGTTTCATATCCACACCGTCCAACCATGGACGGTGGAGCCCATTGATGTAAGTTTTTTATCCCCCGCCGTCCATCTGTTTCACCCATGCAATCCATCTGTTTCACCCACATCGTCCATTTTCTGGGACGTGCGACCACCATGATGTATGTGTTGTACATCCATGTTGTCCATCTGAAAGCAGGGCGCACTTGCTGAACGTATTAGGCCACCTGTTGGCTGTGCATGGCCCACTTGTTGTGCGGCCCATTACTATGTATATTAGGCCCGAGTAATGGGCCCATCGTGATGTATATTAGGCCCGAGTAATGGGGCCATTGTGATGTATATTAGGCCCGAGTAGTGGGGTCCATTGCGATGTATATTAGGCCCAAGTAGTGGGGCCCATCGTTATGTATATTAGGCCCGAGTAATGGGGCCCACTGTGATGTGTACGAGGACCATGAGATGCAGCCCACTTGATGTATACAAGGCCCATGTGATGCGGCTCACTTGATGTATATGAGGCCCATTTGATGAGGCCCAGGTGATGTATTTGTGACTAGGGCTGTACACAAGTCAAGCTAGCTCGAAAAGCTTGCTTGACACGGCTCGAGTCAGCTCGGATTGACTCGGCTTGAAACGCCGACTCGAGGCGAGTCAAGCTTATTTTCTAAAGCTCGAGTTGAGTTCAACCCGAGTTCGACCATGGTGCATTTTAACTCGACTCGACTCGAAGCTCAAGCTCGACTCGGCTCGAGTAATATATTTTAATATTATATATATATTATATTAATATTAAATATATATAATATGTTTGACTTTAAAAAAAGTTAAAACTTAAAATTGTTTACTAAAAAACCCTACCTGACCGCGCTGGATTGAGTCGGGTTGGGGTTTGGGTCGGGGTGGGGGCTGGGTTAGGTCGGGTTGGGCACCGGGTTGAGTTGGGCGTGGGTTTGGGTTGGGTTGGGCATTCGGTTAGCATATGAACAAGCTCGACTCAACTCGAACCACTAGCTCGACTAGAGATTGACTCGAAAGCTTTGGCTAACAAGCCAAGCTTCAATGAGCTCGAACTAGAGTATAGAATGGACGAGTCAAGCCAAGCTTAGCCCAGCTCGACTCGACTCGACTCGATGTATAACCCTATTTGTGACCTATTTGGTGAGGCCCAATATGATGCATTTGGGGCCCATTTGATGAGGCCCGATGTGATATATATATATATATATATATATATATATATATATATATATATATATATATATTGGCCCATATGTTGAGGCCCAATATAATGTATTTGTAGCCCATTGATGAGGTCCGATGTGATGTATATGTGGCCCATGAGTGAGGCCCATCTTGATGTGTATTAGGCCCTTGAGTGAGGCCTATGGTGATGTATATTAGGCCCTTGTGTGAGGCCATGGGCCCATTGTACGCTTGGCTCTATGTGGGCCACTCCTTGGGAGTAATGTCCACACTGATGGGCGATGATCGTTAAATGTCCACATCGTGACCTTCCCTTAGGCCCTTTTTTAGGCCAATTATCAATGTTGATTATTGGTGCCGATTATTGATACTGTATTGGTGCCAATTATCGAGGCCAATTATCGATGCTAATTATCGGTGCTGATTATCGATACTATATCAGCGTAACGTTCGGAAAAAATCCGTACAAAGATCGAGTACAACCTCAGGCAGAACAACCCAAGGACCGCGTCCGGTTATATAACTTAGATGGAATTTGGCTAAGTAATCTATGATTAAGCTTGGGCCACCATTTTCACAAATGGAAAGACTTAAAACCATGAGTACCACTAACTCAATGTCATCTTAAGACTTAGGAGAAATCCCAAGGGCCTGTCGATCTCGGGAGTACAATAAAACTTTGTAACGGACTTAGACCGCAGGTCGAGGATCCGATGACCGCGAAACTATAGGATGATATTCGTCCTACTGGACTTGACAACCATCATGGGAATCAAGCCCAAATAGTGCCCAGAAACACCCAACTTGATTCATGAGTGAAGTGCATGGGAAACGCGAATATCCTTAGAAAATGAATTGAAACTTAAGTGAATTGGGCCGTTCATTCTCACGCAAAGTTGAAGAATTCAGACCATTATTTTGTGACCAAACTTCAGTCATGGGGAAAGGAGATTCCCCTGCACATATCTATATAACCGTGGCCCCGATTGAACACGTACAACCATCGATCTGAGACAGGCTCTCCACGGTCGATCGGCTCATCCGATCACAACGAAATCATGTCCTAGCATGGATCCACTATCAGGGAGCGTACCCTATGACGTAAATGAGTCGTGGGCCCCCCTATGAGCCCCATTTGCCAGAAACAGCCGCCCACGGGGTATAAACCATGTATAAAGTGGCTCTGAGGCCATTTGCATCACAACTGGGCTTATAAATAGCCCTCATTTCACTCTCTCTCTCTCTCTCTCTCTCTCTCTCTCTCCCATTTACGAAGTTTGCAAAACCCTAAGGGAGAGAGGAGAAAAGAAGAGAAAAAAAGGAAAGAGAGAAGGGACACTTTGGGAGATTGGTGCAGAAACCTTCTTCCACGAATCCACACGCCAAATCATCTCCCTGTTGTGCTACCAAATCTCGTTTGGATACGATTTTGGGTAAGAAATACTAACCCTAATATTGTTGTAGAGATCCAGGATAATTGTTCGTCAACTTAGCTAACCAGTTTCATCATTTAGGTGCCCGACGTTCCATTTTTGGAAACGTAGAATTTGGACCGAGTCCTAGTCGAACATTCTAATAAAAGATGCTGACTATAAACACTTAAGTTACGGTTTATCAATGCTTTTAAGATAGCTAATGATTTATATTTGTCTTAATTGCTGTCGTATTGTCGTAAATACGTTGATTTCTATATGAGATACACCTATGAACTATGATAAACAAATGATTCACCCTATGTGTTTGTCGAAATGTCTAAATGGGAAATTGTGATGATTTTTGCCCGCAGTGGTCTATCATATGTGTTTGACTAGGACTGACGACCCTACAACTTTCATATTGTATGTGTTTAACAAGGAGTGACGAACCTAGATGGATCTAGAACAAAGGAGTAGGACCACTACGGTAGTCCGATGCCTGATGTTTGATTCGGGTCAATGATATAAAGGGAGCTACCCTAGCTTCCCAAACTTACTGTACGAATGAGATTAATTAATTACTTGGCTAACACGACCATGCATCGCACTGCATTAGTTAGGATGTGCCAAGAAGGCGTTGGAGTTCCACTGTTGTGAGGAAGTGTTGTCATATGCGAAATAGGTTGTCGGAGTCGCTTGTGAGGGAGCTTTAATGTGAGGGCATGCATCATTACTTGCACTCCATTTCTGTATTAAAAGGAGTAGTTAGGAAGTGATTGTTTATGATTGCTTTATCATTACTGCTTTGATTGACTTGATAACATGTGTAACTTCTACCTTATAGAACCACTGATTTGATCACTCACTCCCACTCTGGGACGGTGTTTTAAAACACCGACTAGACCCTGATGTAGATGCAGGTGCAGATGATGTCTATGCTCTGGAGCAAGACTTCTTAGATGAGGAAGAGGAATTCTCCTACTTCGAACTCTCGGGCAGGTTGATGTAGACCTCGTGCCGATATGCAGGGACCATTGGGACATCTGGCTTAGTCTAACACTTTTGCATATTCATTTTATTCATTTTGAAACAATACATGTATATATTGAAACTGGTTACGTACTCATACTCTGGAGGTTTTGTGAAACACCTGCATACTTAAATAGATATGTTTTAGACTTCCGCTTGCTTAACTTAATTATATCTGGAGTATGATATGTTGTTTAGTATAATCCAACGTATGTTTGACTCATTAACATGGACAAAATATGAATATCATCATCCATACTGCATAAGTGATGTTCGGAATCTCAGGAGTAGAGTGTTGCTCGACCCTCGAAATTCAATGCGTTACAAGTTGGTATTAGACCATGATTTGGATTAAACTAGACCTGGGGTTATAGGCCACATGACGCACTCTAACTTAAGAAGGGGGCGATAGAATTTAAAGACGATGTTAGGATCCCAAAGTTTTGCCGACAGGAGAGACTAAACACTGTAATTTAGTCAACAACCTATAACCGATGGACTCAGATCATGGGCAGTGGCCTAAATCACCTCTGATAAAGGATAACAAATCAGGTCAACTTAAACGACCTAAACATTGAACCTTATTGGTCAAACTGAGGGCGGATCCACGCCAAAGAATTCTTGAGTAAGAAAAGAGGATCCAGGAAACGCGATTAAACGACCGTTGGACTACGATGCGTTGACCCGACGGGCCTAAGGACCCAAACCAATGAGTTCAATGGGGCCTAGGGGGTCCCACGGACCAAAAATAACCACCGGAGGGGGGTGGTCACCACCGGACAGGCCAGCAAGACACGATGCCGCGGCGAGATCGGCAGCGTACCGCCTGCCCTGCTAGCAGGGTTCGGCAGCGCCGCAGGATCAGCCGCGCACCACCGCCGGCCGAATATGGTGGGTCTCTCCCATGTGTGAGGGGCACCCTTTAAGCATCCATACCACCCTTTTTCCCTCATTTCACCTATTTCCAACCCCTCAAACCCTCCAAAAACCCTCTCTCTCTCTCTCTCTCTCTCTCTCTCTCTCTCTCTCTTAAATCTCCATTTCCTTGCTTCCAAAATCCATTTTCCTTACATTTTACACCCCTCACCTCAAATCTCTCCTAATCTCCCTTGTATTTCTTCCATTTTTTTCATTTGAGCACCAAACCCATCACTTAGGGCACCCAAAACACTCATCTCCTCAAAAATCCCTCCTTTCCATAGCCCTTCCATCTCCATGGCCCTTTTCGAGATCGTGATCACCATCTTCTCCATTTCGACACTCCTTTCCCTTATGGGGAAAAAACGAGCGGCCCTGGATGAGGCTGGGCCAAGTCGTCCGAGTTGCTCCAAAAAGAAGACAAGTACTGAGATAAGTACGAGCGTCGAGCGAAGGTCAAAGAGGGACCTTGACTCCTAAATCCCGATAGAGAGGTCTCTACCAGCGGGCACCGGACTTGGTAAGTTCTGTAATTGTAAAGTTGTTTTTGAAGCTCACATGGGTGAGAGATTGTTTAGGATGTATCTAGTGATCGACCACCTCCTGGAGAACGGGTGGGGCCCCATATTTGAAGGAACAAGTGAGGGCACCGTACGGGCCTTCTATGCACTTATAAGGGACGTAACTCTTGAACCTCTCCAGTTTACTATCCCGTTGGGGAGAACAGAAACCAAGGTCGATGTGGATATCATGGCCCGTATCATGGGAGTGGAGCGTGGTGTTGTGCATGCCAGTGAGACTAATCTCACTAGTGGACGGGCGAGAGATCTTCGCACTCGCTTCCTTTGCGGCCAATTCGTTAATTGGAGGCGAGGGAACAACCTTCTAACAACACGCATGACTGACAATTATCGTCAGCTCCACCATATATGCACGTACAACATGTATCCTAGATGGAGCAACCGCACGGAATGCACTAGATTTATGGTAGATTTCCTGTACCGAGTTGGACAGGGAGAAAAGGTGTGCCTGCCCACTCTTGCCTTGACTTAGATAGTGAGGGTGGCACAATCTACTCAGGGGGGGGGGGGGGGGGGAGGACTCATCCCTCCCATTCGGCCGACTAGTTTACAAGATCACCCACAACTTTGGATTCGGGCTCCACACGGACAATCTCGCTCCTGTCCATTTCATCAACGAGACTAACCTCGATAATATGAAAATAGGTCCCAAGCAACGCCAAGCTAGACTTGAATAATTCGGAGACAAGATTGAGGAAGAGACAAAAGAAGAGGAACAAAGTGAAGAAGAGGAATAGGAGGAAGAAGTGGAGGCTCAGGACTCTGACTGAGAGCCTCCCACTGCTCGTCACAATTGCGAGGACTGGGTTGTCCAAGATGTCTGCATGGCTAAGATCGAAGCAAATTAGGCCTACCTGAAGCAGAAGTTTAAGATGATGTCCCGCACCCTGAAAACCATCCTGTGCTACATGTAGGATAAGGGAGCACCTCCGCCTTCGCCAGACTCAGAAGATTAGTAATATAATTTGTAGTCGCTTTTTTTTTTTTTTTTTTTTTTCCTTTTTTTAATAACCTTGGATAGGCTTAGTTTGGGTGCTAGGTTGGTAAATGTTAAAGACTTTTGTTAGTCATCTGTCATGTATTCTCTGTTAGAGTACACATAATGTCATGTCATATGTAACTGTGACAAATTTTGTTTAATGAAATGCATGGAGCTCCTTTTATTCAGTAATGTGTGGTTATTCAGTAATGTGTGGAATGTTTATGAAAGCTGATGATGTTACCCTAATCCTATAAATATTGTGCCCTATGTTGTATATAGGGAATGCCTCCTAAAACCACTTGGAACATGGCACGTCCCCCGCCTGGCAGGTTGATTGACGGGGCCCCTCTCATGAGTGATAGCCAAAAGGACCCTAGTTTGGGTCCAGGTAGCGAGACGATGCCAGATTCACAACCGGTGACTGGCCCCACAAATGGGTCAACGCCGAGTGCACCACTAGTTCTAGGTCAGAACCGTGTGTCTTCATTGACGCTACATATGCCTCAGGCAGCCCCTCCCCCTGATAGATTGGAGCAAATGATGCTCTTAATGCAACAACAACAATAGGTCCTAGCGACTATAGCAGGGACCATCGTACAAAACATGAATGTGGCTTCCCCAATGCAACCCCTGCAGGCCACTGGGACAATGGCTGCAAGTGGCCTGTTTAAGTGTTTTCAGTGCCTTCATCCTCCCACTTTTGCGGGTACTCATAGACCCGAGGAGGCCGAGTACTGGTTGGGTCATATTTCTAAGATGTTGAAGCCATTACACTGTATTGAAGCGGAACAAGTCGAGCTGGTTACATACATGTTTGAGAAGGAGGCCAACCTATGATGGGGTAGTGTCCTACGGACCGTTCCCTCAGGAGTTGCATTGATGTGGGATGAGTTTGAAAGACGTTTCCATGAGAAATACTTCCCCCTCACTTATCGTAATGAAAAAGAGGGCGAATTCCTCCACCTCAGACAGGGGGGAATGACAGTGGCAGAATATGAGAACCATTTCATTGAACTAACTGGATATGATCCTTTTGATTTTGGCAAATGAGCCGATGAGAATGCAGGAATTTTTAGAAGGATTGCAGGCTGACATATGCACCAAGATGTGTTGTGTTAGCATCTCCAACTATGCTAAGTTACTGAACATGTCCCTGCGAGCTGAGCAGGACGGTGAGTGAGTGTCCCGAACACGCATGCCAATAGGCCCGAGGCCTAGGCCCGAATTGGAAAATCGGTCATTTCTCGACAAGAGGCCGCGTATGAACTCGCCTCCAAGACCAATGGCTCTACTGGCTTAACAAAGGCGTTTCGATCTCATGTGTACCTATTGTAATAAATCGGGCCACTCTTAACCCTTCTGCTTTACCAAGATTAGGGATAACGGCTACGCGCCACCTTAAAGGGTCAACCGCCAGCCACTGCAAGCTATTTCAGCTCCTCCTTTACGATCTGTGGCACCGGCGCAACCATACAACCGACCTCCTGTATTTCAAAATAGGTCACCTCAACGGCCTATGAAAGCGTCACCTAACCGTCCGCAACAAGTTCACGTACATGCACTCGCTGCCGAAACATATGAATCAGCGGTTACAGTACCACTAGCCTTCGAAGTCACTGCCCACATCCAAGGTACACTTGTATTCTTGTTAGTGGACACCGGGTCCACTGTTTCAATGGTAGCATGCTCTGCAGTCAAGCGATTAGGGTTGGACACTACCCCTATGATTGGGGTGAGAGTCATCGCCACGACAGGGACCTTCTCAGATGCCATTAAGCTTTGTAAGAGTTGCCCGATAGACTTAGGGAGCAGAGTGGTGTGCATTGACCTAATTATAACCCAGATATGTCATTAGGATGTCATGTCTTGGCATGAATTGGCTCACCGAAATGAAGGCAGAGATCGACTATGAAACTAGATTGGTGACGGCCCATAGGCCCGAGGGCATAACCTTCACCTTCCTAGTTTAGGTCAGTTGTGCTTACCGCATTCGTTGTTACGCTTCCCTACTAGAAAATTGTGATGGTCCGTCACTTAGGGACACACTAGTGGTCCAAGATTTCACGGATGTGTTTAAAACGATCCCTGGACTACCTCCTCAGCGCGAAATCAACTTTATCATCGACCTTGTACCAGGTGCGACACCTATCTCCTTACCAATGTACCGCATGCCTCTATGTGAAATGAAGGAATTGAGGAAGCAAATTGATGATTTATTAGACTCAGGTTTTATACAGCCGAGCGTATCTAGTTGGGGAGCTCCTATGTTGTTTGTGAAAAAGAAGGATAGATCGCTGCGGTTGTGTATAGATTATCGCAGGCTGAATCACGTGACAGTAAAGAACAAGTATCCTTTGCCCAGGATAAATGACTTGTTTGACCAATTAAAGGGGACTCAGTAACTTTCTAAGATAGACTTACAGTCCAGGTATCATTAGTTGCACGTCAGAAATGAAGACGTGCAGAAAACAGCTTTTAGGACCAGCTTTGGGCACTATAAATTCCTTGTGATGTCGTTTGGACTTACAAATGCACTGGCCGTATTCATGGATCTCCTGAACTGGGTGTTTCGGCCCTATCTTTACCGATTCGTCATTGTATTCATAGACGACATTTTGATATACTGAAAGAGTTGAAAAGATCATGAAGAACACCTGCGAGCAATCCTTGATACTCTTAGGCAAAATCAGTTGTTTGCACAGTACTGAAAATGCGACTTCTGGAAGGAAGAAGTCAAGTTCTTAGGACACGTGATTTACAAGGAAAGAATCGCCATGGACCTTGCTAAGGTTACCGCGTTACAAGACTGGGAGCAGCCCGGTTCAGTTACAGAAGCTATTATCACCGATTCATCAAAGATTTCTCCAAGATAGCCCGACCATTGTCCCAACTTACTCTGAAAGATCTTAAATTTGCTTGAAATGAGAAAGCAGAGGCAACCTTTCAAAAATTAAAGGACAAGCTGACGTCTGCACCTGTGCTAGTGCTACTAGAGCAAGGGGTCAAATATACTATTTACACCGATGCCTCTCAAGTCGGTTTGAGGTGTGTACTTAAGAAGAAGGATAAGATGATCGCTTATGCCTCACAACGGTTGAGGAAACATGAGGAAAATTACCCCACTCATGGCCTGGAGTTGGCGACAGTCATTTTCACATTAAAGCTTTGGAGACATTACCTCTACGAAGAGGAGTTCGAGCTCTTTTGCGACCATAAGAGCCTCGAGTACATCTTTACACAGAGGGACCTGAATTGGATGGAGACTTTGAAAGACTTCAAGTTTAAAGTCTCCTACCATCCTAGGAAGGCCAACCTTATGGCCAATGCATTGAGCCGCAAGAAAACTATAGAATTTTCAGCCCCACTGATGGTAGGAAGTGGAATATGGTGGAGTTTGTGTGAGATTTTGAACAGAGGCTGACAGTGGAGGAGCCATTCGAGAGTGTCGCACACCTCCACGTACAACCACTTATTGATGACCGAATCATTGTGGCTCAGAAGGAAGATGAGCTATTGTTGAAGATGAGAGAGCGTGCAAGCGACGGTGAAGAATCAGAATGGAGGATTGGCTTAGATGGAGGTTTACGGTATCGTGGCCGCCTATACGTCCCGAACCTTCACGACTTAAGGAGAGAAGTCCTAGAGGCCACACATAGTTCAAAGTTGCCAATGCATCCGGTTAGTACAAAGATGTATCGAGACATGAAGCGTTCGTACTAGTGGGACAACACGAAGGCCTAAATAGTAGACTTTGTGTCCCGATGCCTCACGTACCAGCAAGTCAAGGCCGAGCACCGACGACCCCCTGGTTTACTTCAGCCCATGCCCATAGCCAAGTGGAAGTGGGATTTCATATCTATAGATTTCATTTCCGGGTTACAAAAAAGAGAAAGGGGCATGATTGTGGACCGATTAACAAAGTCAACTCATTTCCTCTCGATTCGAGTTTCTAATTCGGCAGATGACCTGACCAAGATGTACATTAAGGAGATAGTACAACTGCATGGAGTTCCTCTAGAGATTGTGTTGGACCGAGACACACGATTCACATCTATGTTCTGGACTCGAATGTAAGAGGCGATGGGAGTGAAGTTGAAGTTTAGTAGCGCGTTTCACCCACAGACCGATGGGCAGACGGAGCGGGTAAATCAGATACTCGAGAACATGTTACGAGCATGCGTACTTGACTTCAAAGACAGCTGGGATGACCGTCTCCCTTATGCAAAATTTTCTTATAACAACAGTTTTCAAGCAAGCATTGGCATGACTCCTTATGAAACCTTGTATGGACGCCCATGTCGGACTCCGCATTGTTGGGCGAAGGTTGGCGAGAAGAGCTTGGTTGGCCCAGATTTGGTTCAAGACCTCATAAAAGATTGATATTATCAAACGTCGATTCCTTACAGCCCAGAGTAGGCAGAAGAGCTACGCAGATATGAGACGCTGACAGTTGGAATTTGAGGTTGGGGACCATGTATTCCTTAAAGTTTTCCCAATGAAGGGAGTACTTCGTTTTGGCAAGAAAGAGAAACTCACGCCGAGGTTCATTGAGCCATTCCAGATTTTAGACCGTGTGGGTGTGGTGGCATACCATCTCACCTTACCCACACCACTCGCAGGTGTACACAACGTATTTCATGTGTCAATGCTGAAGAAGTATGTTCCCAACCCTACTCATATCATCAAGTGGGAGCAAGTACAACTAAGGGAAGACGCCACCAATGTATTGTAGCCCACGCGTGTTCTAGATAGGAAAGAATAAGTATTAGGCAACAAGGTCATCTCTCTCGTGAAAGTGTTATGGACACACCACACCGAGAAGGAGGCTACTTGGGAAACGGAAGCTAAAGTTCGTAAGAACTACCCACAAATTCTCGAGGAGTACAAAAAGGTACAAATTTTGAGGACAAAATTTTTCTTTAAGGGCGGTAGATTGCAACGTCCTGAAAAAATCTGCACAAAGATCGAGTACAACCTCAAGCAGAACAACCCAAGGACCACGTCCAGTTATATAACTTAGATGAAATTTAGCTAAGTAATTTATAGATTAAGCTTGGGCCACCATTTTCACAAATGGGAAGGCCTAAAACCATGAGTACCACTGACTCAATGTCATCTTAAGACATAGGAGAAATCCCAAGGGCTTGTAGCTCTCGGGAGTACATTGAAACTTTGTAACGGACCTAGACCACACGTCGGGGATCTGATGACCACAAAACTATAGGACGATGTCCATCTTGCTGGGCTTGATAACCTTCGTGGGAATCAAGCCCAGATAGTGTCCAGAAACGCCCAACTTAAGCCATGAGTGAAGTGCATGGGAAACGAGAATATCCTTAGAAAATGAACTGAAACTTAAGTGAATTGGGTTGTTCACTCTCACGTAAAGTTGAAGAATTTGGACCGTTAGTTTATGACCAAATTTCACCCATGGGGAAAGGAAATTTCCCTGGACATTCATATAACCGTGGCCCCGATTGAACACTAGGACCGTTTATCTGAGACAGGCTCTCTATGGTCGATCGGCTTATCCGATCACTGTTGAGGCATAAAATAAGCAAGGAAGTGAAGACGAGAAAAATCAAGAAATCAATTTGAAAGATCAAGAAATCAGCTTCAAGACCACTTTACGCGGATTCGCGCAAAGTGAAATGGTTGCGCCAGACCGCGCAAAGTGAACGGTTTGCGCGGGGGATTATGAAGATAGTTTGCACGGGGACTGATGGTTTGCGTGAAACCGCGCAAAGCATATCATTTGCGCGTATCCGCGCAAAGTATATGACGATGGGATCAAAAAGGTTGGTTGATTATTTTGTCCCACATCGACCAGAACAGAGATTTCCATTGAAGAAAATGTCTATAAATACCCCGTTCCTTTTCCTCAAGGGTGGGTTGGAAGATTTCAGAAGTGAAAGAAAGACGAAAGAGAAGACAGAAGGTGCGGAGTATTGGACTCCTGCACTTTGCGCGACCGCGCGCAAAGGAGTATTAGACTCCTGCACTTTGCGCGACCACGCGCAAAGGAGTATTGGACTCCTGAAGTTTGCGCGCTGATCCGCGCAAAGCAGCATAGGGCTGAGATAGTTTGCGCGGACCCGCGCAAAGCATATCGTTTACGCGGATCCGCGCAAACCGACTGCTGGGCAGTCTATAACAGTAATGGGCTGTTATGCTGTCAGAATGGCTCGAGTCTTCAAGTTCTCCTTGTTCAAGAGAAAAGGAAGAATCATCGACGAAAAGGCGTGTTCCTCCTAAGTTTCAGGAGATGACTGAAATAGCGTTGTTATGCTGCTGGAATCTCCATCCTCTTGAAGACTATTGGTCAATTCATCCATTCCTCCTAAGTCATAGGAGATGATTGAGACCGGCGCTGTTATGCTGCCTAAATTTATATTTAACTACGATAACTGTAACTTGTAACGAATTCTTTGTAAACTATCTTAGAATCAAGGGATACTTGAGGATGTAAATGAATTCAGGATTAATGAAGTGTGATGATTGTTTTCTATAATTATTTCATTGTTATGATTGAATAAGATAATTCCCAAATCAAATACTTTTGTTTTCTTGTCAAAACAAAATGGCGACTCGATCAAGCTCGCAAAAAAAAAAAAAAAAAAAAAAGAAGCTCTCAAAGGATCAAGCTCTAAAAGAGCCGGCCAACTATACGTAAGACCCATGAAGATCGCCATTCGGGCAGCGGCGAGGAGTCAGTGGCCCTAAAAAGCCCGCGAAGACCATCGTGCGCACGCATGCGGGCAGCTGACGAAGTCAAGGATTCAAAGCCTAAAAGGCCATATATCCGCGAAGACTAGTCACCGTAACTCCCATGCCGTCTGTATAGCTTCCGGCAGTGCCACGGGGAACGGATGAAAATGCCCTCCTCTGAATGGGCTCGACCTTGCAGACGAAGAAAACAGGGGCCGCAGTGCGAGCTTTATGCCAACCGTGCGTAAGACCCTCCAAGTATAGGGTTTGATTTCAGTAGTAACTCGTGAGGAAGGGCTTAAACCTACTCATTGATGGACTGGCGACCCTAGATTTGGTGCCCAAAGGTAGCCTTGCGAGCCCTGCGAACTCTAGAGAGTTACCGTGGCCAACCCTGTGCGTAAAACCAACAGTTCACCATCCGGTAGCGTCAATGGGCCCCTCTGATGGACCGTGACCGTGAGCTCAAGGCAGTGAGAAGCCCAAAAGAGAACTCTAGAGAGTTACAGTGGCCATCACATAAGACCCATAAATGTTCCACTACTCATGAGCTTAAACTGTGTGTGTGTGTGCATGCTCCACTACTCATGAGCTTAAACTGTGTGTGTGTGTGCATGCTCCACTACTCATGAGCTTAAACTGTGTGTGGCTAATTAAATCAAAACTTAGTACCGCCAATCTAAATACTCACATAGAGAGTCCCGCACTAACAAAGCATAAAAGGTTTAGAAATTGTAAAGGGTGTAATGAAATTACTGAATAAAGTATAAATATAATCTAATAATATTAAGTATAAACATACAATATGAAAATAACATACAATATAAAATGCTATTATAAACATCTCAAAATGCTATCATGAAACATATGTAAAGCTAAATAAATTATGTCAAAAAAAAAAAAAACCAAAAAAAAGAAGAAACATGAAAGCAAAAAGCCAAATAAATTATGTCCAAAAGAAACATGAAAGCAAAGATTACATGTTCAGAATTACATGTTTAAAGATCTTCTGTAATCCCCACTGCTTCTGAATATCTGCGCAAATCTTCTTTCAATTGTGCCTGAGCTGCATCATGTTTAGATTTCTCTTAAAAAATAAGTCTTGCTTGATCAGGAACGCCAGTAAGCTTATCCTCCAAAGAAGCGATCATTTCTTTTCCTTGAAGTTGTGCAGATTTTTCAATATCAATGGATTGAGCATTTGCTCGTATCTTTTCTTCAACATCTTGAAGGGTTAAGGATTGCTCACGATACTTTCTCTCCAGTTGAGAGATTTCCTCCTTCAGAGCTGCAATACGATCTTGGATAATCGCTTTTCCATCAATATAAGTCTTTTGTTGATCTTGAAGAATCATACGCTCTTGTTCAAGTTTAGAAATCGATGAAGCCGACAGAAAAACTTGTTCCTGAGATAAAGTCAGCTGCTTCCTGTATTCTAAAATTTCAGGTGCGATTGTGACATTCTCTACTGACGCCAGAGAAATTACTGAATCACGAAATTTGAGGAGG
Organism: Magnolia officinalis; assembly: GCA_021015155.1. Classification (NCBI taxonomy): domain Eukaryota; kingdom Viridiplantae; phylum Streptophyta; class Magnoliopsida; order Magnoliales; family Magnoliaceae; genus Magnolia; species Magnolia officinalis. Next base: position 43,683,759 of record JAJHSJ010000006.1, on the reverse strand, counting down.
GAATCCCGCAAAGGAGATATGTTTATTCTGGCCATCTTGGCAGAGCTCTCCAAAATCTCTATGGCAACATCCAAATCCAACCATTGATCAGGATTTTTGAAGATATGGATTATGGCTAACAAGGAATGTTTCACCATGAGCATTTTATGAACAGGAATTTTCGCGAAAGACGACAATTCAGAAATAGTGGTCACAGAATCAGAACTGGCCGCGCTACTGCAAGAATAAGTTCCTATAGCAAAAGAAGAAAAATATTCAAAATACTATTATGAAATAGGTAGTATTGGGTAAAATAATCAATGCCTATATATATACCTGTTACAGGAATGCGACTAATAGAAGGAGAAGCTCTCTGAGTCATGGAAGGGCCCAATTCCACCATATCAGCAAAAGATGGTGCTCTAGCTTCCGTACTTGAATCTCTGGTAGTCGGAGTTGGCAAGTCAGTAGTCTTTGTGGGAAATATGATTTCACGAGCCACTACTCTCTGCACTACCAATGGAATTGCGGGTGCTTTTGGTGAAGTTACCACAAGAGGGTTCATTGGAGAGATAGCACCTATTTCTGCAACTTGGGCGCCTAAAAAAGGGAGACGCAATGATTAAAAATATATATATAGTTGTTAAAAAAAAATATGTATATGAAAATTTCCTTTACCGGGTGAATACCCATATTCTCCATAATCTAAAAGATCCTCGTCATCTTTCTCAACTGCAGGAGATTTAGCAGGAACATTGGCGCCAGGAAAAGTCTTAGCAATTACAGGGGAAGATTCCATCTCAGCTTCTTTCACAGCTGTTTCCTCTTCTTCGCCAATATCAACTTCACCTTCTTCAAAGTCATCATCTTTATCTTCACCACTATTGTTATCTCCGCTGTCTTCGTATTGTGAAGATTTAGTTGTATCTGATGATGAAGCTGAACTTTCATCTTCCAAATTTTCTTCGTCAACCTCTTCAATAATAACCTGCTTCCCTTTGTAAGAAATGGGTTTGCTGCTCTCCGGTGCAGACTCTTGGACCATAGGGGAAGCAGATGCTTGGCGAGTCATTTCGGAAGGAATAGGGGATGATGTTTGCAAACGCGTTCTTGATCTAGTCATCGGAGAAGATGGACTAGGACCAAGGGGTTGTGGAGGAGATACAGAAGTACCAATAGCTGGTCCTTCTTGAACCGCTGCAGTCTCTACAGGAATTGGAGAAGATGTACCTACAGCATCGTCTGCGGCTTGGTATGAAGAGTCCCGACGAGATTTCTCGAATTCTCTCAAATCTCTGTGAGAAAACCAGCCATCCAAAGTATTGATGGGCTTGATTTCACGAATGGGATCTTCCAATGATATCTTCCTACAAATTTCTCCGGGATGAGATGCATGGCTTTTTTCCAGAATATAGCCAATTCCGCTCTCTAAATTTCTGCCCTTTAGCCTGGGCGAATGAAGAAAGATAGAAGAATCTACTGGCAAGCATTTAGCAATCAGGTATGATTGATGATCCCACCATCGCATCCAGCTATATGATGTACGGACTATGTGATCACAGCTTGGAATTATGAAAAGGGATCCAACGCAACCGTTCAGCAACTGTTTCCATATCATGGCCCAGTTAAGAGGACCAGTTCCATAGCAGCGCATTTTTCTGGTAACCAGCCCGCAGTCTTGTGGTACAGTTTGATCATAACCAAATTGACGAGCAAAACGACTGGGGTAGTAAGGTTCTCTCCAGAATTCTGTCCCTTCCCGAAGAGGCAAACTGCATGAGCGAAAGGAAAAGAAGAAAGCTCTTTCTGCTGCGGTAAGTGTTTCATTGTCCACCATATCTGTATCTTCGGTGTAGCAATGTAGGCGGAACTGAAAGAAGTTTATCTGATCATCATCCCGAATTTTGTTGGCAACCCACTCATATGCCCTTTTTGCCATCGCTCTTTGCTGAAAGAACCAGAGTGGAAGGTGAGAAGGATGAGTATATGCTTGTTCCGGAGCTTCAAAAGTCCAGGGAAAATAAACTCCAAGCCACCCTGTAATATAATGCCAAGAAGTATGCGCAGACGAAGCTCCAAGAATTGGGTCTTTTATGTGGGTAGCTACTTCTCCAAGAGCCCTGTAGATAGAACATAATACGGGAGGAGCAAGAGAATATTTATGGCCCTCCGCTAAAGCACCAGCCACAACGAAGACACTGGGACGAACAACATCTGCCCACTTGGAGCTAGGCAATACGACCAAGCTTAGCCAGTAAGCCAAGAACGCTGCAAGCTCTCCGAAAGAACTATATTCTGGCTTTCTTCTTATTGCATCTCGAAGCTTCGTTAGTTCTTTAGAATGGCAGTCGCGAAACCTTCAAAGAAAATAAGGAGGTTAATATGCAAGAATGGTTAAATAGCAAGAATACAAGGAGAAAGATCAGTTGTTGGATTGGTAAATACCTGAGACCCCTAGAAAAATGTGCTAGCCATTGAAGAGGGGGAATTTTGTGGAGGTTGGGAAATTTGCCCATCTCTTTGAATAACTCTATAGTAGTCTCAGAAATGGAAGGCTTGCGGTCTGGAGAAGATACGAAGGCCAATTCTCTGTTTGTCGGAATGAATTCATCATAGAATTTGCCTGTTATTGTGAGACCGGCTATGCGATGAAGGTCCCAGAGAGATATGCTCATTTCACCATAAGGAAGATGGAAGGAGTTGGTTGTAGGCGACCAGTATTCAAGGAAACCTTTCAGAATATTGGGTTCTCTATAGAAGTATTTGGAGGTCACTTCTATTGCATCATAAAGGCCGATCTTTGCAAGAGTGCTCGTATGTTTCAGCAATATAACCTCCACCCATTCAGAATAGTATCGACGAGCAGTTAACATGCCTCTGATGCGGAATTCTGCCTGTCCCCAGAGTTGCTCCCGATCTCTGAAGCGTTGTCGCACTGTCTCATAAAAATGAGAAGGAAAGAGATCATGAGGACTATGGAAAGGAGTTAAGAAGATCATGGGATGAACTTCTCCTATCCTCTGTCGCGGTTTCTGAGTTTGAATAGTTCCCTCCAGGATTCGGGGCTCTCTTGAAGTCCATGATTCAGTATACATTAATCTCTCGCCATGGATGTAATCTTTGGACTCGCAGTCTAACATGGACTGATGGCGATATACCTTGATCGGAATGATTGTCATGCCCTCTGCATGAGGATTATCAAACTTCATAATACCTTCGATAACTCGTACTGAGTCCCACGAGTTCTGAAGCCTCTTCTTCTTGTGTTCCTTGATCTTTTCTGCAAAATCTTTCGCCTTATTGAGATGAATTTTCTTTGGGCGAGAAGCAGGAGGAGTATCTTCACGGAGAGGTGCTCTCTCACTGTCAGTCCGAATATGAGCAGTGGTCTTCAACCATTCATCCCAGTCATACTCTCTGCCATGCTTAGGCGGACATTTGATGTCTCCCAAAGATATAGATCTGTGAATGGGGGAAGGTAAAGATCTAATACAATTAGAAAAGTTGAAGGTGGGAAGAACAGGTTCTTTGAAGTAAGCGGGATTTTTGGAAGTGGTCTTTGTCCGCTTAGCAGGAGGCTGATCAGAAGAAGGAGAGTCAGAAGGAGTTACAAGACGAGCCGTTTGTTTAACACGAGCCATGAAAGTAAGATAAAGGAAGTAAGAAAGGAAGAAGAGAGAAAATGGCTAAGTGTTGGAGACAGTTCAAAAAAGAAATTTGGCTAAGTACAGAGTACTTTGCGCGGGGTCGCGCAAAGTATACAGTTTGCGCGGAAAAACTTCAAGTTCAAAAGAAAATCGCGCAAAGTGAAACGGTTTGCGCGGGGTCGCGCAACGTGGGAGGTTTGCGCGGAAGAAAATCGCCAGAGCAGAGTTTCGGCAGAGAACGGTTCGTAAAAATGACTAAGTAGTTGGACTATTTATAGCCTTTATGGCCGAGTACTGTACTCGACCAGAGCTTTGCGCGGGGTCGCGCAAACCCTGCAGAAGATAATTGGTTGATCCTTTTTCTTTGATTTTTGGAAAAAAACAAAGAACGGATCAAGGGGCATCTGTCGAGGCATAAAATAAGCAAGGAAGTGAAGACGAGAAAAATCAAGAAATCAATTTGAAAGATCAAGAAATCAGCTTAAGACCACTTTGCGCGGATTCGCGCAAAGTGAAATGGTTGCGCCAGACCGCGCAAAGTGAACGGTTTGCGCGGGGGATTATGAAGATAGTTTGCGCGGGGACTGATGGTTTGCGCGAAACCGCGCAAAGCATATCATTTGCACGTATCCGCGCAAAGTATATGACGGTGGGATCAAAAAGGTTGGTTGATTATTTTGTCCCACATCGACCAGAACAGAGATTTCCATTGAAGAAAATGTCTATAAATACCCCGTTCCTTTTCCTCAAGGGTGGGTTGGAAGATTTCAGAAGTGAAAGAAAGACGAAAGAGAAGACAGAAGGTGCGGAGTATTGGACTCCTGCACTTTGCGCGACCGCGCGCAAAGGAGTATTGGACTCCTGCACTTTGCGCGACCACGCGCAAAGGAGTATTGGACTCTTGAAGTTTGCGCGCTGATCCGCGCAAAGCAGCATAGGGCTGAGATAGTTTGCGCGGACCCGCGCAAAGCATATCGTTTACGCGGATCCGCGCAAACCGACTGCTGGGCAGTCTATAACAGTAATGGGCTGTTATGCTGTCAGAATGGCTCGAGTCTTCAAGTCTTCAAGTTCTCCTTGTTCAAGAGAAAATGAAGAATCATCGACGAAAAGGCGTGTTCCTCCTAAGTTTCAGGAGATGACTGAAATAGCGTTGTTATGCTGCCGGAATCTCCGTCCTCTTGAAGACTATTGGTCAATTCATCCATTCCTCCTAAGTCATAGGAGATGATTGAGACCGGCGCTGTTATGCTGCCTAAATTTATATTTAACTACGATAACTGTAACTTGTAACGAATTCTTTGTAAACTATCTTAGAATCAAGGGATACTTGAGGATGTAAATGAATTCAGGATTAATGAAGTGTGATGATTGTTTTCTGTAATTATTTCATTGTTATGATTGAATAAGATAATTCCCAAATCAAATACTTTTGTTTTCTTGTCGAAACAATCACACCAAAATCATGTCTTGGCATGGATCTACTGTCAGGGAGCGTACCCTATGAGGTAGATGAGTCGTGGGCCTCCCTATGAGCCTCGTTCGTTAGAAACAGCCGCCCACGGGGTATAAACCATGTATAAAGTGGCCTTGGGGCCATTAGCATCACAACTAGGCCTATAAATAGTCCTCATTTCACACACACACACACACTCTCTCTCTCTCTCTCTCTCCCATATACGAATTTTGCAAAACCCTAAGGGAGAGAGAGGAGAAAAGAAGAGAAAAGAGGAAAGAGAGAAGGGAGACTTTGGGAGATCGGTGCATAAACCTTCTTTCACAAATCCACATGACAAACTACCAAATCTCGTTTAGCTACGATTTCAGGTAAGAAATACTAACCCTAATATTGTTGTAGAGATCTAGGATAGTTGTTCGTCAACCGAGCTAACCAGTTTCATCATTTAGGTGCCCGACGTTCCATTTTTGAAAACGTAGAATTTGGACCGAGTCCCAGTCGAGCATTCTAACGAAAGGTATGGACTATAAATGGTTAGGTTACAATTTATGTCTATCTTGATTGTTGTCGTATTGTCATAAATACGTTGATTTCCGTATGAGATACACCTATGAACTGTGATAAACAAATGATGCACCCTATGTGTTTGTTGAAATGTCTAAATGGGAAATTGTGATGATTTGTGCCTGCTATGATTTCTAATCTAGGATTCATCATTGTCATATGCATGTAGATTTCTCTGTATGAATAATTGATAAAACATATGTTGTAACTAACGTAGTCTGTGTTTGATAAAATGTTTGAATGTGAAATTGTTGATGATTTGTATTTACAATAAGTATTAAGATAGGATTTTGATTACCTTATGCATATGTATGTTTTCCTCTATGAAATCAATTGATAAAATGTAAGTTATATTTAACATGGTCTATGTGTTTGATGAAATGCCCAAATGACAATCCACTTGAATTATTTTGTCGAATGCTGGGATGAATATTCCACGTGACTGTAGCAGCATTTTGATAGGATTGGGGCTACAAACGTAGCCCAGGCAATTGGTAAAAGTTCTTATTTAGGTGGCTGAATTAGTCTCACCACCTTGAGTAAACTCGACGAATCCGAGTCACACGACGATTGTCAACAGTGGCTAGTCCTCGAGGGGTGCTTATGCGCTCCATGTCGATTAAGTCAGCGTGCGCCCGTTCCAATCAAGCTTGCCTAATGAACTGATTGGCCTATTGTGTGTTTACCATGTATGGACGCGACTGCTTGAATCTAAGGTACCTCTCACCAATGTAAAGATCCATGTTAACCATGGTACCAAGATCCGCTAACTCCATGAACCGGGCATGGTGGTATGGGACACCGTGTTCGATCTGTCGGCCTATGTTGGGGTAACGAGCCTCTCCGTAGTGACCAGTGAGTAACTAAGACTCGTGAGCTAGGCATGGTGGTGTGGGACTTGTGTCCGAGCTGTCGGCCTATGCTGGGCTGACGAGCCTCCCCGTAGTGACCGCAAGCACAACTTCTGGCAACTTGCCTATCATATGTGTTTGACTAGGAGTGACGACCCTACAACTTTCCTATCGTATGCGTTTAACTAGGAGTGACGAACCTAGAACAGACGAGTAGGACCACTGCGGTAGTTCGATGCCTAATGTTCGATTCGGGTCAATGATATAAAGGGAGCTACACTATCTTCTCAAACTTACTGTATGAATGAGCTTAATTAATTACTTGGCTAACACGACTATACGTCGCACTGCATTAGTTAGGATGTGACAAGAACGCGTTGGAGTTACACTGTTTTGGGGAAGTATTGTCATATTAGAAATAGGTTGTCGGAGTCGCTTGTGAGGGAGCTTTGATGTGAAGGCATGCATCATTACTTGCACTCAATTTCTGCATTAAAAAGAGTAGTTAAGAAGTGATTGTTTATGATTGCTTTATCATTACTGCTTTGATTGACTTGATAACATGTGTAACTTTTACCTTATAGAACTACTGAATTGATCACTCACTCCCACTTTGGGACGGTGTTTTAAAACACCAACCAGACCCTGATGTAGATGCAGGTGCAGATGATGTCTATGCTCTGGAGCAGGACTTCTTGGATGAGAAGGAGGAATTCTCCTACTTCCAACTCTCGAGCGGGTCGATGTAGACCTCGTACCAATACGTAGGGACCACTGGGACATCTGGGCTTAGTCGAACACTTTTACATATTCATTTTATTCATTTTGAAACAATACATGTATATATTGAACCCGGTTATGTACTCATACTCTTGAGGTTTTGTGAAACACCTGCATACTTAAATAGATATGTTTTAGACTTCTGCTTGCTTAACTTAATTATCCAGAGTATGATATGTTGTTTAGTATAATCCCACACATGCTTGACTCATTAACATGGACGAAATCTGAATATCATCATCTATACTGCATAAGTGATGTTCGAAATCTCGGGCGTAGAGCTTTATTCGACCCTCAAAATTCTGGGCGTTACAATCGGTGCCGATTATCGATATTGATTATCGGTGCCGATTATCATGGCCGATGCTGATCATCGATGCCGATTATCGAGGTCGATTATCAATGTTGATTATCGGTGTCAGTTATCGATACTGATTATATGAGTATGTGACAACATAACATCATAAAACATGCCCATAAGCATCATTTGTATGTTTGTTATTAGATGTGGTTAACCATTGCATATGCCTGGATGGTATGACTCATGCATCTTGCATTTGTGTGACATGATCACTTGGTGCCCTAGTGATATCAGGGTTGTGAAATAGTGGTGAAGACCGCTTTAGTTGTAGGAATATGCCAATATGTCCTAGAGGGGGTGAATATGACTTTTAAAGTTTTTATGGTTTATTTAAAATCCTATTACACTAATCCTAACAACAAGCTCATATTAGGATTACTAAAAAATAACTCTACTGGCTTATGAGCCTGGTAGAGGATCCAATCACAAACTATTTAAAAAGTGAACCGTATGCAAACTAGTTTATGATGGATATGACTGTGTTTGTGTGTGATGTGTGATCTCAGATATTCAGATATGAAAATATTAAAGTAAATCACACAATAAAAAAGATAATAATCTCAAACACAGTCATTTTTATAGTAGTTCGACGATCAGTCTACTCCACTCTCAGCAGACGCACTCAACCCTTGAGTGTGCCAAATTTCACTAAGGAGTTTTCACAACGGTTCACCTCAAACCTAAGGTTTTAAATCAGGTTCACCTTCAACCTTTACAACCTACACTGAGGCTGACTGTTTATGCTCTCACGAGCAAGGGTCAACACAACGCACCCACTTTTAGACACATTGGCCAAGGATCTTCCATAAGACCATACCGGAGGTTTTACGCGGTTTACCTCAAACCCGAGGTTTCACACGGTTCACTTCAAACTTAAGGTTTTGACTGGTTCACCTCCAACCGGATGTTTATGCTCTCCACAGAGTAAGGCTCCACATAACGCACCCACCACATACACTCCTGTCAGAGGCATCCTACGAGGGCTTGAAGGGGTGAGAAACACCGAAGACCCAATCCCAAAAAGGAATGATCACAAGTATCCTTTGGACTTTAGATACTTACAGATAGGTGGATGAGTCTCATTAAGCACATTGATGAAGATCTCCTCCTTTGTTGACGAAGAATCTTCAGTCTCCATGATCTGCTACTCAAAAGATGTACCAATGCATGACGACGGGTTGGGTCAAGGTTATGATGAAATCCTACTCTCAAAAGATTTTCCTATAAGGAAGATAGAGCGATTTCAATCATCCATGCATTCAAGGCATTCCAGCTTCATGATTTGCCATTAAGGTAGTAGCTGGATGATCCTTGAATACCGAAGTTCATTCCCCAATCCAATCTATTGAATATTAATGGTGAGGGTGGATTGGAGGATGAACTCCCTTGAGAGAAAGGGCTTTGGGTATAAGATCTAAGGTTAAACACTCAAAAGCTCTCTCTGCTTTCTCTCACAGCAACAATAGACAAGTCCTCCATATATAGGCAAAGGGTTTCAACGGATATAAAACGGTCACATTTATAACAGAGTTCGATATCATCGAGCAAGTTCGATATCATCAAGCGTATACTCTCAATAGCATCGATGGTTCGCTCGATGACTCTGTAACGCCTTAAAAATCGGGGGTCGAGTATAACTCAACTCCCGAGTTCCAACGCATCACTTATGCAACATAAATAATGATGATTAAATGTTGTTTGTGTTAGAGCAATAAACATGAGTGAGATTATACCAAAACAGTAATTCATACTCCAGATCAATTGTATAAAGGCAAGCGGAAGATTGAAACTGTATATACATGTATGTAAAAGATACAAAATCATTTCTTTTTCCAGAGTATGAACCCATCTGAGTCACCATATACATATATCTATTTAATGTTTCAAAAAGTCAAAAATACATCTAAGGATGTAATCCCAACAAATCCCGTCGATCCGGCAGTCTAGTCGAAGCCGCCAGCATACTGCATGTATGAGAACTCGTCCTGGTCCTCATCGTAGTCAGGCTCCGCCTCCTGAGTCGTCGGCTCATCTAAACCTGAGACAGAGTCTGGTTGGTGTGCGCAACACCGTCCTGTAACGTGGGAGTGAGTAGCTAACTCAGTGGAACAATAAGGCATAAGTTATCATGTTATCAATTCAGTCAAGCAGTAATGATAAAGCAGTAAAATCAAACATTCCTAACTACTCTTATTAATGCAAGTATGAATGTAGTCATGATGGATGCCCTCACCACACCCTCTCTCGTGCGACACCATCTTATGTTTCGCAGCATGCTTTCATCCCTCAGTGTTCCACATCTTCCAGGCACATGCAATGCATGATGAGCATGATTACCGAGTTGTTATTTGTCCATTTCAAATAGCAGGATTGGGAAACTAAGGTACCTCCCTTATATCATTCCCAAACATGATCCAGTCTAGGGTCGTCAGTCCTAGTTAATCTCAGACGATGGTGTGTTTCTAGGTCACTACAAAGGCTGCCAGGGCTGTTACGCACAAAGGTTACACCACTCCCCAATCACCTCTTTAGCGATTCATCACTATATAGAAACAAGCCTAGTTTATACTCTATATACCGCGGCAAAACCCTAAGGCTCACTGCGATTTCAGAGTATGCTCGAGGTCACTACAAAGGGCTGTCAGGGCTGTTAGGTACAAAGGTTACACCGCTCCCCCATCACCTTATCAATGTAGGCCGACAACACGAATATAGTGTCCCATACCACCATAATCGGCTCACGAGTCTGGTTGCTCACTGGTCACTACGGGGAAGCACGCGGCCCCAGTGTAGGCCGACAGCTCGACCACGGTGTCCCATACCACCGTACCCGGCTCATGAGTCTTAGCGGATCGAGGTACCATGGTTAACGGGATTCCACTAGTAAGTTTGGTACCCTAGGTTCAAGCAGTAGCGACCAAACATAATAAACATACATTAGACATATCGGGTTACTTGACGAGCCTGACTAGCTCGAGCGCACAATCAATTGGATGACATGAAGTGCATAAGCACTTCGCGTGGCCTAACCATTGTCGCCAACTGACGTACGACTCAGGTTCGTCAAACACCTCTTACGTGGCGACGTGAAACTCAACCACGATCTCAAGTCTAATACCGACTATCTGGACTATAGACATAGTCCCAAGCTCAATCAAACCTTATTCGTAGCATGTGGAGTAAAGCATGGTAAACAAAGCAATTCAAGCATGTTAGTAAGCATGTCATAAAGCATGTTATAAAGCATGTTGTAAAGCACAACATAAATAGGAATACCAACACATATATTACACAAGTAAGCAGTTTAAGTAACCAACCTCATGGAGGAAATCATACATGTCTCTAAGGTAGTTGAGAATCCCATCTCAACACCCTCTTAACGCATCAACATCCAAACACTTACTCACATAAGCATTTTCACAAACACTTAACATACACTATTTCAACATACTTAGTGTTTGTTAGCAAACATGTATTTGGGTGAGACCTTTCGCCAAGCAAGTATTTTACGCATGTATAATATATTTATACAACAAATAATCATGGAAAACACATCTCTAAATTATATACATATACGGTACTTTCTACAATACAGTATTTCTACGTACATAGTGTATATTAGTAAAACATGTATTTGGGCGAATCCTTTCGCCAAATTAGTATTTTATCCATATATCGTATATTCATACAACAAATAATCATGTCAAACACATTTCCAAAATTTATACGTATATGGTATTTTCTACGAATACCTAGAATATGTAAAATTCCATAATCTACATCTTTAATTGAAACAGAAAACAGAAAGCACTTTGTACATGTGCAATTGCATGCAGATCATGAATCTATCATTATCTGACATTGAAAGCGTTGAAAACCGTAACCTATACACCTAAAGTCCTCACCTTACACAGTAGAATCGCAACGAATCAGCTAGGTTCGTTAAGCTTCTGTATTCGACAGTTTAATAGCCTAAAGGATGAAATAGGTTAGCTATTTCATAACCTACAACCTTCACACCCCAAAACAGATTTAGGGTTAGGGTTTCTTACCTTAAAACGAAGTCGGTTTCGCTAGGAAAGCGGCAAGAATGGAGTGCTGGAGCTAGGGTAGAGGCAGGAAACAGTAACAGGGAGATTCTCCCACTTCTCTCACACTTTCTCTCTCTTTTCTCACTTCTCTCTCTAGGGTTTTTCTCAAATTCGTATGGCTGTGAGAGAGGGGGTTCTAAGGTCCTTATATAGCCTAAAAACTCTCTGAAATAGATTTAAGGTCAAGGTATACTTGGGTTATAACCAAAGTGGCAAAGTTTCAGCTCAACGAAGGGTTTCTGGCGGGCCTCCTTGAGCCAAAAGTCGGACTTAAGCTCACCGAGCATGGATCCAGCTAAAGTTAAGTTTTCGTTTCAGTCGGATTCCCAGATCATGCGTGGCGGACCAGTTACAGTTCAACGGTCAGCGGGTCTCAATCCGAAATTCCGAGTACATGTAAATGTTTGTGAAATTTTCCCTGATCCGAGGGTGTATTTGGGTCAGATTCTGACGGTCAGGTTGCTTATAAAATGTTCGCAAGCGACACGTGCCAGATCACTATTCAAGATATTTATTTTGTAAAGAAAACAAGGGTTTTCACACTCTCTCGCTCTGGACTCGAGCGAACAGCCGTGGGACACTGTCTGGATTTGATTTCTGAGATGGCTGTCAAGCCCAGCGAGGCGGTCCTAATTCCTTAACTTCGTATTATTCGGACTCCCAGTGTGCGGTCTAGACCTGATACGGAGTTTCAATGTGTTCCCGAGAGCAGTCGGGTAATGAGTTTGATCCTAAACTTTAGGGTAACCTAGCGTCAATGATTCTACAAGTTTTAGGTCTTGCAGATTGTATTTAAAGTGATTCCAACGGATTTCATGGCTGATCTAGTTTAGCACTTAGTTAACTTTGTCAAATTTCTAAATGATTTAATCCTAAGTGATTTCTAGTCGAGGTGGTACTCGAGCCCTTGTACAGAAAATTTCGAGTCATTACAGACTCGAACTCAATGTCGTACGCTTTTGAAACCTTTTGTCAGTTGGTCGATGAATCGAAACGATTGTCGATGTCATCGGATTTGAACTTTGATTCTATCGATGAGAGATTCGATCCATCGACACTTGAAAAATAAGAGAGACTTGACTTGAGATATTTTAAGTTTTCATGAGTGATCGAGGGACCTTTGAGATCATCAAAATTTGGATATCGATGATATTGATAGCTGTGTCGATGCATCGATAAATCAAAAGGATTTTCCATAAAGCTTGTTGGACAGTTTATGTCCATGTTCGATGCAATCTATACGGCATCGATATCATCGATATTTGAATATCGATTCTATCGAGTGACCCCCGATCATAGATAAAACACCCTGAAATATGTTACTGGAGAACTTGGCATCCAAGACCGATATCATCGAGGGCCTACCGATATCATTGAAGTTTGAACTTCGATGGTATCGAGGAGACTTCGATCTTCGATAATTCCATCCAGATATGTATAAGCTTGCTGGACATATTTGGTTCCTTTTTTCGATGGTATCGATGGAGCATCGAGAACTCGACAGTGCACGTCGATCATATCGAGATGTGTATCGATAAAATCGACAAGGTAAGAAAACTTAGTGAATTTTTCTATTTTGAAAATATTTTCTTACCCTAAAAACCCTATGATATTCTAACATTTTTAAGGGCTTTAGTATACCTGGTGATTTGGGACAAGGGATGTGAGGCTTAGATTTACCTGTGGCAAGCTTGCACACATCCGGTTAAGTCAGACACTTTGAAATAATCTTCCTATCAGGCTCTGTAGTCTAACTGACTCAACACTCACGCTAATTGACAAACCAGGGCACTTTCAATTTCCCCCTTTGTCAATTACATGACAAAATCCCAAAACACCCTAGAGTACTGGACAAACACATCCTGAATTGTGTGTACATGCATTTTACACAATTTTACAAGTTCTATTTAACCCATGTACACAACCCAGTATCTGCTCCCCCTAATTGTAAACTCCCCCTCGCTTGATGCAGCTGCTCCCCCTAACACCTGCAACATCATTCAAGTACATATACAATTTTTCGTTCTTCCGTTCCTGGTGTTTGGACTATTCTCCCCCTTTTTATCAGTCATTAACAACGATATAACAGTTGATATTGACTAAAGAGATAAGTATTTGGGAGAACCATTCATCCAGTAGAATATGCATATAACAGATAGATGTATAGTAGTCAAACAGTTTCTTAATCAGACATCATTTGTAGTGAATATATATGCATAGCAGATCAGATATGTGCAGTGATATAACAGTTAGAATATTCATTAAAAGCATCACATGCATTCTATACCAGAAACTAGAGAAACCAGGGGATCTTAAAACATAATCATGGCAGTAAAAATATGAATTATATTCATCCATATTCAAAAAAATTATCCAACTATCCAAACCACATACTGCCATAGATAGCAGTAGATTAACAGTATTTCCCAACAGAACCAAGCCAAAAAAAAAACAAAACAAAAACATATGTTCAGTCCAACCATGGACATATCCAAAATCGTCAGATTCTCTAGATTTATCACATACACTCATGAAGGCGTAGAATATTAAAAAAGATATTAATATTCGTACGCAACATTAAGAGTGAGGTGTATGTGATAGCACACAGGGATCAGCATCATGGAGCGGAGTGGGATGGTGCAATGTTGTCCCGTCAGCAAATCATCAGATCCACCAATTGTTGGACGGTTTGCTGCACACTTTGCACCATCCGTTCAAGGACAGTAAGTCTCTCGTTCATTGACTCCTTGAGTTGAGAGACATCATGCTGAATGGCGCCAAGCTTGTCTTGATGGAGCTTAAACCTCTTTGCATGCCCAGGTCCTGATGTTGATGCAGCATGTTGAGATCCAGAAGCTTCTTCTCCGGCCATCTCAGCTCCTCCCATGGGAGCGTCGCCAGCCTGACCTTCTCCCTCAACTTGAATCCCTTCCTCCAAGGGCTCCTCAGGATATTTGTGAAACCTCATATCCATCCTTCAGATGTTGCTTTTATTGAAGGTTTGAAGAGAAAGTTCAGGATCATTTGTAGTTGGGAACCCTATGGCATTACAGATTGTATTGATGATCCAGGGATATGGTAGGAGAATGTCCCTCGCCTTATGAAAAGCATACACAAACTGATACACAATCAGGGTAGGTAGACAGATCTTGACCCCAATGGCGATTAAATAAATTATCATAATCATGAACCTCATGAGATCAGCTCTATTGGACCCTCTAGAGTAAATGTTTGAAGCAAGAATACCATGCAAGACTCGATAACGTGGTTTCATGAACTTGACTTTTAGGGCATTCCCTTGGTGCCACTTGACATCACGATTATGACAGAAATTTGGTGACCTTGGACCGAACTTCAAGATCTTCCATGTCCATGTCAGGGATTCCTATAGGAGATAAGATAAGATTGAAATCCCTGCAACAGACCCTGGAGTGATCAGCACGTCATCACCATCTATAGTTACGGAGATGGATGGAGGACCAGAGGTCGGAGAGTGACAGTGTAACGCCTTGAAATTCGAGGGTCGAGTAGCAACTCAACTCTCGAGTTCCAAAACATCACTTATGCAACATAGATAATGATGATTAAATGTTGTCTATGTTAGTGCAATAAACATGAGTGAGATTATACCAAAACAGTAATTCATACTCCAGATCAATTGTATAAAGGCAAGCGGAAGACTGAAACTGTATATATATGTATGTAAAAGAAACAAAAACCATCTCGATCTCCAGAGTATGAACCCAACTGAGTCACTATATACATGTATCTGTTTTACGATCAAAATGTCAAAAATACAACTAGAGAAGTGAGCCCTGTAAGTCCCGTCGATCCAGGCAGTCTAGTCAAAGCCACCGGAATACTACATATACGAGAACTCGTCCTGGTCTTCGTCGTAGTCCAGCTCAGCCTCCTGAGTCGTCACCTCATTTGCACCTAAGACAGAGTCTGGTTGGTGTGTACAACACCGTCCCATAACGTGGGAGTGAGTAGCTTACTCAGTAGAATAATAAAGTATAGGTTAACATGTTATCAATTCATTCAAGCAGTAATGATAAAGTAGTACAATCAAACATTCCTAACTACTCTTATTAATGCAACTATGAATGCAGTCATGATACATGCCCTCACCACATACTCCATCGTGCGACACCATCTTACATTCGCGGCATGCTTGCATTCCTCAGTGCTCCACATCTTCCAAGCACATGCAGTGCGATGATGAGCATGATTACCGAGTTGTTATTAGTCCATTTCAAACAGCAGGATTGGGAAACTAAGGTACCTCCCTTGTATCATTCCCAAACATAATCCATTCTAGGGTCGTCAGTCCTAGTTAATCTCATACGATGGTGTGTTTCTAGGTCGCTGCAAAGGCTGCCAGGGCTGTTACATGCATTTGTTACACCGCTCCCCCATCACCTTTTTAACTGTTCATCACTAAATTGATACAGGCCTAGTTCATACTCTATACACTGCGGCAAAACTCATCGCACCGCAAATTCAGAGTATGCTCGAGGTCACTACAAGGGCTCGTCACCAATCAGTGTAGGCCAACAGCTCGAATATAGTGTCTCAAACCACCATAATCGGCTCACGAGTTTGGTTGCTCATTGGTCACTACGGGGAGGCACGTGGCCCCATCGTAGGCTGACAGCTTGACCACGGTGTCCCATACCACCATGCCCGGCTCATGAGTCTTAGCGGATCGAGGTACCATGGTTAACGGGATTTCACTGATAAGTTTAGTACCCTAGGTTCAAGCAGTAGCGTCCAAACATGGTGAACATACATTAGACATATTGGGTTACTTGACGAGCCTGACTAGCTCGATCGCACAATCAACTGAACAACATGAAGTGCATAAGCATTTCGCGTGGCCTAACCACTGTCGCCAACGAAAGTATGACTCGGGTTCGTCAAACACATCCTACGTGGGGAAATGAATCTCAACCACGAACTCAAGTCTGGTACCGATTGTCTGGACTATAATCATAGCCCCAAATGCAATCAATCCTTATTCAAAACATGTGGAGTAAAGCATAATAAACAAAGTAATTCAAGCATGTTAACAAGCATGTCATAAAGCATGTTATAAAGCACTATATAAATAGGAATACAAACACATATTTTCATAAGTAAGCGGTAAAAGTAAACAACAAACATGGAGGAAATCATATACGTCTCTAAGGTAGTTGAGAATCCCATCTCAACACCTACCTAAGGCACCATCATCCAAGCACTTACTCTCACAAGCATTTTCACAAACACTTGGAATACACTATTTCAACATACATAGTGTATATTAGCAAAACATGTATTAGGGCGAGCCCTTTCACCAAATAAGTATTTTATCCATATATAATATATTCATACAGCAAATAATCATGGCAAACACATTTCCAAAATTTATACATATACAGTACTTTCTACAAATACCTAGAATATGTAAAATTCCATATTCTTCGTCTTTAATAGAAACGGAAAACAGACAACACTTTGTACATGTGCAATTGCATGCAGATCATGAATCTATCATTATCTGACATTGAAAGCATTGAAAACCATAACCTAGACACCTAAAGTCCGCACCTTTTATCGTAGAATCGTAACGAATCCGATAGGTTTGCCAAGCTTCCGTATTCGGCAGTTTGGTAACCTATAGAATGAAATAGGTTAGCTATTTTATAACCTACAACCTTCACAACCCCAAAACAGATTAGGGTTAGGGTTTCTTACCTAGAAACGAAGTCGGAATCGCCGGGAAAGCGACTAGATAGGCTTATAGAACGGTAGTGGAAAGTAGTAGGGAGCTTCTCCCACTTCTCTCACACTTTCTCTCCCTTTTCTCTCTTCTCTCTTAGGGTTTTTCTCAAATTCGTATGGCTGTATGAGAGAGGGTTCTAAGGTCTTTATATAGCCTAAAATCACTCCAAAATAAACTTATGGTCAAGGTACACTTAGGTTATAACCAAAGTAAGCCTGTTCCAGCTCAACGGAACACTTCTGGCGGCCCCCCTTGAGCCAAAGGTCGGACTTAAGCTCACCAACCTTGGATCTAGGTTCCATTTAGTTTTCATTCCAGTAGGATTTTCAGATCACGCGTGGCGAACCAATTTCAGTTCAACGGTCAGTGAAACTCGATCAGAGATTTCAAGTACACTGCCATGTATATGAAATTTTTCCTGATCCAAGGGTGAATTTGGGTCAGATTCTGACGGTCTGGCTGCTTACAAATTGTCTGCAAGCGACACGTGCCAGATTACTATTTGAGATATTTGTTTATAAAGAAAACCAAGTGTTCTCACACTCCTCGCTCCGGACTCAAGCGAATAGCCGTGGGACACTGTCTAGATTTGATCTCCGAGATGGTTGTCAAGCCCAGCGAGGCAGTCCTAAGTCTATAACTTCATATTATTTAGACTCCCGATGTGCGGTCCAGATCTGATACGGAGTTTCTATGTGCTCCCTAGAGCAGTATGGTAATGAGTTTGATCCAAGATTTTAGGGTAACCTAGCGTCAATGATTCTACAAGTTTTGGATCTTGTAGATCGTATTTAAAGCGATTCAAATGGATTTCATGGCTACTCTAGCTTAGCACTTAGTTAACTTTGTCAAATTTCTAAAGGATTTAATCCTAAGCGATTTCTGCCTGAGGTGGTACTCAGGCCATTGTACGGAATTTTTCGAGTCGTTACAATCTACCCCCCTTAATGAAAAATTTCATCCTTAAAATTAGTACCTTTTCGTACTCCTCGAGGAGCTGCGGGTAGTTCTTTCGGATCTCGGCTTCTGTCTCCCAGGTAGCTTCCTCCTTTGTATGATGCGTCCACAATACCTTCACGAGTGGAATCACTTTGCTACGCAGTACCTGCTCTTTCCTATCAAGGATACGTGTCGGGCGCAGCACATATGTAGCATCCTCGCTCAACTGTACCTGCTCCCAGCTGATAATGTGTGAAGGATCAGGAACGTACTTCTTCAGCATAGATACATGAAATACGTTATGTACAGCTGCAAGTGGTGTGGGCAAAGCGAGACGATATGCCACAGCACCCACTCGATCAAGTATCTGAAACGGACCGATGAACCTCGGTGTGAGCTTCCCCTTCTTCCCATACCGAAGGACTCCCTTCATAGGGAAAACTCTGAGGAATACATGATCTCTGACCTCGAACTCAAGCGGTTGCCGCCTCATATCGGCGTAACTCTTCTGCCTGCTCTGCGCTGTAAGAAGTTGACGCCTGATAATGTCGATCTTCTCTAAGGTCGCCTGTACCAACTCCGGCTCAATCAAACTACGCTCGCCAACTTCAGCCCAGCAATGCGGCGCTCTGCAAGGACGACCATACAAGGCTTCATATGGAGCCATGCTAATACTCGCCTGGAAGCTGTTGTTGTACGCGAACTCTGCATAAGGAAGACAGTCATCCCAACTGTCGTTGAAGTCTAAGACACAGGCCCGCAACATATCCTCCAAAATCTGGTTCACCCGCTCTGTCTGACCATCGGTCTGAGGGTGAAATGTAGTACTGAACTTCAATTTTACACCCATCGCTTCTTGGATACGAGTCCAGAAGATAGATGTGAACCGTGCGTCTCTGTCCGACACGATCTCTAGGGGAACTCCATGCAGACGCACAATCTCTCTGATGTACAGCCTAGCCAGCTCGTCTGTAGAGTTTGTGACTCTATAGGGAGAAAATGGGCCGATTTGGTCAACCGGTCCACAATCACCCAAATGAAATCATGTCCCTTCCTCGTCTTCGGCAGCCCCGATATGAAATCCATGGAAATGAAGTCCCACTTTCATTCAGCTATGGGCATGGGCTGAAGCAGTCCAAGAGGTCGGCTATATTCTGCCTTGACCTGCTGGCACGTCAGACAACGAGAAACATACTCTGCTATGTGGGTCTTCATGCTGTCCCACCAATAAGACCGTCTCATATCTTGGTACATCTTCATGCTACCAGGGTGCATCGCAAGCTTCGATTTGTGGGCAGTCTCGAGGAGCTCCTGTCGTAAGTCATGAATATCAGGAACGCATAAGCGGCCACGGTATCGTAAACCCCCATCGGTGCCAACTCTCCACTCGGAGTCCTCGGCATCACTAGCTTACTCTCAAAGCTCAGACAACCGCTCATCGCCCTTCTGGGCCTCGATAATCCTATCATCAAGAAGTGGCCGCACATGAACGTGCGCAACACACTCAAATGGCTCCTCCACGGTGAGTTTCTGCTCAAAGTCCCGTACGAACTCCAACATATCCCACTCAGCTATCATCAGTGGAGCCGCAAATGCAATAACTTTCTTGCGGCTCAACACATCCGCCACAAGGTTGGCCTTGCCAGGACAGTAGGAGACCTCAAACTTGAAGTCCTTCAAGGTTTCCATCCATCTGCGCTGCCTCATATTCAAATCTTGCTACGTGAATATATACTTAAGGCTCTTGTGGTCGCAGAGAAACTCAAACTCCTCTTCGTACAGGTAATGTCTCCAGAGCTTCAATGCAAAGATGACAGCCGCTAACTCAAGGTCGGGTGCAGGGTAATTCTCCTTGTGCTTCCTTAATTGTCTCGAGGCATACACAATCACCCTGTCCTTCTGCATAAGGACACAACCCAAACTAACGCGAGACGCGTCAGTGTAAATCGTGTACTTAACCCCTTGCTCTAGCAATACTAACACAGGGGTGGACGTCAGTCTGTCCTTCAGCTCCTGAAAAGCTGCTTCTGCCTTCTCATTCCAAGCGAACTTCAAATCCTTACGCGTCAACTGTGACAACGGCTTGCAATCTTCGAGAAGTCTTAAATGAAGCGTCGATAGTACCCTGTCAGGCCAAGAAAACTCCTCACCTCGGTAACTGAGCCAGGTTGCTTCCAATCCTGAACCGTGGCTACCTTAGTAAGGTCCACAACTATCCCATCCTTAGACACCACATGTCCCAGGAACTTGACTTCTTCCTGCCAGAAGTCGCACTTCTTATATTACGCGAACAACTGGTTCTTCCTCAAAGTATCCAACACCGCTTTCAGGTGCACCTCGTGCTCTTCCCGACTCGTAGAATATATCAGGATGTCATCAATGAATACGATGACGAATTGGTATAAGAATGGCCAAAATACCCTGTTCATCAAGTCCATGAACACGGCCGGTGTGTTCGTAAGACCGAACAACATCACCAGGAACTCGTAATGTCCAAAACAGGTCTTGAAAGCTGTCTTCTGAACGTCTTCATCTCTGACGCGCAACTGGTGGTACCCTGATTGCAAGTCAATCTTCAAGAAATACTTTGCCCCCTTCAATTGATCAAACAGATCATCTATCCTGGGCAAAGGATACTTGTTCTTCACGGTGACTTGGTTCAACCTACGGTAATCAATATACAACCATAGTGAGCTATCTTTCTTCTTCACAAACAGTACAGGTGCTTCCCAAGGAGACACACTAGGTCGTATAAAGCCCTTCTCTACCAGCCCGTCAATCTATTTCCGCAGTTCCTCCATCTCACATAGAGGCATACAATAAGTCGGCAATGAGATAGGTGTCGCACCAGGCGTACGATCAATGGTGAAGTTGATCTTGCGCCGAGGAGGCAAACCAGGAATCGTCGTAAACACACCTACAAAATCCCAAACCACAGGCGTATTTCCCAACGTCGGACCATCAACATGCTCTAATAAAGCAGCGTAACATCCAACACGACATGGCCAACTAACCTGCACTGGAAAAGTAAAGACCGTGCCATCAGGTCCTCTGGCTGTCACGACCCGAGTATCACAATCAATCTCTGCCTTCATCTCAGTGAGTCAGTCCATACCGAGGATAATATAGTAGTGCCATAGTGGAGCAACAATGAGGTTGACGAGCACTGTCTGCTACCCAAATCCACGGAGCAACCCTCACACACCCGTGTGACATCCGAAAAAGTTCCAGTAGCCATAATGAGTCTCATTCCCTTTGTGGGAGTAGTATGTAAAGCTAGACGCTTAACTGCACCACATGAAATGATATAAGTAGTGGACCCGGTGTCCACCAATAAGGAGACGGACGTACCTTGAATGTGGGTCGTACCCTCAAAAGCCATCGGGGCCGTAATTGATGTCTCAGGAGCTTCAGCTACAAGCACATGCACTCGAGCCTGCTGTGATCGGTTGGGCTGAGGTACCATGGGCCGTTGAGGTGGCCTGAAGCGTGGTGCAGGAGCTCTGAAGGACGGATGTGCAGGTGCCATCCGAAGTGGTGGAGTCGATAGAGCTTGTGGGCGAGGGTGATCAATCATCTACGGCGGGAGAACCCGCTATCCCTCATCCGCGTAAAACAGCTCCCAGCAGGATGACCCTATTTCCTGTAATATGTACAGGTCACAATAGGGTGCCTCATCGGAGCCACTGGCGCTGCGATCCTGGGAGGCGAATCAACACGTGGCCTCTTGCCAAGGAAAGGCCTGCACTGAACATCAGGTCGTGGTCTCGTAACCATAGCACCATGGGAGCGTGTCAGCCGATCAACATCCTGCACCGCCCGAATGGACATATGAATGAACTCTGCATAGGATGGTATGCGGACACAACACATCTTCGACCAGATGTCAGGTCGCAAGCCCTCAGAGAAGCGTCGAATCCGCATCGGCTCATCAACAAGTATAGTCAGGACAAAGCCGCCCAACTCTGTGAAGCGATGGTCATACTTAGTGACTGTCATGCCTCCCCGTTTGAGGCGCAGAATATCATTCTCCCTCTCGTGTCGGTAGGCCTGAGGGTAATATTTCTCGTGGAAACGGAACTCAAATGCTGCCCAGGTCCACACATATCCCACTGCGACGGTCCGCAGTATGCTGTCCCACCATAAGCTAGCCTCCTTCTCAAACATGAAGGCGGCCAACTCAACCTGTTCAGCCTCAGAACAATGCAGCATCTTCAGTATCTTCGAGATGTGGTCCAACCAGTACTCAGCCTCCTCGGGTCTGTGAGAACCCATAAAAGTCGAAGGCCTCAGGAATCGCTTGAGTAGACCGCGAGTACCCACGTCTCCCATAGGGTACGCAACAGGTGTGGGCGGAAGCACATCCTCAAACTGAGCAGGAGGCTCGACAGTCTCGGTAGGGCATGTAGATTCGGAGATGGAGTCACACTCCCACCCTGAGACAAGGCCTCAGAAATAGTGGTCATAAGTTGCTGGTGCTGCTGTATCTGCTGCTGATGCATCATTAACATCAACTGCTCAAACCTATCGGTAGGTGGAGCAGCCTGTGGCTCATACGGCGTCGAAGAGGATTTCCGATTTTGCTCGCGAACTGGGGGTGTATAAGGTGACAATCCACCAGTAGGACCAGCAGAAGGTTGATCTGAGCCTAAACCTCGGTCTGTAGGACCACCTCTGTGGGATGGAGTCTGGTCCATCGAGTCAGTGAGCAAGAGGAGTGTCGTGCCCCTCGTATACCTCCGTGGCATGCCCTATACAACACAGGGTACATCGCCTGTGAGATAAAGCATGGCAACACAATACAAAATCACTTAAGCATTCCACACACTTCATAACAGAAGGGTTGTATGCATTTCATTACCAAAATTGTCATAATACATGGAATACAGAGTTACATGAATCATGACAGAAGATGCAGGGGAGCTAATACAACCAAGCTTCAACTACTACAAAAACATACTACTAACTACTACATCATCAATCATGAAAACATAAACCGCCTAAAGCAGTAAGCAAAACAAACTACAAACAACAACATGGATGACTAGGCATCCGAGTCAGGCGATGGAGGAGCATTCTTGTCCTATACACAGCACAAGATGGTCTTCAATGTGTGAGGCACCTTCTTAAAACTCTTCTTCATATAGGCTTCGGTCACCTCAAGCTTGGCTCGGGTCTCACCAAGCTCGGCCCGAACTTGTCCAATCTTTTGCCGTAGGGCAGCCTGGTTCTCCTCAATGCGAACCATACGAGCATCCCTCATAGCCTGAGCAGCGTCCGGCTCTGGTGCTCCTGGAGGAGAGCTCTCCTCAGTATCCTGAGCCTCATCTTCCTCTTCCTGTATCTCATCACCGCTTCCTTCTTCGTTTCCTGCCTCGAGGTCAACACTCTCCTCACTTGCGCTATCCGACTCATCTCCAAACTCGTCGAGTCAGGCTTGCCGTTGTTAAGGGCCGATCTTCATGTTGTTAAGCGTAGCCTCACTAATGACCCGGACTGACGCGAGGTCTTCCATGTTAAGCCTATAGCCGACATCTCGAGCCATCTTGCATATCAGGTGGCTAAATGGGAGCGAGAGGTCGTTCCTGACAGATCGAACGACCTGAACTATCTGAAATAGGACGAACGTGGGCAGGCATAAGTTGTCTCCTTGTCCAATCCTGTATATAGGAAGTCCACCATCAACCGAGTACACTCCGTACGATTACCCAACCGTGGATACACATTATATGTGAAAATGTGGTGAAGCAAACGGAAGTCATCTGTCAACTTCGACGCCGCAAGACAGTTTCCTCGCGTCCAAGAAACCCGTCGACTGCAAAGGTATCATGTACGGCGATCCCTTTCTCGCACACTCTTGAAGAAATTGTCATTAGGAAGCACTTCACCACGTGGGATCTTCATGATCCGAGCCATCTCAACCATGGTAATTGTGCGCACTATGCCCCTCACAGAGACAGTGAACTGAAGAGGCTCCAACGATGGGTCTATGATATGGGCGTAGAAGGCACGAACCGTGTTCTCACATGCAGGAGACTCACCTTCAAATATAGGACCCCATTCAATGTCCACCAAGCGGTCCATCATCGGGTGTAACCCAAACGTTCTCTTATCCACGTGAGCTTCAAACACAATCTTACGGTCAGCAAAACAACCGTATTCGAAGCTTATCGGAAAAGCATGTCTGATCGGAAGTTAGGAATCTAGGTCTCGCTTCGACCTATACTCCTGAACTGTGCTAGGGCTGGCTTCATCGTCCACTTCTCTCCTCGAACAGGTTGGACGGCTAGGCTCAGCTTCATCTGCAATGGTCTTCCTTTTCCCCATAAGAGAAAGGACGGCGGAGATGGAGAAAATGGCTGAAACAATGGCGAAGAAAGCTATGCAAAGTGACGATAAGAGAGAGAAAGGGCTGCTCTCCCTGCTTCTCCATGAACTTGGGTCTCAACAGTGGTTGTAGAGGCCCAAACGACCAGGGTTAAAGAAGAAAAATGAAAAGATGGAGTGGGGTAGGGGGTGTGCACGAATTTGGGATGAAATGGAGAGTGTATGGGCTGAAATGAGAGAGAAATGGAGAGGATAGGGAGGTAGGGTTGTTGTGAACAAAGGAGAGGGATGTGTTGTGACCGAAATCAAGGGTTTTAACGATTGGGAGGGAGAGTTGAGAGAGAGACAGCAACTTGGAGGGCTTGGAAGGGTGGAAATGAGGAAAGGGGGGCTGATGAAGTAGAAATAGGGGCCCCCACGTGATTTCGTGGGTCCCACACAAGTCCTGGGGTTGGGCCGACCCTGACCAGACTCGGGCCGACCAGACCCGATGGACCCGACTGCGGTGACCGCAGTTCCGCCGCGGTCCGATGGGCCGGGAATTGCACCACCGTGGTAGGGCGGTGTTCATGATCACCACCCTCCCAAGGTGTCAAATACACCATGGGTCTATCCTGGGTCCCTCAGGATTAGCGCGGGGAGGCCCACGACTTCGTTTATTCTAGATTCGTGTAGTTTCGAGAAGTCTCTGATCTAAACTGACATTTACTGAGTTTTAACAGCTGGGGTTGGGTGGATTGTGATCTAGACCCGTCAATAGACGGCCTAGAAGTGTTTTGAGATTGACTCGTGCGACTAGGGTTGGGTACAGACTCGATTTCGGCATTCGTTTTAGTGAACTTTGCCGTTGGACGAAACTGGGATGCCTAAGACTATTACTACATTATTCTCGCACCCTCCTATGTCAAAAGGCGTCAACGTACGTCGTGGGAACATAACTCAGGTCCGGTTTAATCAAAATCATGCTCTGATACCAACTTGTAATGCCCTGAAATTTGAGGGTCAAGTAGCAACTTAACTCTCGAGTTTCAAAACATCACTTATGCAATATAGATAATGATGATTAAATGTTGTCTGTGTTAGTGCAATAAACATGAGTGATATTATACCAAAACAGTAATTCATACTCCAGATCAATTGTATAAAGGCAAGCGGAAGATTGAAACTGTATATATATGTACGTAAAAGAAACAAAAACCATCTCAATTTCCAGAGTATAAACCCAACTGAGTCACCATATACATGTATTTGTTTTACGATCAAAATGTCAAAAATACAACTAGAGAAGTGAGCCCTATAAGTCCCGTCGATCCAGGCAGTCTAGTCAAAGCCACCGGAATACTGCATATACGAGAACTCGTCCTGGTCCTCGTCGTAGTCCGGCTCAGCCTCCTGAGTCGTCACCTCATCTGCACCTAAAACAGAGTCTGGTTGATGTGTACAACACCGTCCCGTAACGTGGGAGTGAGTAGCTAACTCAGTGGAACAATAAAGCATAGGTTAACATGTTATCAATTCAGTTAAGCAGTAATGATAAAGCAGTACAATCAAACACTCCTAACTACTCTTATTAATGCAAGTATGAATGCAGTCATGATGCATGACCTCACCACATACTCCCTCGTGCGACACCGTCTTATGTTCGTGGCATGCTTGCATTCCTCAGTGCTCCACATCTTCCAGGCACATGCAGTGCGATGATGAGCATAATTACCGAGTTGTTATTAGTCCATTTCAAACAGCAGGATTGGGAAACTAAGGTACCTCCCTTGTATCATACCCAAACATGATCCATTCTAGGGTCGTCAGTCCTAGTTAATCTCATACGATGGTGTGTTTCTAGGTCGCTGCAAAGGCTGCCAGGGCGGTTACACGCATTTGTTACACCACTCCCCAATCACCTTTTTAACAGTTCATCACTAAATTGATACAGGCCTAGTTCATACTCTATACACTGCGACAAAACTCATCGCCTCATCGCAAATTTAGAGTATGCTCGAGGTCACTACAAAGGGCTCGTCACCAATCAGTGTAGGCCGACAGCTCGAATATAGTGTCTCATACCACCACAATCAGCTCACGAGTCTGGTTGCTCACTGGTCACTACGGGGAGGCACGTGGCCCCAGCGTAGGCCGACAGTTCGACCACGGTGTCCCATACCACCATGCCCGGCTCATGAGTCTTAGCAGATCGAGGTACCATGGTTAACGGGATTTCACTAGTAAGTTTGGTACCTTAGGTTCAAGCAGTAGCGTCCAAACATGGTGAACATACATTAGACATATCGGGTTACTTGACGAGCCTGACTAGCTCGAGCGCAAAATCAACTGAACGACATGACGTGCATAAGCACTTCGCGTGGCCTAACCACTGTCGCCAACGGAAGTACGACTCGAGTTCATCAAACACATCCTACGTGGCGAAATGAATCTCAACCACGAACTCAAGTCTGGTACTGATTGTCTGGACTATAATCATAGTCCCAAACGCAATCACTCATTATTCAAAGTATGTGGAGTAAAGCATAATAAACAAAGTAATTCAAGCAGTTAACAGGCATGTCATAAAGCATGTTATAAAGCACTATATAAACAGGAATACAAACACATATATTTCATAAGTAAGCAGTTAAAGTAAACAACCAACATGGAGGAAATCATATACGTCTCTAAGGTAGTTGAGAATCCCATCTCAACACCTACCTAAGGCACCATCATCCAAGCACTTACTCTCAGAAGCATTTTCACAAACACTTGGAATACATTATTTCAACATACATAGTATATATTAGCAAAACATGTATTAGGACGAGCCCTTTCACCAAATAAGTATTTTATCCATATATAATATATTCATACAGCAAATAATCATGGCAAACACATTTTCAAAATTTATATGTATACGGTACTTTCTACAAATACCTAGAATATGTAAAATTCCATATTCTTCATCTTTAATCGAAACAGAAAACAGACAGCACTTTGTACATGTGCGATTGCATGCAGATCATGAATCTATCATTATCTGACATTGAAAGCGTTGAAAACCATAACCTATACACCTAAAGTCCGCACCTTTTATCGTAGAATTGTAACGAATCCAATAGGTTTGCCGAGCTTCCGTATTCGGCAATTTGGTAACCTATAGAATGAAATAGGTTAGCTATTTCATAACCTACAACCTTCACAACCCCAAAATAGATTAGGGTTAGGGTTTCTTACCTAGAAATAAAGTCGGAAACGTCGGGAAAGCGACTAGACAGGCTTGTAGAACGGC
The DNA here is from genome assembly GCA_021015155.1 of Magnolia officinalis. Taxonomy (NCBI): domain Eukaryota; kingdom Viridiplantae; phylum Streptophyta; class Magnoliopsida; order Magnoliales; family Magnoliaceae; genus Magnolia; species Magnolia officinalis. Next base: position 43,655,717 of record JAJHSJ010000006.1, on the reverse strand, counting down.
AGGGTAAAGTAGTAGGGAGCTTCTCCCACTTCTCTCACATTTTCTCTCTCTTTTCTCTCTTCTCTCTTAGAGTTTTTCTCAAATTCGTATGGCTGGATGAGAGAGGGTTCTAAGGTCCTTATATAGCTTAAAATCACTCCAAAATAGACTTATGGTCAAGGTACACTTAGGTTATAACCAAAGTGAGCCTGTTCCAGCTCAACGGAGCACTTCTGGCGGGCCCCCTTGAGGCAAAGGTCAGACTTAAGCTCACCAACCTTGGATCTAGGTTCCATTAAGTTTTCGTTCCAGTAGGGTTTCCAGATCATGTGTGGCGAACCAGTTTCAGTTCAACGGTCAGTGAAACTCAATCAGAGATTTCAAGTACACTGTCATGTATATGAAAATTTTCCTGATTCGAGGGTATATTTGGATCAGATTCTGACGGTCTGGTTGCTTACAAATTGTCCGCAAGCGACACGTGCCAAATTACTATTTGAGATATTTGTTTATAAAGAAAACCAAGTGTTCTCACACTCCTCGTTCCGGACTCAAGCGAATAGTATCTGGATTTGATCTCCGAGATGGTTGTCAAGCCTAACGAGGTGGTTCTAAGTCTATAAGTTCGTATTATTCGGACTCCCGATGTGCGGTCCAGATCTGATATGGAGTTTCAATGTGCTCCCGAGAGCAGTTGGGTAATGAGTTTGATCCAAGATTTTAGGGTAACCTAGCGTCAATGATTCTACAAGTTTTGGGTCTTGTAGATCGTATTTAAAGTGATTCAAATGGATTTCATGGCTACTCTAGCTGAGTACTTAGTTAACTTTGTCAAATTTCTAAAGGATTTATTCCTAAGCGATTTCTGCCTGAGGTGGTACTTGGGCCATTGTACGGAATTTTTCGAATCGTTACAGACAGGCAGCAAAGAAATGGTAAGTTCATTCAAGCTAATATGGTCCACCAAAGTCCAGAATTGGTAACCAATCTATGGCGGCAAATAGAGGTTCCAGATTATATGGAATCAAGAAGCTTCTGTCGACTTTCCTTTCGGGAATAACCTTTCTCCCTGCAAATTTTGTTAAGACAGGATTAGCCTGCATAGGTGGAGGAGCCAGCGCCTTAGACTGGGACTTGCCACGTCTCGAGCGTTGCCTTGTGGGGGTCCCACAGTCCGGGCCCCTTGCCCTTGCTCTTGAAGCAAGCACCTTTTATTGGGCGAATCTCGAAGAATTTCCCTGTCCAGATGCCTTTCCTTTGTTTTTACCCATCCGGATAAAAGAAATTTTGAAAACTTGGGAAAAGAAGACAGAATCCTTCAACAGAAAGTACCCGACCAAAAAGGCAAGATTTGGACAGGAAGAGTTGAAAGGATAGTACCATTTTCTGAGTACCCTCTGGGACCCACCAAAGAACTTTCAGCAAAGAGTTTGAGCAAAAAAAAAAGGAATGGGAAACCTTTTCTCGAACAAAATGAAAGTCTTTTCGCTTGATTGCCTTTTTATCAGGCAGTAGTCATCGATTTTATCGAACTTACTTTTGATTATATCGATGTTCCTCATTCGATGTTATCGATAATAGCTTCGATAATAGTCTCGATCAAGTGACTTTTCAAATTCTGAAGAGATGTCGATAATATGGACTCTTTATCGATTTGATCAAGAATGCTCATGACAAATTGACAGACATATCAGACGTAAATGTTTTTCAATTTTCAGCATTCAGACAATCCTTCATGTATACTTTTAGTAAGTAAATTTATCAATAGTATACACAACAAAACTTTGTACAATCACTGCACACGTCAAAATTATAAACATTTAAATGTTTATATACAAAAGATGGAGGTGAAGAACCTCAGATATATCATTTGAAGCTCAACAAAATTTCATCATTTCAGCGAGTTTCCAGATCCTGATGCATGATCTGAACTAATTCTTCTTTACCCATTTCATAGCAAAGTTTTTTGTTTTCAGTTTTTCCACTTGATTAATTAACTCTTTTGTTTTGTTCGTCATTTTGGGTGGTGATAGATGTGTATTTCTTCTATCCATATCTCTAAGTGGACTCTTGAAATTCTGCATTTTTCTAGTTGGTTGTTGAGTCCATTTAGGTGTTATGCATTCGAACTTATAATGACCAGAATCACCACACAAATGACAGACTGGAGAAGTTCCTGTATTACTTCCTGAAGTAACAGATCTTTCAGTTTAGATTTAGATCTTTCAGTTTTCATATCTTAGACCACTCTTGTCCTTTCCAGGTCTTCCCATCCCTAAGAGTTTTTCTAATTTTTCACCACTCTGGGAAAACTTGTAATTATCTTCTCGATCTTTTGAGATTCTTCTGAGTCAAATAGGATTGTATGATTTTCATTTTGAAGAAGCACAATTTTGTCTTTTAAGATCTTCACTTGTTTGTTCAATTTCTCAGACTCGTTTTCAAGAAAGGTATTAATTCGTTCAAGTCTATCATTATCCGTATGATATTGCTGCAGATCATTTATTAATTGTATGTTGATTTCCAATGTTTTATCTAAATCTTTTTGCAGCAACTTAGTTTTGATTTTCGTTATTTCGAGTCTTTTAAGGATATTTATGCTATGAATGTAGAGTTGATTATAAGCATCTTGTAGTTTATCCTTTTCTTCTTCTTCTTCTTCTCTAATTTCCTCATTATCAAATGGAAATGATTCAGTGGCTTGTTGTTATTTTTCATTTTTAGATTATGTGGGAATGATTGAAGCAGTGGAGACCATGAGGATTTTCAATGATTTCTGGTCTCCATCACTTTTTGAGTCACTAGATTCTGAATTTGACTCTTCAGTATCATCCCATGTGACAGCCATTGACTTGCCCTTAGTTTTTCTATTTGGGCATTCGGTTGACAGGTGCCTATATTCCTAACAGGCATAGCATTGTGGTTCCTTGGTCCTTTTACCAAATTTTTTTGTAGAAGTTTTATTGTTCACCTTTCTTCCTCTAGAAGGCCAGCCACGATTTTTCTGGAAAAACTTCCTGAATCATTGTGCCAGCAAAGCCACTTCCTCATCTTCATCTTCTCTTTCACTTTCACTATCCTTGTTTGTTGTTTTCTTGGAAGTTTTTAGGACAGTTGTTTTGGATTTTTGGGTTTTTTTGAAGTGTAGTTCAAAAGTTTGTAGGGAACCTATCAGTTCTTCTAATTTCATTTCGTCTATGTTCCTACACTCTTCAATTGTTATCACCTTGGGATTAAACCGTTCCGGCAATGATCTAAGTATTTTCCTACAAATTTTAGGTACCGAAAATTTTTCTCCCAATCCATCCATGGAGTTACAAATGATATTTAATTTTGTGAAAAACTCCATAAAGGTCTCATGCTCTTTCATTCTAAGACTTTCGAACCGTGAAGTCAGAAGTTGTAGTTTGGACCTCTTCATAGTGACGGTGCCTTCATGGGTTGTTTCCAATAGATCCCATGCTTCATTAGATGTCCCACACACACTTATTTGATTAAAGATGTCTTGCCACACGACATAGTAGATGGTGTTCATAGCTTTTGCTTCAGCAGTCTGTTTTTCTTTATCAAACGTTGTCCACTTTTCTTTGGATTTGGGTTTTGTGATGGTTGTGCCACTGTCAAGTACGATTTGTTTAGTTGGTGGCACATATCCGCTTTCAACTATATTCCAAATATCATGATCCAAAGATCTCAGAAAGTAATGCATTCTAGCCTTCCAGTATGCATAATTTGAGCCATCAAATACTGGAGGCCTAGTGACCGATGAGCCCTCTCCTTAGGCCATATCCCCAACTTCAGTCAAGATCACTCTCTAGGTGGTGAAGCCCTTAAAGAGAGACCCGCTTTGATTCCAAATGAAATAGTGGTGAAGATTGCTTTAGTTGAAGTAGGAATATGCCGATATGTCCTAGAGGGGGGTGAATAGGACTTTTAAAGTTTTTATGGTTTATTTAAAATCCTATTACACTAATCCTAACAACAAGCTCATATTAGGATTACTCAAAAATAACTCTACTGGCTTCCAAGCCTCGTAGAGGATCCAATCACAAACTATTTAAAAAGTGAACAGTATGCAAACTAGTTTATGATGGATATGACTGTGTTTGTGTGTGGGGTGTGATCTCAGATATTCAGATATGAAAATATTAAAGTAAATCACACAATCAGAAAGATAGCAATCTCAAACACAATCATTTTTATAGTGGTTCGAGGATCAGTCTACTCCACTCCCGATAGATGCACTCAACCCTTAACTGTGCCGGATTTCACTAAGGAGGTTTTATAGCAGTTCACCTCAAACCTAAGGTTTTAAATCAGGATCACCTTCAATCATTACAACCTACACTGACGCTGACTATTTATGCTCTCACAAGGGCCAACACAACGAACCTACTTTTAGGTACACTGGTCAAGGATCTTCCACAAGACCCTACCGGAGGTTTTACGTGGTTTACTTCAAACCCGAGGTTTCACATGGTTCACTTTAAACCTAAGGTTTTGACTGGTTCACCTTCAACCAGATGTTTATGCTCTCCATAGAGCAAGGGTTCACACAACGTACCCACCACGTACACTCCTACAGGAGGCCTCCTACGAGGGCTTGAAGGGGTGAGAAATACCTAAGACCCAATCCTAAAAAGGAATGATCACAAGTGTCCTCTGGACTCTAGATACTTATAGATAAGTGGATGAGTCCCATTAAGAACGTTGATGAAGATCTCCTCCTTTGTTGATGAAGAATCTTCAGTCTCCTTGATCCACAACTCAAAAGATGTACTAATGCATGGCGACGGGTTGGGACAAGGTTATGATGAAATCCTACTCTCAAAAGATTTTTCTATAAGGAAGATAGAATGATTTCAATCATCTATGCATTCAAGGCATCCTAGCTTCATGATTTTCCATTAAGGTAGTAGTTGGACGATCCTTGAATGCGGAAGTTCATTCCCCAATCCACTCTACTGAATATCAATGGTGAGGGTGGATTGGAAGATGAACTCCCTTGAGAGAAAGGGCTTTGGGTATAAGATCTAAGGTTAAACACTCAAAAGCTCTCTCTTCTTTCTCTCACAACAACAATAGACAAGTCCTCATATATAGGCAAAAGGTTTCAACGGATATAAAACGGTCACATTTATAATAGAGTTTGATATCATTGAGCAGGTTCGTTATCATCAAGCGTATACTCTCGATAACATCGATGACCCGCTCGATGACTCAAACTCAATGTCATACACTTTTGAAACCTTTTGCCAGTTAATCGATGAATTAAAATGATTGATGATGTCATCGGATTTTGAACTCCAATTCCATTGATGAGGGATTCGATCCATCGACACTTGAAAAATGAGAGAGACTTGCCTTGAGATATTTCATGTTTTCATTAGTTATCAAGGGACCTTTGAGATCATCGGAATTTGGATATCGATGATATCGATAGCTGTGTCAATGCATCGATAAATCAAAAGGATTTTCCATGAAGTTTGCTGGACAGTTTATGTCCATGTTCGATGCAATCGATACGACATCGATATCATAGATATTTGAATATCGATTCTATCGAGTGACCCCCAATCATAGATAAAACACCTCGAAATATGTTCCTGGAGAACTTGGCACCCAAGACCGATATCATCGAGGGTTGAACTTCGATGGTATCGAGGAGACTTCGATATATTGAAGCATATATGATATTCTTTAAGAAAAACAGGGGCACCTGAATTCTGCCTGTCGATACTATCGAGTCATTTCCGATAGACTCGAAATTTGAATATCAATGATATCGATAGGTGTATCGATACACCGTCTAGATATATATAAGCTGACTGGACATATTTGGTTCCTCTTTTCGATGGTATCGATGGAGCATCGATGACTCGACAACGCAGGTTGATCATATCGAGATGTGTATCGATAAAATCGACAAGGCAAAAAAACTTAGAGAATTTTCCTATTTGAAAACATTTTCTTACCTTAAAAAATCATATGACATTCTAACATTTTAAAGGGTTTTAGTATACTTGCTGATTTGGGACAGGGGATGTGAGGCTCAGATTTACCTGTGGCGAGCTTGCACACATCCGGTTGAGGCAGACGCTTTGAAATGATCTTCCTATCAGGCTCTGTAGTCTAACTGACTCAACACTCACGCTAATTGACAAATCAGGGCACTTTCAGGTTGTGGTCTCCACAAGTTCATCTTGGATGGCCAGATGGGATACCGAAAATATTTGGTTCTAGCATTGTGAGCACATAGGATGCCTTTGTGTGAGAGTCCCGAAATCCTCTGGTACCGAAGGAGACTCCAACGTCTAGACCAAGTGGATACATGAGCGCCTGGGTGCCGAATACCAGTAGGTGGTGCCTCCTACTATGTCGTGGTCGGTTGGAAGGGGGTGTGGCCTTATCCACCCGAGTGAGGGGGCTGTAAGCTAGGCTGAGTTTGACTAGCTCATAAATGGGTCCGCTATCGATGAGCCAGGTAGGTATTGATAGACTACTAGCTAGGCAGATAGTGAGGTCTTTTTCACTCGCTGGTTCTGCGGTTAGGGAGGCGGCAGCCATTGTGGAGTGTACTAGACCCCGGTGATATCCCAGAGATGAGCCATACTGATATGTGGACTTATTGAGCAGGAGTTATATACTCATCATTTTACTCATTCATTTATTCATTCACTATCCACTCGTGCTGGTGGTGTGCAACTAATTGTTGTGTACCTTCGCAATGGCCAGGATTTCTGTTGGGGCACACGACTAACCTGAGATCAGGAGTTTTACCACATTGAGTCTATCTATCCAAATTTAGGTATGAGGTTGGTTTGGATAAAAGTCCATTGTGATGGACCCCATAGCCTGCGATACTATGTACTATCATCCCGACTTCACACTCTAGCTTGGTCATTTCATTTGAACTGCATATTGCATTGCATCCTCAGTATCTAATATTTAGTTCGTTATGACTCCGCATTCATATAGCCAATCTGCATTACATGCTCTGATATTGTATGACTTATGGATTTGCTAGTATTTCTGCTTACTCTGATATTACCTACTTGGCACTTACCTTGAGCACACACTTACACCACCCTCTAAGCTTAAGCTTATGCACGATAGATGCGTGCAAGTGGCGTTAGGTTGCAGCAGCGTTGAGCTTGGAGCGTGCAGCGGTCTTCTGAAGCTTTGATTTTCGATATATGTATATTTCCCTTTCAGCAGTGTATTCAATTGTTCATATTAGTGGATATGTGATGATGATGTTGCCTTTGTGATTTGGGTAAACTTGTGGTTATGCTTATTAGGAGTTAAATGTATGTTGGAAAATCCTCATTGTAGGATCCTATGATTGAAATCTGGCGTATAGGCGCTGGGAGCCGAGAATGGGGTATTACGGAGGTTGTCGTCACCGGATTCGACGATTGAGAATTTTATGCGCCCGATTTCCATGTTTGATGCGTGACACTTCAGGAGCTCCATCCAGCGTCTCTGCCTCATGTTCAACTCGGACTGTGAGAAGAGATACTTTAAGCTCTTGTGGTCAGAGAAGAGCTCGAACCTAACCCCATAAAGATAGTGTCTCCACACCTTCAGTATGAAGACAACTGCAGCCAACTATAGATCATGCGTGGGGTAGTTCTACTAATGGACCTGAGTTGGCGAGACACGAAGGCCACACAGGATTCCCGTGCTGCATTAGGACATCACCCAAACCAACATGCAAAGCATCAATAAAGACCAAGAATCCTTCACTCCCAAAGGGAAGAGTGAGGACTGGTGCAGACGTAAGGCGGTCCTTCAACTCTGCAAATACTCTCACATGCATCTCTCCAAACAAACTCAGCACCCTTCCTGGTCAACCCGGTCAATGGGGCTACTATACGAGAGAATCACTCAATGAAACATTGGTAATAGCTCGCTAAAATAAGAAAGCTGTGGATCTCGGACACGTTCATGGACTGACCCCACTGACGCATAACATCAATCTTTGAGGGGTCCATTGTGTTGCCCTGCCTCGTCACCACGTGGTCGAGAAACTTCACCTCCTCCTGTCAAAACTCACACTTCTCCAGTTTCACATAAAGCTACTGCTCACGGAAGGTCTGTAAAGTGATCTCTAAATGCTGCTTATGCTCCTCACGGGTCTTCGAATATATTAGGATGTCGTCAATGAATACCACAACAAACTGATCTAGATACGGATGGAAGACCTCGTTCATCAACTGCATGAATACTACGAGCGCATTGATCAGTCTGAACGACATGACCAGAAACTTAAAATGACCATAGCGCATCTGAATGCTGTCTTCGGGATATCCTTCTCTCGGACCCGAATTTGATGATAACCAAACTGCAGGTCTATCTTTGAAAAGAACTGTGCCCCTTGCAGCTGGTCGAACAAATCCTCAATCCTCGGAAGCAGGTACTTATTCTTAATCGTGACCTTGTTGAGCTCACAGTAGTCCACGCAAAGCCTCAATGAGCCATCCTTCTTCCTTACGAAGAGTACTGGCGCTACCCACGGTGAACTACTCTGACGGATAAAGCCTAACTCGCGCAACTCATCCAACTGTTTCTACAGTTCCCACAACTCCAACGGTGTCATGCGATACGGGGCCTTTGAGATAGGTGTGGTACCGGGCACGAGGTCAATCTGAAACTCGATATGCCGACGAGGTGGTAACCCAGGAATCTCCCAGAATACATCGAAAAAACCACAGACAACTAGCAGTTGGTCGATACCCATGGCATGACATCAGGCAAGAAAGATGCTCTCCTCTGGGCTGGGCTACAAACTGGAACTGTGGCATGCCGAGTATATAGAACGTGACTATCCAAGCGGAGCAGTCCAATATGACGTGATACTCATCAAGCCAATCCATGCCACCAATGACATCAAACTCAGACATCGGCAACGTAAATAGATCAACGCACATAAAGATCTCCTCAACCAAAATGGGGCAAGACGGGCAAAATCGGCCTAGCACAGCGGTCTTCCCCAAGGGCGTCGATATTGTCAAACCCTCACGAGTAGACTCTAACTGTAAACCATTCAATCGGCAAAAATTCTTGGACACAAAGGAATGTGATGCACCAGAATAAAATAAAAGACGTGTTATGCATGCAAAAACAAGAAGGGTACCCTTGACGACCCGTATGAATGACTAAGGGTCCTGCTGGGCTGCATAAAATTTACCTTAAGTCTACTTGGGAGGTGCATGTCCCCTCTGTGGTTGTTGTTGCTACCACTATGGTGGCTGAAACTGTTGCCTCTGCTGCTATGGGAGAGGTCTCGGAGGCTGGTGTTGCTACTGCTGCTGCGGGGGTCTCGGTGGCAGGTACTGTCATCGCTGTTGCTGCGGTGGAGGCTGTTGCAGCACCCTTGGCTGCTACTACTGCTACTAAGGGTGGGGACACTTCCACCTACGGTGCCTCATCCTCCCACATCCATAACAAACACCGGTGAACTACCCCGGAGGTGGTGTTGGAGGTGCTACTGGTTCTTGGAAGGATGGATGGGCTGCGGGCTGTTGCTGGGATCGATGCTACTGCTATTGGGAGCCACCTGAGGGGGCCTTCCTCTTCTGGTCTCCTCTCTGGCCATGGACTCTCTGCGAATCGGCCTAATCTACGTCATATATCTGGGCTTGCTGCACAACCTGCTCAAAAGTCGTGAGCATGTGTCCCACGACATGGCTTTGGAGGCCCAAGCGCAAGCCGTTCTCAAAACGGTGAGCCATCCGCCCCTCGTCATCAACAAGATACATCGTGAATCTCGACAGTGCGACGAAATGGGCCTCATACTGAGACACTGTCATGCCCCCCTACACGAGTGTCTCAAACTCAAGTGCGCGCTGTTGATGGACGTGATCTGGGAAGAACATCGAGTCGAACCTGTCTACAAAATTCTCCCAAGTACATACAAACAAGCCCTTACCGCACGAGAGACTAATGCCCACCAGTGCTCGGCCTCGCCCTGAAGTAGAAATACAGCCAACGGGACTCGCTACTGGGTCGTAAACCTCATACTGTCAAATATCTTCTCCACCTAGGATCGCCAACTCTCTGCTACTATCGGGTCAGGCTCTCCCTGGAAGTAAGGCGGATCAAGTCATGTGAAGTCTCGCAGAAGGGCACTTGCGTGTTTCTATCCTACCTGTGCAGATGTCTCGACGGGTCGCCTCCCTGCCCTTGAAGGATGGCGGTCATGGCCTGAAGCATCTGATGGAGCTGGTTTGTTCTCACGGATATGGTTGGGGCTGCACTGGTCTCGAATGGGGGAGAGGGAGTAGCTTGGGTCTCTCTTTTAGGTGTCATGTCCTACAAGAAAGAACAAGGGGCCTATTAGCCTTGAGGACTCTCGTTAGGGGACTATATCAGGAAAGTGGTCGAGTTATCGATCTCGGGGACCTAACCATTCTATGTTCATAGCAGATATGTGACATTATCCTCAGTTATTCCTAAGTTACGCTTTGATACCAACTCCTGTCACGCCCAAAACTCAGAAACCGAGCTCACAAAATCCCCGATTACCGAATTCGGCGCTGACAACCTCCATAGTAGCCCATTCTCGGCTCTCGGCACGCATATACCGGATTCCAATCTAGGGATCCTACAAGGAAGATTTTCAGAATAAATTTTTTTGTAAAGAAGCATAACCATAAGCATAATCTAGTCGCAACAAAACAACATCACCACATACCACTATGATTAAAAAAACTTTGTGTACAATGCGGAAAGGTAGATACAGGTATATCAAAACTCCAGAGAGATCGACTTACGCTCCTGCCTCAGCACAGCTATGTCCTAGCGTCACCTTCATGCAATGGTTGTGTATAAGCTTATAAGAATCTTAGAGGGTGGTGTATGTGTGTGCAAAGCATATGTCAAGCATCAATATCAAAGTAAGCAGAAATACTAGCAAGTCCATGAATGCTGTCAGCCATACCAAGGCAATGTGGTGCAAGGCCTACATGACCAATGTCATATGTAAGATGCAATTCAAGCATGTTAGTCCTCATCAAGATCCACATATCAGTACAGTTCATCTCTGGAATATCACCGGGGTTTAGTACACTCTACATCAGATTACCGTACTACACTAAGCGCACAACCATGTGAGTGGAAAAGACCTCACTACCCGCCTAACCAGTAGTCTGCCAATATCTACCCAGCACGTCGATACCAGACCAATTTTTGAGCTGGTCAAACTCAGCCTAGCTTTGACCCTACCCTTGGGCGAATATGGCCACATCCCCTTTCTACCGACCACGACACAGTGGGAGATGCGGCCTACTAGTATTAGGCACTCAGGTGCTTGTATATCCACTTGGTCTAGACGTTGGAGCATCCTCTTGCACCATAAGAGTTCTGGGACTTTCACCCAAGGACATCCTAAGTGCTCACAGTGCTAGAACTAAGTATTTTCGGTATCTAATCCTGCCATCAATAATATGCCTGTGGAGGCCACAACCTTGATGTCGCTAAGGTGTACATTGATCATGTCACACAAAATGTGAGATGCATGAGTCATATAATTAGTCCTGCATCAATCCTGCACGTACCGCGTGCTCATGTGGGCAACTCCATCTCATAGGGAGTCCCATAAAAATCTCAACCCAATGGCATATGCTATGATCAATCATTCCACATAATAGGCATGCAATGATGTTTATGGGCATGTATCATGATGTAGTACTAAGCATGTTCTCGGTGTGTCTTACTAAACTAAGTATACTAGCATGATTATCCGATAAAGTTGACAACAATCAGCCTTAATGTCTGGAGGGGTCAACAGAAGGAAGACAGATCTAGCCCATTCATCAATATAGATCCTACACAATGGATATACCAACCTGATACTACATATTCTTCCATTTACCGCAAGGGGTAATGATGTACTTACCTATAAATAGTGGACGGTCTAGATGACACACTACACTAAGGAAGGACCTCATGGGATGAGTCAAACGGTCTACAACAAGACGAGTGAAGAGGATAAGTCTAAGTACAATAAGTGGGCTTCCTTACCCTCTCTATCATGTAGTAAACTAGGCCTTCCTATGGGGCCCGATACGTACAAGGTGGGCTTCAAGGTTTGGATAATCCTAATAGCATCAATGGGGGCCCAACGGTTTGGGGTTAGCCTAATAAGGTGAGATGGATTATTAATGGGAGCCCAATGATTTGGGATAGCCCAATAAGGACGGATGGGGAATGGGCTTAGCAATGGGCCCTACGGAGGTTTACAACATGGACATTTAACTATCATCGCTCTTAAGGTGCAGTCCACTTGGGATTTGTATCTAGCCATCAATGGGGCCCACGACCCATATACAATCTGGAAAATAGATGGATAGCATGTGCATACTACTTATATATGGTGAGCCTCACAAGGCAGCCCACTACCCCCAAATGGATGAATAGTGTGTATATAACATATACATCATAGTGGGCTTCATAAGGCAGCCCATGGCCCAGGAAAATGGATGGACGGGGTACGTATAGCACATACATCATGGTGGGCCTCATGGGGCAACCCATATGATCCAAAAAAATAGATGGGCAGTGTGTGCAACACATACAACAAGGTGGGCTCCAGTGGCTGGACGTCCAGAACTCTGGACGGCCTAGCTGGCACATCCACAAGGTGGGCCTTACATGGTAATGGGGCCCATGGCCTTAAATATCTAGAAAAAAATGGATGAACGCTTTGTATACGACACATTCATCGTGATGGGCCACGTTAGAATGGGTAGCAATGGACACAAAACATATAGCAGATGGGGCCCTTGCTGGACGTCCAGCCCACCCAAGGTTCTGGGCCTGCTGGGCGTCCAACAGAGGGACGGCCTAGATAGTCACCTACACACATCATACATTCTCAAATGGGCCTTGAAAATGGATGGACCATATGAATAAAACACATATTTCACTATGGGGCAGCTATTGGATGGTCAGTCCAGCAACACTCCTTACTCATGACATGCGTCCACATGGCTAGACGGGTGGATAAAACACTACCACAGTGGGTCCCACTTAGGTGTGGGTTACCCAAGGAATGGGCCAGCCACTGGGCCTCCCTCAAACATCAGAATGGGCCTGAGAAATTACAAATAGTGGGCGTTAGCCCAACTGTTCCCTGAGGTCGGTTTGGGAGTGGGATCTGTTGCATGGTTGGGCCCATGGCCTGGTGGATATGGGGAAAAATGGATGGACGGTGTGCATTTCTTGCATGTACAGCAAGGTGGGGCCTACGTGAGTGGCCCACCATCCTCGAAATCAAGCTAATATTTGTATTTTCCCTTCGTCCAGGCCTGTTGGATGGTGCCTATAGCTGGCCCGTCTAGGCCTACTGGCCGGCCGGACAGTGCCAATGGCTGGTCGTCTAGGCAATGGGCCCACTTCAGACGGGTTCCCCCCCCCCCCCCCCTCAAGGATGGTGAGGATACAAAGCATACATCAAGGTGGGACCACACGTCAGTGGGCCACCCCATTAAAAGTAAGCCAAAGTTTGTGTTTTCCCCTCCACCCAGTCATGCATGACCGACTAGTCATGCAGGGCCCAGATCGGGCAGTAGGGCTGGCCCACTAGTTGGATGGCATGGGTGTCGCTCATACAACATGGTAGGGTCTACCTGGATGGGCCGCACAACCCTGAATCAAGCTGATATTTCTGTTTTTATCCCCATGATTGGGCATCACAAAATAGGGTAGCAAGGTGGGCCAGTTGGCATCCATAAATTTGGACAGCCAGGCCATCCCACCTGTTGGATGGTCTGAATCAACCATGCATGCACACGATAGGTGGACCATTAATCAAGGAAGAGAAAGAGAGAGAGAGAGAGAGAGAGAGAGAGAGAGAGAGAGAGAGAGCTAGGCATTTCAGACCCGATCCGGTGGATCCGACCAAATCAAACCCAATCCGACCCGATTCGAAAAGAACTGACGGTCTGGATCAGTCAGGATCGGGTAGCCCCATCTAGATCTGAAATATTTTTGGGTCGAGTCCGGATAAGCCCTATTCCGAACCGACCCGATCTGGAATTCGATCCGATTGGATCTGATTCGGTCCGATCCAATCCAGACTTGTTAGGCTATATATATATATATATATATATATATATATATATATATATATATATATATATATATATATATATATATATATATATATATATATATATATATATATATATATATATATATCGTGTGTGTGTGTGTGTTTTACTTTTACCCAACCTGTTTTTTCACCCTACCCTGACCATACTCGAAGACCTCTCGCTGTTGTGCTGAACCCTAAATCCCCAAATCGTCCCTTCTCTACCCTACCCACACCCGAAGATCTCGAAACCCTAGTACCTGGCCTGTTTTTACCCTACCCTGTCCCTACCTGCACCCGAAGAACGTTCGCTGCGCTGGATCCAGAATCCCTAAATCGTCCCGATCCCGATCTATACCTAAAGATCTCGATCTCGATCCCGATCTCTACCCGAACTTCAAAGTCTTCACTCTGCAGCCCTGCACACCACTCCCAATCCTGATCAGGTAGGACACACTCGGCCACTCCATTAATTTTTTTTAAGAGCTCAAATCTCAATGGATGAATGGAATAGACTGTTGGTTAGGCTAGCCATGGCTCGCTGTGCGAGTGTGCGATCGTGGCTCGTCGACCAGGCCAACTATGGCCCACTGCCCGCTACTCGTGCAGTCCATTAGACTGTCGGATGGGTTGTTTAGTACCCGACCTATTAAACTGGATGTTTCCAGATTATGATTGAACTTGTTGATATGATCTTTTTATATTTCTTGAATTATCTATTCGATATGCTAATGTACAGTTAAAGTGAGATGATTACACTAGCAATCTGAAAGGTTGCAGCATCATACATGAACTGAAGGCATGTGGGGGCATTGTTCTCAGCCATTCGTCATCATCCTTGCAGTGCATATGATTACAGGCCCACTAAACTAGAGACCTCAACTACTCAACATCCCAGTCTTCTTGCATCCACAACAGGGGAAAAATACCAACACTAAACCATCCATACTGAGAGCAGATACATCTTAAGACTAAAAAAAATATAAATATAAATATAAGTAATCTATTGGGACAATTTAGATATAGAAAGAAGCTCCCAATAAAGCACCCTCTTCCAGAGAGTTAATTGAATATTTGGTGGGCCTCTTTATCTGCACAAACCACCTAACAAGCTTTAAAATTAGAACTAAAATAAATATCTTAGCTTCCTTTAAGTCACTGGCTGGAACTTTCATCATATCAACCAAGTTTTTTAATCACACTTTCATTTCATAAACTGATCTCTTTTTTCTTAGGATGTGATCTAATGAGAGAGACTGTTAGATAAATCTTATCGGTCCTATCTAAGATCGGATAGTGATGGATACAGGTCCATGCTACATACCAGGCTGAACCCTGTTCAGAGTTAAGACTTGGAACACAGAATTGCCTGGATTGAAGATTGGGACAATATCAATTGTCTAGATTGACCTAATCTACCATATGGATCAGATTAAAGGTCCTAATGGTTATATTGGACCCAAATCAAAGGGCCTACATTACTGTTGGGACTAATCTAGTAGTCTAATTGGACTATCATGCCCACGGGTACAATCAGATGGCCAAGATCAGTGGATCACCAACCGATTAGGCTGTGGGTCCATTAGTCCAACTGTTGCACTACACAGACCTATACAAGCCATATACAATGCATGCATATAGTATTCATGAGCTTGGTGTTCTGCAATAATCTATGAACTGCCTAACCAGACACAATGAAGGAAGATCACACCATGGATGTAGCATTCCAAAGGATTGGAATCCTTAACTTTAATTTCCAAATTTTTCCTTGAACTCTCTAGTTTAGCCATTTATTTGAATTCAACTCAAATTGATACAAGAGATGTTATTGGATTGTGAGGTTTGCTCAAATGCAGCGACATACTGGGACACTAGCTGTTTGGTTTTATTTTTTATTTTTTATTTTTCTAAAAACACTCTGGGATTGAATATTTCAACCCTTAGATTATGTAAAGGCTATGGTAACAGTTCATGTTCAAATCAAAAGAGCCAAATTATTAAAGAACTGAAATAATACAACTGAGAGCTTTAATTTGTGGACTTTCCACCACAAAAGGTGAGACTTGACATATAAACAGTTTGGATCATTTGAAGATGACAGATTCAAAGGCAAAGGATCCTACTTATCACATTGCAATACAAAAATGCATTCGAGCAAACCTCTTGCTTGGTAGTGTTTTTTTTTTTTTTTTTAAAAAAAAATTTTTAAAAAGCTAGTGAAAGTACAATAACATTTAATTTTTTTAATAGGATGCATACATTTCCAGGAGCTGGTTCACTTTCAGATTCATTTTTCTAACAAATGTGTTTATAGTCCTCTCTCTAGAGAGCTTGGTAATTGTGACTGTTTTTGTTCACTTGCATGATTGCCATGACAGATAAAAAGTAATTGAGAAAGGTCATTATCCATTATGACAATCATTTTGGGCCAAAAATATTACCCATCATGGACCTTAGATGGACTGTTTGATGGTCCATAGATGTCCAAAACTGGACCATTTGACGGCCCACAAATCTGTCTATTTTGGACCATTGATTTAGATTGCAAATCTATCCAAATTTGGACCATTGTTCAAGCACACAAACATGTCCAAATCTAGACCGTGGAGGGCCCCCAAATCTGTCTAAAAAATGGACCATTTGATGGTCCATAAATCAGCCCAGTACTGGACCGTTGAGTGGTCCATAAACCTACATAAAACTAGACTGTTAGAAGGCCTATTTTTGGACCATCGGTCAGCCTATAAATTTGTCCATTTTGAAATGTGGGATGGGCATCAAATTTGTCCATAATGGGATTGCTGGATGGATGACCAAAACTGTCCAATTTGGACCCTTAGATGGGCATCCAAATCGGCTCAAAACTGTCCATTAATCAGAAGGATAAATGTGGCCAAATCTTCCCTTGGACTCACACACACTGATTTGTTGAATCTGTCCATTATTTGTGCTTTTGAATTAGCTTAAATATGTTCATTTATCTTATGTTTATTGTCTTATTGTACATTATAATTTGTATACTTAGCTTAATATTTCATTGTTTAATTAATTATTGTGCATTGTAATGTGTATACTTATCTTAATATGTGCATTGCTTAGTTAATTATTGTGCATTGTATACTTATCTTAGTTGTGATTGTGATTTGTGAGTTATATAATTAGTTACCCATTTGAGGATTTCTATGTGGCCATATATAGATATAGTGTGTTTTTGGTGGCATAGAAATCGCTCAAATTGTCCCATTTTGGATAGTTCAAGGTTAGATGGATAGTATGCTTTCATATAATCTATTTAAATGTTCTTGCTTGATCTACGGTCTATCTCCTAATTTCTCTTTGGATATGTTTCTTTCGTTTCGTATCCAATGCCAAATATCTTTACATTGCTTTAGATATTTGGTATCAGAATATAACATAAGATCAACTTATATAGAGAGGCATGGGGAGATGCTGCTGAATTTTCGGCGTGGACGTTTAAATGGAAATATGAAAGTATTACAATCTATCCAACCTTGGATGGGTAACTAATATAGGATTTAGTATAACTCTGTTAGCATTATATTGCTAATGCTAATATGATTTAGTATATTTCAACTATCAGATGGAAAGCAAGAGTCTTTCCAATACCCTGTCCCCGTCCCCTGGTGGTCGGTCAATTACATCACTGATGATCCTTGATGATGAAGGATTAGATCTTAAACATGAAGAGGTACCCGTCGACGTCGTCGATACTAGTACCACATAGTCACATGTTGTGAGAAAAATGAAAAAGAGGTCAGCAGTGTGGGAAGATTTTGAAGAAGTAACCCTGAAGAATGGCCAAGTGAAGATACAATGCAAGCACTTCAAGAGTCAGTACACTAAGCAAGCAGATGGTTCGACCACAATGTTGAAGAAACATATTTCAAAGTGTTATAAAAAAGTGAGAAGTGGGTAAGGCAACAAACACTTTTGTTTTCGCAATCTGAAGGGGGTCCGTCAGTGTTCATCTACAAGTATGACAAAGAGTCGGTGAATGAGTGAATAGCCAAGTTAATTATTTCAGATGAAAGACCATTTAAGATGGTAGAGAGTCCTGCTTTTGTTGGACTAGCCAAATGCCTTAGCCCCAGATATGAGAAGGTCTCTTGTACAACAATCAGGAGGGTGTGTATGAAGTTGTATGAAGGTGAGAAGGTCAAGTTGAAAGAAGAGTTGGAAACGATTTCCTAAATTAGCATGACATCAAATTTATGGATGACATCCAATCAACAAAAGCGGTATATGTCCCTAACTGCTCAATATGTTGATGAATGGAGGCTTTGAAAGAGAATAATAAACTTTCGTTATCTTGCGCCTCCTTATAGTGGTTTGATGATTTCAGACTGTATACATAGATGTCTTATGGAGTGGGGAATTAAGAAGAAGATCTCGACAATTACACTAGAGAATGCCTCTGCAAATGATAGCGTTATAATGAATTTGCACAACCAGTTTAAGGCCACCGATGACCTATATTTTGGTGGAAAGATATTTCATGTTAGATGTTATGCCCACATCCTAAACTTGATTGTACAAGAAGGCCTTCAAACAATCGATTCCACGATCGAAAACATAAGAGAGAGTGTGAAGTACATACGGGAGTCACCTTTATGATTACATGCATGGAATGAGATAGTGAAGCAGTTAAATTTGTCGACTCAGAGAACGATGAAGTTGGAAGTCACGACACGTTGAAATTCAACTTTTGAAAAGTTGGATTTAACAATAGATTTGAGATCTGCATTCTCTCATTATGTGGAGCGTGATAGTGTGTACGTTTCGCTGCCTTCTGAAGATGATTGGTCAAGAGCTAAATCAGTTCATAAGTTCCTTTTTGTTTTTTACAATAGCATGAAGAAATTTTAGGGCTGCAAGTATCCAACAACAAATATATTTCTACCTGAACTTTAGAAGGTAAAAGATGCTTTGCACAAAAGTAGTAGTGGACAAGACATTTTACAATTCATGACCATGGGTATGCAGGTAAAGTTTGATAAGTATTGGTCTGAGTGTAGTATGGTAATGGGTGTTGCGGTCGTTCTCAATCCTTGATACAAGATGATTATGATTGGCTTTATATATAATAAGTTGTATGGTGTGATGGGTGTTGCTGAGGCCGAAAGATTTCTAGTGCAGTCAGTGAATTGTACAATTTATATGTGTATGCCGTAAAAGAACAATCTCCTCATGTGGGTTCTAATTCTGCTGTTGATGAATTGCAAGAAGACACGATAGATGATTTCATGTCTTACTATGTACAGCTGAAAGTGTAAGTGCTATGGGTTCCAGCTCCTATAATTGTCAAATTTTGTAGTGCCAAAACCTCTCTTGGAAACTGTCTTGTATAACTCTCCTACATAATGAAGACTGTGCATCACTTTAGAACAAAGATTTTTACTTCAAGAAATGCAAGTTTACATGGTCATATTCAAGTACAAC
Organism: Magnolia officinalis; assembly: GCA_021015155.1. Taxonomy (NCBI): domain Eukaryota; kingdom Viridiplantae; phylum Streptophyta; class Magnoliopsida; order Magnoliales; family Magnoliaceae; genus Magnolia; species Magnolia officinalis. The sequence goes on along the minus strand of JAJHSJ010000006.1, from coordinate 43,636,180 downwards.
AACAAGTTCAAGATTCATAGATCAAGCTCCAAGTCAAGACAAAGTCTTTTTCTTTTGACCTCAAGCTCAAGACTATAGAGGTTTCAAATTCAAGCTTCTTAAATTTACAATTTCAAGATTCAAATTGAAGCTTCAAAAGGTTTCAAGTTCAAAATTCATCATGTAATGAACACAAGCTTCGTGAACTTCAACGATCAACTATCAACCGAAGGAAAAGAAGTTTCAATGTTCATACTTCATGAATAAAGATATGAATGACCTTAGATTGACCTTAGGGTAAGTCATTTTGAATACATAATTCAATTATATCATTTTATAAGTGAATGGTTAGTTTCTCGACTAGTCCTGGACTCTGTTCGACTAGTCTTAGCATTGGCTCGACCAGTCCAAGAAATTCCACGACCAGTCCTAAGTTTGTTGTAAATTTTTGAAATTTTTTGTTAAGTTACAACTAGTCCTGGAGACTGCTCGACTGGTCGTGTGAACAGTGCTGACTCGTTCACGACCAGTCCTGCAGCTACGACTCAAAGTCCAGCAACTATCCTAGGTTCTACACGACCAGTCGTGGGCAGATCATGACCAGTCGTGAAGGGCCTACGACCAGTCGTGGAACGACTTTATTCGATCGCGCTCAAAATTTCAAAGATCAGTTAGTCCTACGACTAGTCGTAGTGTCCACAGGACCAGTCGTGAACGCAATTTCATCACTTATAAATAGACAATGAATTTCAGAGATTTTTATTGAATTCAAGCTAAATCAATACGTCACTCTAAGAGATAAGTTAGTCGTTATTTTAAGCTATATTGTGCATATTTAATATTCTATTTTAGTAGCTTTCTTTGCATTTGATTTTGAATTTCCACATTCCAATCATATTTGAAAGAGGGATTGAAGTATTCCAATTTCTTGGAATCAAAAACAAATCAAGCTAGCCCAAGGTACTTTGAATCTAAAATCAATTTAGAACCTAGAACCATTTCATAAGTGAGTATTGGACATTGAACTTCTACGTTGAACTTTTACTCCGACTTGGTTCTTCCGGGCTGCATCAAGGATAATATCTAGGTATTTTACAGTTTTTGTAAATTTTGTTGTTTTGGTTTTTGAGATTGTGCTAGAAAAATCTTTGTTTTGGTTTATTTGAGGTGATCCAGAAAACTCAGAGTATGGGGTTTTTTGAATTGTGAAAGCCCACTTGAAAGACACAATTGTGAGGGTTTTAGGTGAACCTGGAAAAACCTATTTTTATAGTGAATGCTAATATCCACTGCGTGAGGTATTAGGAGTGGAGTAGCTGTGTGGCTGTTGTTTAACAGTTGGTGTACACACAGGCGAACTACTATAATTTTGTGTTTTGTGGATGTGTGGTTTATTTTTCTATATCTTTTATCATTCAAGATTGTGGGATGTATTTGTGGATGTAAATGTTGTAATCTTTACATTTCAGCATTGTGGGGAATGTTGTAATAGCTTAGATTTCCTTTCTTGTTATTTCCTTTTTATTCCTCTTCAGTTTGAGTTTTTGATACACAAATCGTTCTAGTAAGGTTGTCTTGCCATAAACCCTTTATTTTTATGGTGTAAGGTTGTCCTTAGAACAACATTTGTATCAACCTCTCAATACTAGAATTTTGAGGTTGTTGCTTCCTTTGATTATTTGTAATTCATTTGGCTATCTTATTATTTAATTCCGCTGTTATTTTTTTATTTGACATAGTCCTATTCACCCCCCCTCTATGACATATAGCTCGGCCTTTTCAAGTAGTATTAGAGCCTAATAGCTCATTTTTATTTATTCTATTTGGATTTATTTCCTGAGCTAATCGATTTGAGCTATTTGAGATGTCAAATTTTGATAGCCTTTTAGTCACTAGGCCTCCACCATTTGATGGCTCCAATTATGCCTATCGGAAAGCCAGAATGAGGATTTTCTTAAAATCCATAGATGAGAGCATGTGGCAAGCCACAGTGACTTAATGGACCCCTCCTACCATTGAAGTAATTGGTACCAACAGATCTAAATCTATGAGAATTACAACTTATTTCTCTTGGACCACACTTCAGAAAAGTGAGAGTAGTGTCAATGCAAAAGCACTAAATGCAATCACTTGTGCACTATCACCGGATGAATTCAAAAGAATTATATCCCGTGATACAGCAAAGCAAGCCTGAGATATTTTAGAAATGACACACGAGGGAATAACAATTTTCAAGAAATCTAAAGTCCAAATCCTCACAACTAAATTCGAGAAAATACGTAGGAGGAAAGTGAAACTTTCATGGACTTTTATACTAGCTTAAATGACATTGTTAACTCTATGTGTGGTCTCAGTGATAAAATCCCAGAAAGTAAAGTCTGTATAAAGATACTACACTCACTACCTGAATGATTCAATTCAAAGGTGACCGCGATCCAGGAACTTCATGATACGGACAATATGAGGGTAGAAGAATTGGTTGGGTCTTTGCAAATCTTTGAATTGAATTTGAAAGCTCCTAAATGTAAATCAATTGCCCTTAAATCTTCTAAATGTTTTTCTCAAGAAAATTGTAGTAATTCTAATTTAGAAAATTATGAAGATGATATGGCCCTTTTAGCTAAAAAGTTTTACAAAATTTTCAAAAGTAAAAAGAGGGTTGATTTTCAAAAATCAAATTATAAGAAAAGATCTAAATCTAAAACTTGAAAATCTTTAAAAGATAGTCAATGTTACAACTGCCATGAATATAGGCATTTAGCGAACAAGTGTCCTAAAAAGAACAAACCGAAAAAGAAAGGAATGTTGGCTACTTGGGATGAATCTTCTGGCTCTGAAGCCTCTTCTGAATCAGAAGATTCTGAAACTGAGTCGGGTAATGATGTCAAAGCCCTTATGACTCTAGCCAAGTTCACTTTTTCAGATCATGATGATTCAACTAGTGAAGAAAATCTGAATAGTGATCATGAAAATGAAGAAGATCTTCAAGATCCTTATACAAGGAGAGTAGTAAAATTGCCTTAAAACTAAAACTTCAGAAAGAAAAGTTTTCCATACTAAAATAACATTTTGATACTCTCGTTTTCAAAAAATCCCACATTTTAAATTGTTTTGAAAAAACTAAATGCAATTTAGACTTCAAAACCTCCCTTATTGAAAATCTAAAATCTGAAAATGAAAAACTAAAACTTGAAGTCTCTTCACTTTTGAGTTTAAAAAACACTTGGAGGTATACCCAAGGTGATCCTAAGTAAGAAAAACTACTATCCGGATCCAAAAAATGTGGCTACCGATCCAGTTTGGGCTTCAACAAAAATCTTCCTCCCAAACATAAGAATACTCCTCCTAAGTTTGTGAAAGAAGTCTTCAAATTCAAAAGGGAAATGTTCAAATCAAAATTTTTCTAAAAATTCTAAAACTTTTCAATTCTTAAAACCTAAAAGCAACCATATCAACTATAACAATCAAAATCGTAATCCTTTAGCTAAGAAAATTGTTGATTTACTTAAGGAGCTCTTAAAATCTAACTCAATGGGTCGGTCTTATAACAACTACAATCATAAGAAGACCAACTATACTCCTAAACCCAAAACAGTTATAAAATGGGTTCCTAAGGTTACTTGCTTGGTTGCCCACATGACTTTCAAATCTTCAAGCCATTCAAAGTGGTACCTAGACAATGGATGCTCCCGACACATGACTGGTGACAAAGGTTTGTTCACCAATCTTAAAGTCATGACTGATGGTTCAGTCACATTTGGTGATGGTAGCAACTGCAGGATTATTGGCCAAGGTACGGTTCAACTTTCTAACCTCCCTTTATTTGAGAATGTTTTATATGTAGAAGGTTTAAAACACAACTTATTAAGCATTTCTCAAATATGCGATAAAAATAATAGCGTAAAATTTTCTAACTTAGGGTGTGAAATTTTAAATAAAGATGGTTCAGTAATATTAACTGGTCGTAGAACTTCTGAAAACTGCTACATTATAAGTGAGTCAAGCTCATCTAATCTATCGTGATACATGGTCCATACCGATGAGACCAAGTTATGGATAAATGCCTTGGACATGTACACTACTGCAACTTATATAGATTGAGTAAAAGAGAGTTAGTAAGAGGCTTACCCAAAATACAAAAAATAAATAAAATATGTGGCGAATGCCAGATTGGCAAGAAAACTAGGAGTTCTCACAAAAAGGTGGACTCCAATGCCACATCTGAACTACTCGAACTCCTCCATATGGATCTGATTGGACCTACTAGAATGGAGAGTCGAGGTGGCAAAAAGTATATTCTGGTAATCGTTGATAACTTTACCAGATATACTTGGGTAGTCTTCTTAAGAGACAAATCAGAAACTCTCGATGAAGTTAAAAGGGTACTTCGACATATCCAAACTGAAAAATAGACCCAAGTCTATAAGATCCGTAGCGATCATGGATCAAAATTTGAGAATAGCGGTTTTAAGAAGTTTTACAGTAATTAGGGAATATCACATGAATTCTCTACGCCCAAAACACCACAACAAAATGGTATAGTAAAAAGAAAACATAGAGTGCTTCAGGAAATGGCGAATGTAATATTAAATAGTATGAAGCTCCCTAAAAATCTTTGGGCCGAAGCCGTAAATACTGCGTGTTATATAATTAACCGTGTCTATATTAGAAAATCAAATAGTAAAACGGCTTATGAAATATGGTTTGATAAGAAGCCTACTGTCAAATAATTTTAAGTTTTTGGCAGCAAGTGCTATATTTTACGTGACCGATAAAATCTGGGAAAATTTGACACCAAAAGTGATAAAGGTATATTTTTAGGGTATGCTCTGAATAGTCGAGCATATCGGGTTCTTAATAAGAGGACCAATGTGATTTAAGAATCTATTAATGTGGTTATTAACGATCACTTGAATACACCTGTCTCTAGTTCAGATAATGATGAAGTACTTCTAATTGATAAACCAGATTCTTCATCAAGTCAAAATAACTCTGAACTAAGAACTGTTAAAGATCATCCATCTAATCAAATTCTTGAAAATCCTCTCACTGGTGTACACACTCGTAGACCACTGGAAGATGTGTGTAATTACGTATGCTTTACATCTCAGATAGAACCGGCTAACGTGAAAGGAGTTCTTACTGACGAAAACTGCATAGTTACGATGCAAGAAGAGCTTAATTAATTTATTAGAAATGATGTTTAGTACTTAGTTCCTAGACCAAAAGATAAACATATTATTGAAACTAAATGGATTTTTAAAAATAAGTCTGATGAACTTGGTAATATAATTAGAAACAAGGCTAGACTAGTTGTACAAGGGTACACTCAAATTGAATGCATCGATTATGATGAAACCTTTGCCCCAGTAGCTCGTCTTGAATCAATCAGACCGTTTATATTCATTGCATGCTTTAGAAAGTTTAAAATTTATCAAATGGATGTAAAGAGTGCTTTCTTGAATGGCGATTTGCATGAAGAAGTGTATGTTGAACAACCAACGAGTTTTGAAGACCCTAAGAATGTTGATCATGTCTATCACCTAAAAAAGGCTTTCTACGGTTTAAAATAAGCTCCCAGGGCATGGTATGATAAATTGACTAACTTTTTTCTGAGTCATAACTTTATAATAGGAAGTGTTGATAAGACTCTATTTGTAAAGAAACATAATGATGACATTTTGATAGTACAAATTTATGATGATGATATTATTTATGGATCTACCTATGCTAACATGACTATTGAGTTTACAGATTTTATGAAATCTAAGTTCGAAATGAGCATGGTTGGGGAATTGAACTATTTCTTAGGGTTGCAGGTTAAACAGCAATCTAAAGGTTTCTTTATTTCCCAAACCAAATATGCTCTGAACTTAGTTAAAAAGTTCAAATTTGAGAATGGTAAGAATTTTGATAGTCCTATGAGTACAACTCTAAAACTCTCAAAGGACTCTACAAGTAAGAAAGTGGATCCTAAATTATATCGCAGTATGATAGGTAGTTTGCTGTATTTAACTGCAAGTCGTCCTGATATTGCATTTAGCATAGGAATTTGTGCTAGATATCAATCTGACCCTAAAGAGTCACATTTAACTGTTGTTAAGCGGATTATGCGATATGTCGCATGTTCAGCTAATCTGGGTCTTTGGTATCCACATGATACTAGTATTCAATTAGCTGGTTACTCTGATGCTGATTAGGTTGGTAACATTGATGATAGGAAATCAACCAGTGGTGGCTGTTTCTATGTTGGGAAATGTTTAGTTTCTTGGCAAAGTAAGAAACAAAGTTTCGTATTGCTCTCAACTGCTGAGGCTGAATACATTGCAGCTGGTAATACATGTACTTAGCTCGTATCGATGAAAAGAATGTTAAGCGATTACGGAATTGCACAAGATACTATGGTTTTATATTGTGATAATTCCAGTGCAATCAATATATCTAAAAATCCAATCCAGCATTCTAGAACCAAGCACATTGACATTAGATATCACTACATTTGTGAATTAGTGGAATAAAAGACGATTTCTTTGGAATATATTCCAACCGAGACTCAACTTGCTGACATATTCACAAAACCGCTCAACAAAATCAGGTTTTTTAAATTGAAATTTGATCTTAGTATGTGCAATTTGAATTGATTATTCATGCATTTCTGTATCATATTGTATATATTTATTATTTTAAATGATTAAAATTTCAAATTTCATGAAAAATGCATATTTTTTGCTTTGCACGACCAGTCGAGTACATACTCGACTAGTCGTGGCACGACTGGTCGAGAATGTCCTCTACCAGTCGTGGCACGACCTGTCGAGAATGTCCTCGACCAGTCGTGTAGCACGGACTGGTACTTTAATTTGGGGGAAAAATCCTTTTTTCCTCATTTGTGCTTCTTCTCCAACGAGTCTAAGATCGACCGGTCGTACCCAATGTTGAGGCATAAAATAAGCAAAGAACTGAAGAAAGGAAAGATCAAGAAAATCAGTTTGAAGATCAAAGAAATCAAGTTGAAGATGACTTTGCGCGGGTTCGCGCAAAGTAAATAGATTGCGCTGGACCGCGCAAAGTAAATAGGTTGCGCGGGTTGATCAGTGAAGACAGATTGCGCGGGAATGATAGATTGCACGAGACCGCGCAAGGCATGTCGTTTACGCGAGTTCGCGCAAAGTGTTTTATGGAGGTATAAAAATGGTTGGATGTTATTTTGTCCCACATCGATCAGAACAGAGATTTACACCAGTAAAAATGTCTATAAATACCCCGTTCTTTCTCTCAAAAGGGATTATAAAGATTTCAGAGTGGAAGAAAGACAGAAGGTGCAAAGGAGCATTGGGCTCATATAGTTTGCACGGACCAGCGCAAAGGAGCATTGGGCTCCTGTAGTTTGCACGGACCCGCCCAAAGGAGCATTGGGCTCCTGTAGTTTGCGCGGACCCACGCAAAGCATGTAGTTTGCGCGGTCCCGCGCAAACCGACTGCTGGACAGTCTATAACAGCAATGGGCTGATTATGCTGCTAGAATGGCTAGAGTCTTTAAGTCTTCAAGTTCTTCTTGTTCAGGAGAAAAGGAAGAATCATCGACGAAAAGGCGTATTCCTCCTAAGTTTCAGGAGATGACTGAAATAGCGCTGTTATGTTGCCGGAATCTTCATCCTCTTGAAGACAATTGGTCGATTTGTTTATTCCTCCTAAGTCATAGGAGATGATTGAGATCAGCGCTGTTATGCTGCCGAAATTTATATTTAACTGCGATAATTGTAACTTGCAATGAATTCTTTGTAAACTATCTTAGAATCAAGGGATACCTGGGGATGTAAATGAATTCAGAATCAATAAAGTGTGATGATTGTTTCTGTAACTATTTCATTGTTATGTTTGAATAAGATAATTCCCAAATCAAATACTTTTGTTTTCTTGTCAAAACAAAATGGCGACTCCACTGGGGAATTATATCTTATTTAACACTAACATTGGAAAGTTGCAAGACTCTCATTACTGTTTTTGGCGTTTGGTAGACGCCAAAATGGCGACTCTCAGTGGGAACATCCTCCCCTTCATCTCTAAGATAGTTTACTTAGTCTTTCACATACTAATTTCATGAATGTTTTGTTATTGAAGGTACCCAAATTCAATCACAGAACATTGCTAATGGCTAACGTTGTGAGAAAAGTGAACTTCCGATTCACCACTACTGGGTTTGTAATTGAATATGCGCCAAGCCAAACTCCTGAGCATACGAAAGCAAGCACTACAAGAAGGAGCAGAGTGACTCAAGTAATAGCGGGAGTCATTTCCGTCTCCCCCCAACCACAAGAAAGTGATGAGAACTGGACTTTGGTCTTGTCCAAGAAGACAAAAGCAAAGACCTTCAAGAACCGCAAGACAAAATTACTTGTACCAAGAGCTGAGGGACCGATCACGCGTAGTATAGCAAGAAGAAAACCCGAGCTCGCTCCTCCGGCGATTTATCCTGAACAAGCTACTTCGCAGTTCTCGTTGCACGATTTTCCAGCTTTGGTTGCTCCAAAGACCAAATGGACAGAATCGCATGTTGAGGCATAAAATAAGCAAAGAACTGAAGAAAGGAGAGATCAAGAAAATCAGTTTAAGGATCAAATAAATCAATTTGAAGATGACTTTGCGCGGGATCACGCAAAGAGAATAGATTGCGCTAGATCGCGCAAAGTAAATGGGTTGCGCGGGTTGATCAGTGAAGACAGGTTGCGCGAAATGATAGATTGCGCGAGATCGCGCAATCTATGTTGATTGCGTGAATCCGCGCAAAGTGTTTTGCAGAGATATAAAAATGGCTGGATGATATTTTGTCCCACATCGACCAGAATAGAGATTTACACCAGTAAAGATGTCTATAAATACCCTATTCTTTCTCTCAAAAGGGGTTAGAAGATTTCAGAGTGAAAGAAAGACGAAGAAGAAGATAGAAGGTGCAGAGCATTGGGCTCCTGTGGTTTGCGCGGACCCGCGCAAAGGAGCATTGGGCTCCTGTTGTTTGCGCGGACCCGCGCAAAGTCTGTAGTTTGCGCGGACCGGCGTAAACCGACTGTTAGACAGTCTATAACAGCAATGGGCTGTTATGCTGCTAGAATGGCTAGAGTCTTCAAGTCTTCAAGTCTTCAAGTCTTCAAGTTCTTGTTCAGGAGAAAAGGAAGAAAAAGGCGTATTCCTCCTAAGTTTCAGGAGATGACTGAAATAGCGTTGTTATACTGCCGGAATCTCCGTCCTCTTGAAGACTATTGGTCTATTTGTTTATTCCTTCTAAGTCATAGGAGATGATTCAAATAGCACTGTTATGCTGCCGAAATTTATATTTGACTGCGATAATCGTAATTTGCAATGAATTCTTTGTAAACTATCTAAGAATCAAGGGATACTTGAGGATGTAAATGAATTCAGAATCAATAAAATGTGATGATTGTTTCTGTAACTATTTCATTGTTATGTTTGAATAAGATAATTCCCAAATCAAATACTTTTGTTTTCTTGTCGAAACAAAATGGTGACTCCACTGGGGATTGATATATCTTATTTAACACTAACATTGGAAAAGTTGCAAGACTCTCATTACTGTTTTTGGCGTCTGATAGACGCCAAAATGGTGACTCTCAGTGGGAACATCCTCCCCTTCATCTCTAAGATAGTTTACTTGGTCTTCCATATACTAATTTCATGAATGTCTTGTTATTGAAGGTACCCAAATTCAATCACACTACATCGCTAATGGCTAACGTTGCGAGAAAAGTGAACTTCCGATTCACCGCTACCGGATTTGTAATTGAATATGCGCCGAGCCAAACTCTTGAGCATATGAAAGCAAGCACTATAAGCAGGCGCAAAACGACTCAAGTAACAGTGGGAGTTATTTCCGTCTCACCTCAACCGCAAGAAAGTGATGAGAATTGGACTTTGGTCCTGTCCAAGAAGACAAAAGCAAAGACTTTAAAGAACCGCAAAGCGAAAGTACTTGTACCAAGAACTGAGGGACCGGTCACGCGTAACATAGCTAGAAGAAAACCTGAGCTCGCCCCTCCGGCAATTTATCCCGAACAAGCTGCTTCGCAGTTCTCGTTGCACGATTTCTCGGCTTTAATCGCTCCAAAGACCAAATGGACAGAGTTGCAGAAAGGCAAAGCACTGATGATAGGATCACCAATGCCTATGTCACCTCAAACAAGCTCGCCTATAACTGTATCACCTCGATCGGTTGAAAGCACAGGAAGTACACAAGAATCAAATAAGACTCCAATGTCTCCCCTCTTTACAAGTCCTGTTACGTCAACATACTCGCGTTTTACTCAAAAAATAGCTTCGACAAACAGTCAAGAGGCCGCAGTATATATGGCAGAAACGGGTCAAGAAAATAGGCCATCTACTGAAGAACGTGTTGATCAAATGGTAGAGGCACAAAGAGTGCTAATGGATGAATGCCGGAACCTCAGAGAAGCTCTGGCAACTCTGGCACATAATGTAGCCCAAATAGTGGCTCCACCCATGATGGGAGCAACGAATGGACAAGAGAACCAACCTGAAGGCTCTCATCCGCAAGAGATAGGATCACGAGGATCAGTTCCAGCAGCAAGAGCTATAACGCAAGATGATGTAAGACAAGTCGTCAAAGAAGCAGTCAGAATAGAAAGAGAGCGAGCGAATACCGGTCGTTTCAGATACCGAACACCCTACCCGAGAGAGGTAGAGGATGTTCCATTTCCAGCCAATTTTAAGCATCCAGATATCCAGAAATTTAATGGGGAAGGATCACCAGAAGAACACCTGATGCATTTCATCACCAGCATGGGAAACTTCTCCACAATACCTCAATACTGTTTATGCTTATTTGGATCATCATTGACAAGTAAAGCTTTCAAGTGGTATTCAAATTTAGCACCAGGATCTATACGCACATGGGAAGAAATGCAAGATGCTTTCATGTCAAACTTCTTCTCATCAGAACGCGATGTTAGTATCACATAATTAGCTTCAGTGCGACAGCGAGAAGGAGAACCAGTTGAAAAATTCATAGATAGATGGAAGACACGGGGGGCATCGTGTAGGCAGTTGCCAGAAGAAAAGGAACAAGTCAAAATGTGTCTGAACTCTATGGAGACAGGAATTGCGTTCGGACTCACCAGCGCTGATATCGGAACCTTTCGCGATTTGGCTACCAAAGCCCATGCATTGGAATTAATGACTCGTAAGATGCCAGCGTTTCATCATGAAACTGTCAGAAGAATACCTGGCAGGACAACCGTCAACACCATCGATCGGGATAAGAAAAATCAAGAAGTGAAGGGCTCAAGAGACAAAAGGCCGGAAGGAAAAGAAAACTGGAATCAATCAAGGGACAGATACGGTGGAAAAAAGCTCAGAATGCTCGATTCTCATGAAGGATTTGAGTTTGATAAAGAGGACGTGGTGCCTATGATGCAACAGTTGTTAAAAACAGGTACCTTAGAATTACCGGAACCGAAACGCCCTGAAGATGTGACGAGAACCCGAGAAAGAAACTTTTGTCGTTATCATCGTTTAGTGGGACATCCGACAGAAAATTGTTACACGTTAAAGTGCATTATACAGCGAATGATAAATAGAGGAGATATAATAACCAGCGAAAGCAAAGAAAAGAATACAAGGGCGACAGTAAATGTATTGTCAATTCAAGAAAAGACTCGAGGAATGAAAGAGAAGGGAGACCGAAGGCCAATAAGAAATGCGACAATGATTACGTTGCGATCGGGGAAGCAGATAACAAGTCCGGTAAAGCAAAAAGCAGAAGTTATAAGGAAAGAAGTGACTGAAAGACAGAACATCAAGGATAGAAGTAGAAATGAAGATACATCGACAAAAGTGGCTTATGATGTAGTTAGTCACTTGAAAGGTATATCTGCACGTTTGAGTATTTATGATGCGCTCAAGTTATCAGAAGAGTTTCGACAGAGTTTGATTCAAGCACTGTCTGATCACGATGTGAGAGAAACTTTACTGACAGAAATGAAGAATGAAAGAAGCAAGGAAAAGGTGGATTGTCTACCAGTAATATCTTTCTCTGATGATGATTTAATTGGTGAAATAGAACATAACAGGCCATTGATGATAGAAGGGTACATTTACGAAAAGAAGATAAAACGAATCATGATAGACAATGGGTCAGCAGTGAATCTTTTGCCACTTTCCATGATCACTAAATTGGGTTACCGCCGTTCAGATTTGCGCCCCAGTGGAATGATGATACAAGGGTTTAATCAAGATGGACAGCGCGCACTCGGTAAAATTACAGTAATATTGGAAGTGGGAGAACTAATTACTACTGTTGTATGTCATGTTATAAATGCTGTGACGACATATAATCTTCTCTTAGGCAGGCCATGGATACATCAGTACAATATTGTACCTTCTACTCTACACCAATGTTTCAAATACTATAAGGATGGAATGCAGTGTAAAGTAATGGCTGATGCGAAACCATATACAGAAGCTGAGTCTTTCTTTGCGGATGCTAGTATTATAAATGTTTCTCTAAAGAAGTGGGAAATGATGATGGAAAGAGAGTCTTGAAAGATGTCCAAATAAATAAAGCTAGAGAAGAAAGGGCGGAATCTCCTGAGACTACAGAAGCAAGGAAAAAGTTCTATTTTGTACCAAAGTGCCTAAGACAACCGGGACAACCGCCGTTGACATTGTTGTCGATAGAACAGTTGAAAGTCTTACAGTCCAACTACACGATGCCCTTACCCAATATCAAAAGATGTAAGCCATTTGCAGCCGCCCCAGGCACATTTCAAGTCAGAGCCAGTGCTAAATATCCTGAAGCAATAAAGTTCCATGTTACAGCAGAGGTGAAGAATGAAAACACAAGCAATATATATCATGGAGAGTTAGCACCGCAGAATTTGAGAAAATACAATGCAGTAAGCAAGAAAATCATGAGAAATATGGGTTTTGATTGTGACAAGCCCACTGGATTGAATCATGGGAAAGGAATTCAAATCCCTCTAGGGGTTAATCAAGAAAAATGGAGAAAATTCCAAGGATTAGGAGCAGAATCATCAGTAAATATGGTATCAGTAGATATGACTCCAGCCGAACAGATGACAGAACAAGATGCTAAGGTAGTCAAGTGTCCTGAAAGCGCTCCAAGACAAATAGAAGATGGGGGACAGCCGACGATAGATGGCTTGCGGGAAATAAATTTGGGAACAACAGAAGAGCCAAGGAACACATTTATCAGTGTCAGTCTTTTAGATCAGGAATTTGAGAAATATGGCCAGCTTCTTAGAGAAAATAAAGATGTCTTCGCTTGGACATATGAAGAAATGCCGGGATTGGAACCCTCCGTAGTAATGCATCGATTAAATATTTCCAAAGAAAAGAAACCAGTAAAGCAAGCTCAAAGGCGATTCCACCTAGACCTGATTCCATTAATCGAAAAAGAAGTAAATAAATTAATAAAGGTTGGATTCATCAGAGAAGTTAAATATCCCAAGTGGATATCAAACATTGTTCCGGTGAAAAAGAAGAATGGGCAGATTAGAGTATGCATCACTTCAGAGATCTGAATGAAGCATGTCTAAAAGATGACTTCCCTCTCCCGATAACAGAATTATTAATTGATAGCACTACTCAGTATGCTATTATGTCCTTTATGGACGGATACGCGGGTTATAATCAAATCAGGATGGCACCCGAAGATAAAGAGGCAACGGCTTTCAGAACGCCGCTTGGAATTTATTGTTATAAAGTTATGCCTTTCGGTCTCAAAAATGCTGGGGCAACATATCAAAGGGCAATGAAAAATATTTTTCAAGATATGATGCATAAACATATCGAATGCTATGTTGATGACTTGGTAGTCAGGTCGGGAGATCATCAAGAACACCGCGAACATTTAGCATCAGTCTTCCGTCGTCTAAGAAAGAAGCAATTAAAAATGAACCTGCTAAGTGTGCATTTGGAGTATCTTCTGGCAAGTTCCTCGGCTTTGTGGTACGACACAGAGGGATCGAGATTGATCCAGAAAAAATTAAGGCTTTTCAAAATATGCCGCCACCAACGACATTGAAGGAATTAAAAAGCTTACAAGGAAAATTGGCATACATTCGTCGTTTCATTTCAAATCTCGCAGGAAGGTGTCAGCCATTTTCTCGGTTAATGAAGAAAGATACAGAATTTGTATGGGATCACGCCTGTCAAAATGCATTTGACTCAATCAAGGAATTATTAAGACAGCCGCCGGTGTTAACAGCTCCAATAAAAGGTAAGCCACTTATCTTATATACATCTGCAGCTACAAATTCTTTGGGTGCTTTGTTAGCACAGGTGAACGAAACCGGAAAAGAGACTGCTCTTTATTATCTAAGCCGAACATTGATGGGGGCAGAATGCAATTATTCTTCGATTGAGAAAGAATTTTTGGCGCTGATATTCACTGTACAAAAGTTGAGGCATTATTGTCTCTCCCATGATATAACTCTGATTTCAAGAGCAGATCCGATAAAATTTTTAATGACCAGGCCAATGTTGTCGGGAAGACTAGCCAAGTGGATGTTATTGCTATCAGAATATACTATTTCATATAAACCGGCGAAAGCAGTAAAAGGACAAGCCATGGCAGACTTCCTCGCAGTGCATCCTATAGCAGAAAGTGAAGAAATTAATGATGAATTTCCAGATGAACAGGTTATGTTGGCTGAATCTCAGAATCTTTGGCAAATGTATTTTGATGGTGCTGCTCGAATATCGGGAGCGGGGGCAGGAATAATATTCATTACACCTCAAGGCGATTTATTGCCATATTCCTTCACATTGGGCACCGCATGCACAAACAATGAAGCTGAATACAGAGCTCTTATCATCGGAATGGAAATAACCCAGCAAATGGAAATAAAATTATTGCATATCTTCGGAGATTCTAAATTGATTGTAAATCAGTTGACAACAGAATTCGAAGTAAGGAAAGAAGAACTTCTGCCCTATTATCGGAAGGCACAAAAGTTGCTTGAACAATTCTGTCATGTAGAAATTAAACATATACCACGCTCTGAGAATGCAAAAGCGGACGCTCTAGCCGGTTTGGCAGCAGCTCTGTCCTGCACAAATCGAAGTCCTCTTCAGGTAACTATAGAAGAAAGAAGATTCCTGCCGTCTGCAGAGGTTATCGAAGAAACCGTAGAAATGTTTCCTATATCTTGTCTAAAAGTAATGATAGATGATTAGCGTCAGCCTTTCGTTGATTATCTCATATATAATATCTTGCCAGAAGATAATACGCAAAGGCAACAGATTAAGCAGCGATCGGGCAAATTTATCATATGCAGTGAAGTATTGTATAGAAAATCTTACAATGCAATGCTGCTAAGATGCTTAGACAAGCAAGAAGCAAACCAAATGCTGTGGGAAGCACATTCAGGTGAATGTGGAGCACATCAAGCCGGCCGAAATTTGTGCCATAGAGTACATCGAATGGGTTATTATTGGCCTACTATGTTCAAAGATGCGATAGAATATGCAAAGCGGTGTCATAAATGCCAAATACACGGAGATGTAATACATGTTCCCCCAGAAGACTTACATCAGTCTGTTACTTCCTGGCCTTTCTCAGCTTGGGGACTCGATGTGATTGGTCCTATAAATCTCCCTTCATCTAAAGGAAAACAGTATATTTTGGCAGCAACAGATTATTTCCCCAAATGGACCGAAGCAATTGCCTTGCGTAATGTTAAAGAGACAGATGTGGTCAATTTCATTCGACATGCTATAATATACCGTCATGGTATTCCGAAAAAGATCGTCACTGATAATGGCACCCCTTTTAAAAATAGAGGCATGGAAAAGTTGTGTCAGAAGTTCGGCATCCAGCATTCATTTTCAACACCTTACTATCCTCCGGCCAATGGATTAGCGGAAGCATTTAACAAAACGATTATCAAAATAATCAAGAAAACGGTGACAGGTAATAAGCATGATTGGGATGAAAAGTTACAAGAAGCATTATGGGCTTACAGAACTACTCATCGTACAGTAACAGGGGCGACACCTTATTCATTAATCTATGGAATAGAGGCAGTTATCCCAATCAAAATGCAGGTGGCATCACTCAGGATAGCAGTACATCAATCTATAACAGATGATGAAAATGCAAAAATAAGGTTGAAAGAGTTGGATCTGCTCGATGAGAAACGTCTTGAAGCTCAGCAGCGGTTGCAGTCATATCAGGCCAGGATATCGGCTGCATTTGATAAACAGGTTAAATACCGCTCTTTCAAAAAAGGGGATATGGTGTTAATGCTAAAAAGACCTATAGTAATTACTCGCCGAACAGGGGGCAAGTTCGAGCCTAAATGGGACGGTCCATATGTGGTAAAAGAAGTATACTCCAATGGGGCATATAGAATCACAAATCAAGAAGGACAGAGTATCAGTATACTTGTCAACGACCGTTTCATCAAGAGATACTATCCCTAAAGATAGACATGTGGATTTTGATTCAGAATATTATCAGCATAATGAATCTGTATCAAAAGGGGGCAAGGATGAATAAGATCATGTTCATATATCAACAAAAGAAGATGTGAAGAAAATTCACGAGCGCGTCAATTATCAAGCATCAAATCCGAAAATATGATCATCATCATTGCCACACAAGTTTGACAAATCTTGAAGACTCTGTTGAAGATATTGACGATATTGACATATATTGCTTTACAAGGCATGGATCTTCTGGAAGATATTATCTCAAATGGAAATATCTACCATTACTATACTGGCAATGATGATGATCATAGATATTATTGCCTTACAAGGATACATCAATCTCAGTTAAAGGGGCAGTATAGCCAAGCCAAATCCTAAAAGAGCCAAATTGAGCTAAATCAAAAAGATCAAGCTCTAAAAAAAAAAAAAATTATCTCAAAGGATCAAGCTCTAAAAAGAGCCGGCCAACTATACATAAGACCTATGAAGATCGCCATTCGGGCAGCGGCGAGGAGTCAATGGCCCTAAAAAGCCCGCGAAGACCATCGTGCGCACCCATGCAGGCAGTTGATGAAGTCAATGATTCAAAGCCTAAAAGGCCATAAATCCGCGAAGACTAGTCACCGTAACTCCCATGCTGTCTGTATAGCTTCCGGCAGCGCCACGGGGAACGGATGAAAATGCCCTCTCGTGAATGGGCTCGACCTTGCAGACGAAGAAAACAGGGGCCGTAGTGCGAGCTTTATGCCAACCGTGCGTAAGACCCTCCAGATCTAGGGTTTGATTTCAGTAGTAACTCGTGAGGAAAGGCTTAAACCTACTCATTGATGGACTGGCGACCCTAGATTTGGTGCCCAAAGGTAGCCTTGTGAGCCCTGCGAACTCTAGAGAGTTACCGTGGCTAACCCTGTGCGTAAAACCAACAGTTCACCGCCCGGTAGCGTCAATGGGCCCCTCTGATGGACCTTGGCCGTGAGCTCAAGGTAGTGAAAAGCCCAAAAGCGAACTCTAGAGAGTTATAGTGGCCATCACATAAGACCCATAAATGCTCCACTACTCATGAGCTTAAACTGTGTGTGTGCGCACGCTCCACTACTCATGAGCTTAAACTGTGTGTGTGCGCACGCTCCACTACTCATGAGCTTAAACTGTGTGTGGCTAATTAAATTGAAACTTAGTGCCGCCAATTTAAATACTCACATAGAGAATCCCACACTAACAAAGCATAAAAGGTTTAGAAATTTTAAAGGATGTAATGAAATTATTATATAAAGTACGAATATAATTTGATAATGTTAGTATAAATATCATCAACATACAATGAGAAAATGCTATTATAAACATCTCAAAATGCTTTCAAAAAAAAACATGTCCAAAAAACATGAAAACAAAAATCACATGTTCAAAATTACATGTTTTAAAGATCTTCTGTAATTCCCACTGCTTCCGAGTATCTGCACAAATCTTCTTTCAATTGTGCCTGGGCTATATCATGTTTAGATTTTTCTTCAAGAATAAGTATCGCTTGATCAGGGACGCCAGCAAGTTTATTCTCCAGAGAAGCAATCATTCCTTTACTTCGAAGTTGCGCGAATTTTTCAATATTAATAGATTTAACATTCGCATGTATCCTTTCTTCAACATCTTGAATGATCAAGGCTTTTTCATGATTCCTTCTCTCTAGTTGAGAAACTTCTTCCTTCAGGGCTGCAATACGATCTTGGATAGTCTTATTTTCATCCATATGAATCTTTAATTGATCTTGAAGAATCATATGCTCTTGTTCAAGTCTAGAAATTGATGAAGCTGTCAGAGAGGCTTGTTCTTGAGATGAAGCCAGTTGCTTCTTGTACTCTAAAATCTCAGGGGCAATTGTAACGTTCTCTACCGACGCCAGAGAAATTACTGAATCGCGAAACTTGAGGAGTGAATCACGCAAAGGAGATATGTTGAGTCTAGCCATCTTGGCGGAGCTTTCCAAAATCTCTATAGCAACATCCAAATCCAACCATTGATCGGGATTTCTGAAGATATGGATTATTGCTAATAAAGAATGTTTCATCATAAGCATTTTATGAACAAGGATTTTTGCAAAAGATGACAATTCAGAAGTAGTGGCCACAGAATCAGAGCTGGCCGCACCACTGCAGGGATGAGTTCCTATAGTAAAAGAAGAAAGATATTCAAAGTATTATTATGAAATATGTAGTCGTGAATGAAGATAATCAGTGCATAAATATGTACCTGTCACCTGGATATGACCTACAGAGGCAGAAGCTCTCTGAGTCATGGAAAGACCAAGTTCCACCATATCAGCAAAAGATGGTGCTCTAGCTTCTGTGCTTGAATCTCTGGTAGTCGGAGTTGGCAAGTCTGTAGTCTCTGTGGGAAATATGATTTCACGAGCCACTACTCTTGGTACTACCAATGGAACTATAGGTGCTCTTGGTGAAGATACCACAAGAGGACTCGCTGAAGAGACAGCACCTATTTCTGCAACATGAGCACCTAAAAAAGGAGACGCAATGAAAGGGAGACATAAGAATAAAATAATAAATTATTAAAATATAGATAGATATGCATGTGGAAATTAAATCTCCTTTACCTGGTGAATACCCATATTCGCCATAATCTAAAGGTTCTTCCTCATTTTCTTCAGTTGCAGGAGATTTAGCAGGATCATTCACACCGAGAAGAGTCTTAACGGTTGCAGGGGAAGATTCCATCTCGACCTCTTTCGCAGCTGTTTCTTCATCTCCATCAATGTCAACTTCGCCTTCTTCAAAGTCATTATCTTTATCTTCACAGTTGTCGCTATCCTCGCTGTCTTCATATTGTGAAGATTAGTAGTATTTGATGATGAAGCTGAACTCTCATCTTCCAAAATTCCTTCATCAGCTTCTTCAATGACAACCTGCTTCCCTTTGTAAGAAACGGATTGACTACTCTCCGGTACAGGCTCTTGGACTGTAGGAGAAGCGGATGCTTGGCGGGTCCTTTCTGGAAGAATAGGGGATGATGTTTGCAAACACGTTTTTGATCTAGTCATTGGGGAAGATGGACTAGGACCAAGGGGTTGTGGAGGAGATATGGAAGTACCAATAGCTGGTCCTTCTTGAACCGCTGCAGTCTCTGCAGGAATTGGAGAAGATGTATCAGCATCGTCTGCAGCTTGATTTGAAAAATTCCGACGAGATTTTTCAAATTCTCTCAGAACTCCGTAAGCAAACCAGCCATCCAAGGTGTTAATAGGCTTGATTTCACGGATGGGGTCTTCCAATGATATCTTCCTGCAAATTTCCCCCGGATGGGAAGCATGGCTCTTTTCTGGAACATAACCTATTTCGCTCTCTAAATTTCTGCCCTTCAGCCTAGGCGGATGAAGAAAGATAGAAGAATCCACTGGCAAGCATTTGGTGACTAGGTATGATTGGTGATCCCACCATCGCATCCAGCTATATGATGTCCGGACTATGCGATTACAGCCTGGAATTATGAAGAGAGATCCAACACAGCCATTCAATAGTTGTTTCCATATCATGGCCCAGTTAAGAGGACCAGTTCCATAACAGCGCATTTTTCTAGTAACCAACCCGCAGTCTTGAGGCACGGTTTGATCATAACCAAATTGACGAGCAAAGCGACTGGGGTAGTAGGGTTCTCTCCAAAATTCCGTTCCTTCCCGAAGAGGTAAACTGCATGAGCGAATAGAAAAGAAGAAAGCTCTCTCTGCTGCAGTAGGTGTTTCTTGGTCCACCATATCTGTATCTTCAGTATGGCGATAAAGGCGGAACTGAAAGAAGTTTATCTGATCATCATCTCGAATTTTATTGGCAACCCACTCATACGCTCTTTTTGCCATTGCTCTTTGCTGAAAGAACCAGAGTGGAAGGTGAGAAGGATGAGTGTATGCTTGCTCTGGAGCTTCAAAGGTCCAAGGAAAATAGACCCCTAGCCATCCTGTGATGTAATGCCAAGAAGAATGTGCAGACGAGGCTCCAAGAATAGGATCTTTCACATGGGTAGCTACCTCTCCAAGGGCCCTATAAATAGAGCATAATACTGGAGGAGCAATGGAGTATTTATGGCCTTCCGCCAAAGCGCCAGCTACAGTGAAAACAGTAGGACGAACATCATCTGCCCATTTAGAACTAGGCAATACGACCAAACTCAGCCAATAGGCTAAGAAAGCTGCAAGTTCTCCGAAGGAGCTATATTCCGGCCTTCCCTTTATTATGCCTCGAAGCTTTGTCAGTTCCTTGGATTGACAGTCACGAAATCTTCAAAGAAAAAATAAAAAGAGAAGGTGAATATGGAGAAATTGCCAATATAAGGAGAAAGTTGATTATCAAATTAATAAATATCTGAGGCCTCTGGAAAAATGTGC
Organism: Magnolia officinalis; assembly: GCA_021015155.1. Lineage (NCBI taxonomy): Eukaryota > Viridiplantae > Streptophyta > Magnoliopsida > Magnoliales > Magnoliaceae > Magnolia > Magnolia officinalis. The sequence continues at coordinate 43,615,326 of JAJHSJ010000006.1, read as the reverse complement.
TAGCCACTGCAAAGGAGGGATCTTGTGAAAACTGGGAAATTTACTCATCTCCTTGAACAGTTCAATAGTAGTTTCGGAGATTGAAGGTTTGCGATCAGGAGAGGATACAAAGGCCAGTTCCCTATTGGTTGGAATAAATTCATCGTAGAATTTACCTGTTATCGGGAGACCAGCTATGCGGTGAAGATCCCAAAGTGTTATGCTCATTTCACCATAGGGCAAGTGGAAAGAGTTGGTTGTGGGCGACCAGTACTCAAGGAAACCTTTCAGTACAGTAGGCTCCCTACAGAAGTATTTAGAAGTCACTTCTATAGCATCATAAAGACCGATTTTTGCGAGTGTGCTCGTATGCTTCAATAAAATAGCTTCCGCCCAATCAGAGTAATAGCGTCGAGCAGTTAACAAGCCTCTGATGCGAAATTCTGCTTGTCCCCAGAGTGGTTCCCGATCTTGGAAACGTTGTCGGACTGTCTCGTAAAAATGAGAAGGAAAGAGATCATGAGGACTGTGGAAAGGAACTAGGAAGATCATGGAATGAGTTTCCCCTATCTTTTGTCGCGGCTTCTGTGTCTGAATAACTCCCTCAAGGATTCGGGCTCTCTTGAAGCCCATGATTCAGTATACATCAACCTTTCGCCATGAACGCAATCCTTGGGTTCACAGTCAAGCATGGACTGATGGCGATAAACATTGATGGGGATTATTGACATGCCTTCTGAATGAGGGTTGTCAAATTTCATGATACCTTCAACAACCCGTACTGAATCCCATGAATTCTGAAGCCTCTTCTTCTTATGGTCTTCGATCTTCTCTGCAAATTCTTTCGCCTTATTGCGGCGAGTTTTCTTCGAACGAGAAGCTGGAGGAGTGTCTTCACGGAGAGGGGGTCTTTCACTATCTGTGTGAATGTGAGCCGTGGTCTTTAACCACTCATCCCAATCGTATTCTCTACCATGCTTTGGCGGACATTTGATATCTCCTAAAGATATGGATCTATGGATAGGGGATGGAAGAGATTTGATACGGTCAGAAAAGTCAAAGGTTGGAAGAACAGGTTCTTTAAAATAAGGAGTCCTAGAAGTGGTCTTTGTTCGTTTGGCAGGAGATTGATCGGAAGAAGGTTGGTTGGAAGGAGGGCGAGCTGTTTGTTTTATACGAGCCATGAAAATAAGTCAAAGAAAGGAAGATAAAGGTTGGAATAAGAAAGGAAGAAAGAAGAAAATGGCTAAGTGGTTGGAGACAGGTTCAAAAAGAAAATTGGTCAAGTACGAAGCACTTTGCGCGAGTCCGCGCAAAGTCAAAGGTTTGCGCGGAAAATCCCCAAGTTCAAAAGACTCTGCGCAAAGTGAAATGGTTTGCGCGGGTTCGCACAAAGTGAAAGGTTTGCGTGAGAGAAAATCGCCAGAGCAAAAAATCGCCAAAGCAAAAAGGGTTCGTGCAAATGACTAAGTTGTTGGACTATTTATAGGATTCATGGCCGAGCACGGTACATGACCGAGCTTTGCGCGGGGTCGCGTAAACCTTAGAAAATGAATGGTTTTGATCCTTTTCTTTGATTTCTACAAAAAAACAAAGAACGGATCAAGGGGGCATCTGTTGAGGCATAAAATAAGCAAAGAACTGAAGAAAGGAGAGATCAAGAAAATCAGTTTAATGATCAAAGAAATCAATTTGAAGATGACTTTGCGCGGGATCGCGCAAAGAGAATAGATTGCGCTGGATCGCGCAAAGTAAATGGGTTGTGCGGGTTGATCAGTGAAGACAGGTTGCGCGGAATGATAGATTGCGCGAGATTGCGCAAAGTATGTTGATTGCGCGAGTCCGCGCAAAGTGTTTTGCAGAGATATAAAAATGACTGGATGATATTTTGTCCCACATCGACCAGAATAGAGATTTACACCAGTAAAGATGTCTATAAATACCCTGTTCTTTCTCTCAAAAGGGGTTAGAAGATTTCAGAGTGAAAGAAAGACGAAGAAGATAGAAGGTGCAGAGCATTGGGCTCCTGTGGTTTGCGCGGACCCGCGTAAAGGAGCATTGGGCTCCTGTTATTTGCACGGACCCGCGTAAAGTCTGTAGTTTGCGCGGACCGGTGCAAACCGACTGTTAGACAGTCTATAACAGCAATGGGCTGTTATGCTGCTAGAATGGCTAGAGTCTTCAAGTCTTCAAGTCTTCAAGTTCTTCTTGTTCAGGAGAAAATGAAGAAAAAGGCGTATTCCTCCTAAGTTTCAGGAGATGACTGAAATAGCGTTGTTATACTGCCGGAATCTCCGTCCTCTTGAAGACAATTGGTCTATTTGCTTATTCCTCCTAAGTCATAGGAGATGATTCAAATAGCACTGTTATGCTGCTGAAATTTATATTTGACTGCGATAATTGTAATTTGCAATGAATTCTTTGTAAACTATCTTAGAATCAAGGGATACTTGAGGATGTAAATGAATTCAGAATCAATAAAATGTGATGATTGTTTCTGTAACTATTTCATTGTTATGTTTGAATAAGATAATTTCCAAATCAAATACTTTTGTTTTCTTGTCGAAACATCGCAGAAAGGCAAAGCACTGATGATAGGATCACCGATGCCTGTGTCACCTCAAACAAGCTCGCCCATAACTGTATCACCTCAATCGGTTAAAAGCACGGGAAGTACATAAGAGTCAAACGAGACTCCAATTTCTCCCCTCTTTATAAGTCCTGTTACATCAACATACTCCCGTTTTACTCAAAAAACAGCTTCGACAAACAGTTAAGAGGCCGCAGTATATATGGCAAAGACGGGTCAAGGAAATAGACCAACTACTGAAGAACGCGTTGATCAGGTAGCAGAGGCACAAAGAGTGCTAATGGATGAATGCGGGAACCTCAGAGAAGCTCTGGCAACTCTGGCACATAATGTAGCCCAGATAGTGGCCCCACCTATGATGGGAGCGACAAATGAACAGGAGAACCAACCCGAAGGCTCCCGTCCGCAGGGGACAGGATCACGAGGGTCAGTTCCAGCAACAAGGGCTATAACACAGGATGATGTAAGACAAGTTGTCGAAGAAGCAGTCAGAATAGAAAGAGAGCGCGCAAACACCGGTCGTTTCAGATACCGAACACCCTACCCGAGAGAGGTAGAGGATGTTCCATTTTCAGCCAATTTTAAGCATCTAGATTTCCAGAAATTTAATGGGGAAGGATCACCAGAAGAACACCTGATGCATTTCATCACCAACATGGGGAATTTCTCCACGATACCTCAATATTGTTTATGCTTGTTTGGATCTTCATTGACAAGTAAAGCTTTCAGGTGGTATTCAAATTTAGCACCAGGATCTATACGCACATGGGAAGAAATGCAAGATGCTTTCATGTCAAATTTCTTCTCGTCAGAGCGCGATGTTAGCATCACAGAATTAGCTTCAGTACGACAGCGAGAAGGAGAACCAGTTGAAAAGTTTATAGACAAATGGAAGACACTGGGGGCATCATGTAGACAGTTGACAGAAGAAAAAGAACAAGTCAAAATGTGTTTGAACTCTATGGAGACAGGAATTGCATTCGGACTCACCAGCGCCGATATCGGAACCTTTCGCGATTTGGCTACCAAAGCCCATGCATTGGAGTTAATGACTCGTAAGATGCCAGCATTTCATCATGAAATCGTCAGAAGAATACCTGGCAGAACAACAGTGAACACCATCGATCGGGATAAGAAAAATCAAGATGCAAGGGGCTCAAGAGACAAAAGATCGGAAGGAAAAGAAGGCTGGAATTAATCAAGGGATAGATACGGCGGAAAAAAGCTCAGAATGCTCGATTCTCATGAAGGATTCGAGTTCGATAAAGAGGACATGGTGCCTATGATGCAGCAATTGTTAAAAGCAGGTACCCTAGAATTACCAGAGCCCAAACGCCCTGAAGATGTGACAAGGACTCGAGAAAGAAACTTTTGCCGTTATCATCGCTTAGTGGGACATCCGACGGAAAATTGTTACACGTTAAAGTGCATCATACAGAGAATGATAAGTAGAGGTGATATAATAACCAGCGAAAGCAAAGGAAAGAATACAAGGGCGACAGTAAATGTATTGGCAATTCAAGAAAAGACTCGGGGAATAAAAGAGAAGGGAGACCGAAGGCCGATAAGAAATGCGACAATGATTACGTTGCGATCAGGGAAGCAGATAACAAGTCCGGTAAAGCAAAAAGCAGGAATTATAAGGAAAGAAGTGACTGAAAGACAGAACATCGAGGATAGAAGTAGAAATGGAGACGCAGCGACAAAAGTGGCTTGCGATGTAGTTAGTTACTTGAAAGGTATATCTGCACGTTTAAGTATTTATGATGCGCTCAAGTTATCAGAAGAGTTTCGACAAAGTTTAATTCAAGCACTGTCTGATCACGACGTGAGAGAAACTTTACTGACAGAAATGAAGAATGAAAGAAGGAAGGAAAAGGTGGATTGTCTACCAGTAATATCTTTCTCTGATGATGATTTAATTGGTGAAACAGAACATAACAGGCCATTGATGATAGAAGGGTACATTTACGAAAAGAAGATAAAACGGATCATGATAGACAATGGGTCAGCAGTGAATCTTTTGCCACTCTCCATGATTATTAAATTGGGTTATCGCCGTTCAGATTTGCGCCCCAGCGGAATGATGATACAAGGGTTTAATCAAGATGGACAACGCACACTCGGGAAAATTACAGTAACATTGGAAGTGGGAGAATTAATTACTACTGTTGTATGTCACGTTATAAATGCTGTGACGACATATAACCTTCTCTTGGGAAGACTGTGGATACATCAGTACAATATTGTACCTTCTACTCTACACCAATGTTTCAAATACTGTAAGGACGGAATGCAGTGTAAAGTAATGGCTGATGCGAAACCCTATACAGAAGCCGAGTCTTTCTTTGCGGATGCTAGCTATTATAAATGTTTCTCCAAAGAAGCGGGAAATGATGATGGAAAGAGAGTCTTAAAAGATGTCTAAATAAATAAAGTAAGAGAAGAAAGGGCGGAATCTCCTGGGACTACAGAAGCAAGAAAGAAGTTCTATTTTGTACCAAAGCGCCTGAGACAACCGGGACAACCGCCGTTGACATTGTTGTCCACAGAACAGCTGAAAGTCTTACAGTCCAATTACACGATGCCTTTACCCAATATCAAAAGATGTAAACCATTTACAGTCGCCCCAGGAACATTTCAAGTCAGAGCCAGTGCTAAATATCCTGAAGCAATAGAGTTTCACGCTGCATCAGAGGTGAAGAATGAAAACACAAGCAATATATATCATGGAGAGTTAGCACCGCAGAATTTGAGAAAATACAGTGCAGTAAGTAAGAAAATCATGAGAAATATGGGTTTTGATTGGGACAAGCCCACTGGACTGAATCATGGGAAAGGAATTCAAATCCCTCTCGGAGTTAATCAGGAAAAACAGAGAAAATTCCAAGGATTAGGAGCATAATCATCAGTAAATATGGTATTAGTAAATATTACTCCAGCCGAGCAAATGTCAGAACAAGATACTAAGGTAGTCGAGTATCCTGAAACCGCTCCAAGACAAATAGAAGACGGGGGGCAGCCGACGATAGATGGCTTGCGAGAAATAAATTTGGGAACAGTAGAAGAGCCAAGGAATACATTTATCAGCGTCAGTCTTTCAGATCAGGAATTTGAGAAATATGGCCAACTTCTCAAAGAAAATAAAAACATCTTCGCCTGAACATATGAAGAAATGCCGGGATTGGAACCCTCTGTAGCAATGCATTGATTAATTATTTCCAAAGAAAAGAAACCAGTAAAGCAAGCACAAAGGCGATTCCATCCAGACCTGGTTCCATTAATCGAAAAAGAAGTAAATAAATTAATAAAGGTTGGGTTCATCAGAGAAGTTAAATATCCCAAGTGGATATCAAATATTGTTCCAATGAAAAAGAAGAATGGGCAGATTAGAGTATGCATTGACTTCAGAGATCTGAATGAAGCATGTCTAAAGGATGACTTCCTGTTGAGGCATAAAATAAGCAAGGAAGTGAAGACGAGAAAAATCAAGAAATCAATTTGAAAGATCAAGAAATCAGCTTCAAGACCACTTTGTGCAGATTCGCGCAAAGTGAAATGGTTGCGCCAGACCGCGCAAAGTGAACGGTTTGCGCGGGGGATTATGAAGATAGTTTGCGCGGGGACTGATGGTTTGTGCGGTTTGCATATCATTTGCGCGTATCCGCGCAAAGTATATGACGGTGGGATCAAAAAGGTTGGTTGATTATTTTGTCCCACATCGACCAGAACAGAGATTTCCATTGAAGAAAATGTCTATAAATACCCCGTTCCTTTTCCTCAAGGGTTGGTTGGAAGATTTCAGAAGTGAAAGAAAGATGAAAGAGAAGACAGAAGGTACGGAGTATTGGACTCCTGCACTTTGCGCGACCGCGCGCAAAGGAGTATTGGACTCCTGCACTTTGCGCGACCGCGCGCAAAGGAGTATTGGACTCCTGAAGTTTGCGCGCTGATCCGCGCAAAGCAGCATAGGGCTGAGATAGTTTGCGCGGACCCGCGCAAAGCATATCGTTTACGCGGATCCGCGCAAACCGACTGCTGGGCAGTCTATAACAGTAATGGGCTGTTATGCTGTCATAATGGCTCGAGTCTTCAAGTCTTCAAGTTCTCCTTGTTCAGGAGAAAAGGAAGAATCATCGACGAAAAGGCGTGTTCCTCCTAAGTTTCAGGAGATGACTGAAATAGCGCTGTTATGCTGCCGGAATCTCCGTCCTCTTGAAGACTATTGGTCAATTCATCCATTCCTCCTAAGTCATAGGAGATGATTGAGACCGGCGCTGTTATGCTGCCTAAATTTATATTTAACTACGATAACTGTAACTTGTAACGAATTCTTTGTAAACTATCTTAGAATCAAGGGATACTTGAGGATGTAAATGAATTCAGGATTAATGAAGTGTGATGATTGTTTTTCTGTAATTATTTCATTGTTATGATTGAATAAGATAATTCCCAAATCAAATACTTTTGTTTTCTTGTCGAAACAAAATGGCGACTCTGCTGGGGATTTATATCTTATTTAATACCAACATTGGAAAGTTGCAAGACTCTCATTACTGTTTTTGGCGTCTTCTAGACGCCAAAATGGCGACTCTCAGTGGGAACATCCTCCCTTTCATCTCTAAGATAGTTTACTTAATTTTCCATATACTAATTTTATGAATGTTTTGTTATTGAAGGTACCCAAATTCAATCACATTATATTGCTAATGGCTAACGTTGCGAGAAAAGTGAACTTCTGATTCACCGCTACTGGATTTGTAATTGAATATGTGCCGAACCAAACTCCTGAGTATACAAAAGCAAGCACTACAAGCAGGCGCAAAGCGACTCAAGTAACAGTGGGAGTTATTTCCATCTCACCTCAACCACAAGAAAATGATGAGAATTGGACTTTGGTCCTGTCCAAGAAGACAAAAGCAAAGACTTTAAAGAACCGCAAAGCGAAAGTACTTATACCAAGAACTGAGGGACCGGTCACGCGTAGCATAGCTAGAAGAAAACCTGAGCTCGCTCCTCCGGCAATTTATCCCGAACAAACTACTTCGCAATTCTCGTTGCGTGCTTTTCTGGCTTTGGTTGCTCCAAAGACTAAATGGACAGAATCGCAGAAAGGCAAAGCACTAATGATAGGATCACCGATGCTTGTGTCACCTCAAACAAGCTCGCCCATAACTGTATCACCCCGATCAGTTAAAAGCATGGGAAGTACACAAGAATCAAACGAGACTCCAATGTCTCCCCTCTTTATAAGTCCTGTTACGTCAACATACTCGCGTTTTACTCAAAAAATAGCTTCGACAAACAGTCAAGAGGCCGCAGTATATATGGCAGAAACAGGTCAAGGAAATAGGCCATCTACTGAGGAACGTGTTGATCAGATGGTAGAGGCACAAAGAGTGCTAATGGATGAATGCCGGAACCTCAGAGAAGCTCTGGCAACCCTGGCACATAATGTAGCCCAAATAGTGGCTCCACCCATGATGGGGGCAACGAATGGACAAGAGAACCAACCTGAAGGCTCTTGTCCACAAGAGATAGGATCACGAGGATCAGTTCTAGCAGCAAGAGCTATAACGCAAGATGATGTAAGACAAGTCGTCGAAGAAGCAGTCAGAATAGAAAGGGAGCGAGCGAATACCGGTCGTTTCAGATACCGAACACCCTACCCGAGAGAGGTAGAGGATGTTCTGTTTCCAGCCAATTTTAAGCATCCAGATTTCCAGAAATTTAATGGGGAAGGGTCACCAGAAGAACACCTGATGCATTTCATCACCAGCATGGGAAACTTCTCCACAATACCTCAATACTGTTTCCGCTTATTTGGATCATCATTGACAAGTAAAGCTTTCAGGTGGTATTCAAATTTAGCACCAGGGTCTATACGCACATGGGAAGAAATGCAAGATGCTTTCATGTCAAACTTTTTCTCATCAGAACGCGATGTTAGTATCACAGAATTAGCTTCAGTGCGACAGCGAGAAGGAGAACCAGTTAAAAATTCATAGATAGATGGAAGACATTGGGGGCATCGTGTAGGCAGTTGCCGGAAGAAAAGGAACAAGTCAAAATGTGTCTGAACTCTATGGAAACAGGAATTGCGTTCGGACTCACCAGCGCTGATATCGGAACCTTTCGCGATTTGGCTACCAAAGCCCATGCATTGGAATTAATGACTCGTAAGATGCCAGCATTTCATCATGAAACTGTCAGAAGAATACCTGGCAGGACAACCGTCAATACCATCGATCGGGATGAGAAAAATCAAGAGGCGAAGGGCTCAAGAGACAAAAGATCGGAAGGAAAAGAAAACTGGAATCAATCAAGGGACAGATACGGTGGAAAAAAGCTCAGAATGCTCGATTCTCATGAAGGATTTGAGTTTGATAAAGAGGACGTGGTGCCTATGATGCAACAATTGTTAAAAGCAGGCACCCTGGAATTATCGGAACCAAAACGCCCTGAAGATGTGACAAGAACCCGAGAAAGAAACTTTTGCCGTTATCATCGTTTAGTGGGACATCCGACAGAAAATTGTTACACGTTAAAGTGCATCATATAGCGAATGATAAATAGAGGAGATATAATAACCAGCGAAAACAAAGAAAAGAATACAAGGGCGACAGTAAATGTATTGTCAATACAAGAAAAGACTCGAAAAATGAAAGAGAAGGGAGACCGAAGGCCGATAAGAAATGCGACAATGATTACGTTGCGATCAGGGAAGCAGATAACGAGTCCGATAAAGCAAAAAGCAGAAATCATAGGGAAAGAAGTGACTGAAAAGCGGAACATCAAGGATAGAAGTAGAAATGAAGATACAGCGACAAAAGTGGCTTACGATGTAGTTAGTCACTTGAAAGGTATATCGGCACGTTTGAGTATTTATGATGCGCTCAAGTTATCAGAAGAGTTTCGACAGAGTTTGATTCAAGCACTGTCTGATCACGATGTGAGAGAAACTTTACTGACAGAAATGAAGAATGAAAGAAGCAAGGAAAAGGTGGATTGTCTACCAGTGATATCTTTTTCTGATGATGATTTAATTGGTGAAACAGAACATAACAGGCCATTGATGATAGAAGGGTACATTTGTGAAAGGAAGATAAAATGGATCATGATAGACAATGGGTCAGCAGTGAATCTTTTGCCACTCTCCATTATTACTAAATTGGGTTATCGCCATTCAGATTTGCGCCCCAGCGGAATGATGATACAAGGGTTTAATCAAGACGGACAACGCGCACTCGGTAAAATTACAGTAACATTGGAAGTAGGAGAATTAATCACTTCTGTTGTATGTCACGTTATAAATGCTGTGACAACATATAACCTTCTCTTGGGAAGGCCATGGATACATCAGTACAATATTGTACCTTCTACTCTACACCAATGTTTCAAATACTACAAGGATGGAATGCAGTGTAAAGTAATAGCTGATGCGAAACCATATACAGAAGCTAAGTCTTTCTTTGCGGATGCTAGATATTATAAATGTTTCTCTGAAGAAGTAGGAAATGATGATAGAAAGGGAATCTTGAAAGATGTCCAAATAAATAAAGCTAGAGAAGAAAGGGCGGAGTCTTCTGAGACTACAGGAGCAAGGAAAAAGTTTTATTTTGTACCAAAGCGCCTGAGACAACCTGGACAACCGCCGCTGACATTGTTGTCGACAGAACAGTTGAAAGTCTTACAGTCCAATTACACGATGCCCTTACCCAATATCGAAATATGTAAGCCATTTGCAGTCACCCCAGGCACATTTCAAGTCAGAGCCAGTGCTAAATATCCTGAAGCAATAAAGTTCCACGTTGCAGCAGAGGTGAAGAATGAAAACACAAGTAATATATATCATGGAGAGTTAGCACCGCAGAATTTGAGAAAATACGGTGCAGTAAGGAAGAAAATCATGAAAAATATGGGTTTTGATTGTGACAAGCCCACTGGACTGAATCATGGGAAAGGAATTCAAATCCCTCTCGGAGTCAATCAAGAGAAACGGAGAAAATTCCAAGGATTAGGAGCAGAATCATCAGTAAATATGGCATCAGTAGATATGATTCCAGCCAAACAGATATCAGAACAAGATGCTAAGATAGTTAAGTGTCCTGAAAATGCTCCAAGACAAATAGAAGACGGAGGACAGCCGACGATAGATGGCTTGCGAGAAATAAATTTGGGGACAGTAGAAGAGCCAAGGAACACATTTATCAGTGTCAGTCTTTCAGATCAGGAATTTGAGAAATATGGCCAGCTTCTCAGAGAAAATAAAGATGTCTTCGCTTGGACATATGAAGAAATGCCAGGATTGGAACCCTCTGTAGCAATGCATCGATTAAATATTTCCAAAGAAAAGAAACCTGTAAAGCAAGCTCAAAGGCGATTCCACCCAGACCTGATTCCATTAATCGAAAAAGAAGTAAATAAATTAATAAAGGTTGGATTCGTCAGAGAAGTTAAATATCCCAAGTGGATATCAAACATTGTTCCAGTGAAAAAGAAGAATGGGCAGATTAGAGTGTGCATCGACTTCAGAGATCTGAATGAAGCATGTCCAAAAGATGACTTCCCCCTTCCAATAACAGAATTATTAATTGATAGCACTACTCAGTATGCTATTATGTCTTTTATGGACGGATACGCAGGTTATAATCAAATCAGGATGGCGCCCGAAGATGAAGAGGCAACGGCTTTCAGAACACCGCTTGGAATTTATTGTTATAAAGTTATGCCTTTCGGTCTCAAAAATGCTGGGGCAACATATCAAAGGGCAATGAAAAATATTTTTCAAGATATGATGCATAAACATGTCGAATGCTATGTTGATGACTTGGTGGTCAGGTCGGGAGGTCATCAAGAACACCGCAAACATTTAGTATCGGTCTTCCGTCGTCTCAGAAAGAAGCAATTGAAAATGAACCCTGCTAAGTGTGCATTTGGAGTATCTTTCTGGAAAGTTCCTCGGCTTTGTTGTGCGACACAGAGGGATCGAGATTGATCCAGAAAAAATTAAAGCTATTCAAAATATGCCGCCACCAACAACGTTGAAAGAATTAAAAAGCTTACAAGGAAAATTGGCATACATTCGTCGTTTCATTTCAAATCTCGCAGGAAGATGTCAGCCATTTTCTCGGTTAATGAAGAAAGATACAGAATTTATATGGGATCACGCCTGTCAAAATGCCTTTGACTCAATCAAGGAATTGTTGAAACAGCCGCCGGTGTTAACAGCTCCAGTGAAAGGTAAGCCACTTATCTTATATACATCTGCAGCTACAAATTCTTTGGGTGCTTTGTTAGCACAGGTAAACAAAGCCAGAAAAGAGACTGCTCTTTATTATCTAAGCCGAACATTAATGGGGGCAGAATGCAATTATTCCTCGATCGAAAAAGAGTGTTTGGCGCTGATATTCGCTGTACAAAAGTTAAGGCATTATTGTCTCTCCCATGATATAACTCTAATCTCAAGAGCAGATCCGATAAAATTTTTGATGACCAGGCCAATGTTGTCAGGAAGACTAGCCAAGTGGATGTTATTGCTGTCAGAATATACTATTTCATATAAACCGGCGAAAGCAATAAAAGGACAAGCTATGGCAGATTTCCTCGCAGCACATCCTATAGCAGAAAGTGAAGAGATCAATGACGAATTCCCAGATGAACAGGTTATGTTGGCTGAATCTCAGAATCTTTGGCAAATGTATTTTGATGGTGCTGCTCGAATATCGGGAGCGGGGGCAGGAATAATATTCATTACACCTCAAGGCGATTTATTGCCATATTCCTTCACATTGGGCACTGCATGCACAAACAATGAAGCTGAATACAGAGCTCTTATCATCGGAATGGAAATAGCCCAGCAAATGGAAATAAATTATTGCATATCTTCGGAGATTCTAAATTGGTTATAAATCAATTGACAACCGAATTTGAAGTAAGAAAAGAAGAACTCCTATCCTATTATCGGAAGGCACAACGGTTGCTTGAACAGTTTTCTCATGTGGAAATTAAACACATACCGCGGTCGGAGAATACAAAAGCAGATGCTTTAGCCGGTCTGGCAGCAGCTCTGTCCTGCACAAAACGAAGTCCTCTTCAGGTAACTATAGAAGAAAGAAGATTCCTGCCGTCTGCAGAAGTTATCGAAGAAACCGTAGAAATGTTTCCTATATCTTGTCTGGAAGTAATGATAGACGATTGGCGTCAGCCTTTCGTTGATTATCTAAAGTATAATATCTTACAGAAGATAATGCGCAAAAGCAGCAGATTAAGCAGCGATCAGGCAAATTTGTCATATGTAGTGAAGTATTGTATAGAAAATCTTACAATGGAATGCTGCTAAGATGCTTAGACAAGCAGGAAGCAAACCAAATGCTGCGGGAAGCACATTCAGGTGAATGTGGAGCACATCAAGCCGGCCGAAATTTGTGCCATAGAGTGCATCGAATGGGTTATTATTGGCCTACTATGTTCAAAGATGCAATAGAATATGCAAAGCGGTGTCACGAATGTCAAATACACGGAGATGTAATACATGTTCCTCCAGAAGAATTACATCAGTCTGTTGCTTCCTGGCCTTTTTCAGCATGGGGACTCGACGTGATTGGTCCTATAAATCCCCCTTCATCAAAAGGAAAACAGTATATCTTGGCAGCAACAGACTATTTCTCCAAATGGACCGAAGCAGTCGCCTTGCGTAATGTTAAAGAGAAAGACGTGGTCAATTTCATCCGACATGCTATAATATACCGTCATGGTATTCCGAAAAAGATCGTCACTGATAATGGTACCCCTTTTAAAAATAGAGGCATGGAAAAGTTATGTCAGAAGTTTGGCATCCAGCATTCTTTTTCAACACCTTATTATCCTCCGGCCAATGGACTAGCAGAGGCGTTTAACAAAACGATCGTCAAAATAATGAAAAAAATGGTGACAGGCAATAAACGCGATTGGGATGAAAAGTTACAAGAAGCATTGTGGGCCTACAGAACTACCCATCGTACAGCAACAGGGGCGACACCGTATTCATTAATCTATGGTATAGAGGCAGTTATCCCAATTGAAATGCAGGTGGCATCACTCCGGATAGCAGTACATCAGTCTATAACAGATGATGAAAATGCAAAAATAAGGCTGAAAGAATTAGATTTGCTCGATGAGAAGCGTCTTGCAGCTCAGCAGCGGTTGCAGTCATATCAGGCCAGAATATCGGCTGCCTTTGATAAACAGGTTAAATACCGCTCTTTCAAAAAAGGGGATATGGTGTTAATGTTGAAAAGACCTATAGTGGTCACTCGCCGGACAGGGGGCAAGTTCGAGCCTAAATGGGACGGTCCATATGTAGTAAAAGAAGTATACTCCAATGGGGCATATAGAATCGCAAATCAAGAGGGACAGGGTATCAGTATACCTGTCAACGCCCGCTTCATCAAAAGATACTACCCCTGAAGATAGACATGTTGATTTTGACCCAGAATATTATCGGCATAATGATTCTGTATCAAAAGGGGGCAAGGATGAATAAGATCATGTCTATATGTCTACAAAAGAAGCTATGAAGAAAAAGTTCACAAACATGTCAATTATCAAGCATCAAATCTGAAAAATATATATATGATCATCATCATCAAATAAGATTGACAAAGTTAATATCATCTCGAAGATTCTCTTGAAGATATTATTTAAGCTGAAAATATTTTGCCTTACAAGGCATGGGTCTTCTTAAAGATATTCCGAAAATATCTACTATATTTTGCAAATGATGATGATCATATATAAATATTATTGCCTTATAAGACACGGATCTTCTTGAAAATTGAAGATAAATATTATTGCCTCACAAGGCACAGACCTTCTTGAAGATAAATATTATTGCCTTACAAGGCACGGATATTCTTGAAGATATTATCAAAAGCAAGGATACATCAATAATAATCAAAGAGGCAGTATAGCCAAGCCAAATCCTAAAAGAGCCAAATTGAGCCAAATCAAAAAAGATCAGGCTCGCAAAAAAAAAAAAAAAAAAAAAAAAAAAAATCTCTCAAAGGATCAAGCTCTAAAAGAGCCGGCCAACTATACGTAAGACCCATGAAGATCGCCATTCGGGCAGCGACGAGGAGTCAGTGGCCCTAAAAAGCCCGCGAAGACCATCGTGCGCACTCATGCGGGCAGCTGACGAAGTCAAGGATTCAAAGCCTAAAAGGCCATATATCCGCGAAGACTAGTCACCGTAACTCCCATGCCGTCTGTATAGCTTCCGGCAGCGTCACGGGGAATGGATGAAAATGCCCTCCTGTGAATGGGCTCGACCTTGCAGACGAAGAAAACAGGGGCCGCAGTGCGAGCTTTATGCCAACCGTGCGTAAGACCCTCCAGGTCTAGGGTTTGATTTCAGTAGTAACTCGTGAGGAAGGGCTTAAACCTACTCATTGATGGACTGGCGACCCTAGATTTGGTGCCCAAAGGTAGCCTTGCGAGCCCTGCGAACTCTAGAGAGTTACCGTGGCCAACCCTGTGCGTAAAACCAACAGTTCACCGTCCGGTAGCGTCAATGGGCCCCTCTGATGGACCGTGACCGTGAGCTCAAGGCAGTGAGAAGCCCAAAAGAGAACTCTAGAGAGTTACAGTGGCCATCACATAAGACCCATAAATGCTCCACTACTCATGAGCTTAAACTGTGTGTGTGCGCACGCTCAACTACTCATGAGCTTAAACTGTGTGTGTGCGCACGCTCAACTACTCATGAGCTTAAACTGTGTGTGGCTAATTAAATCAAAACTTAGTACCGCCAATCTAAATACTCACATAGAGAGTCCCGCACTAACAAAGCATAAAAGGTTTAGAAATTGTAAAGGATGTAATGAAATTACTGTATAAAGTATAAATATAATCTAATAATATTAAGTATAAACATACAATATGAAAATGACATACAATATAAAATGCTATTATAAACATCTCAAAATGCTATCATGAAACATATGTAAAGCTAAATTATGTCCAAAAAACCAAAAAGAAGAAACATGAAAGCAAAAAGCCAAATAAATTATGTCCAAAAGAAACATGAAAGCAAAGATTACATGTTCAAAATTACATGTTTAAAGATCTTCTGTAATCCCCACTGCTTCTGAATATCTGCGCAAATCTTCTTTCAATTGTGCCTGAGCTGCATCATGTTTAGATTTCTCTTCAAAAATAAGTCTTGCTTGATCAGGAACGCCAGTAAGCTTATCCTCCAAAGAAGCGATCATTTCTTTTCCTTGAAGTTGTGCAGATTTTTCAATATCAATGGATTGAGCATTTGCTCGTATCTTTTCTTCAACATCTTGAAGGGCTAAGGATTGCTCACGATGCTTTCTCTCCAGTTGAGAGATTTCCTCCTTCAGAGCTGCAATACGATCTTGGATAATCGCTTTTCCATCAATATAAGCCTTTTGTTGATCTTGAAGAATCATACGCTCTTGTTCAAGTTTAGAAATCGATGAAGCCGACAGAAAAACTTGTTCCTGAGATAAAGTCAGCTGCTTCCTGTATTCTAAAATTTCAGGTGCGATTGTGACATTCTCTACTGACGCCAGAGAAATTACTGAATCACGAAATTTGAGGAGGGAATCCCGCAAAGGAGATATGTTTATTCTGGCCATCTTGGCAGAGCTCTCCAAAATCTCTATGGCAACATCCAAATCCAACCATTGATCAGGATTTTTGAAGATATGGATTATGGCTAACAAGGAATGTTTCACCATGAGCATTTTATGAACAGGAATTTTCGCGAAAGACGACAATTCAGAAATAGTGGTCACAGAATCAGAACTGGCCGCGCCACTGCAAGAATAAGTTCCTATAGCAAAAGAAGAAAAATATTCAAAATACTATTATGAAATAGGTAGTATTGGGTAAAATAATCAATGCCTATATATATACCTGTTACAGGAATGCGACTAATAGAAGGAGAAGCTCTCTGAGTCATGGAAGGGCCCAATTCCACCATATCAGCAAAAGATGGTGCTCTAGCTTCCGTACTTGAATCTCTGGTAGTCGGAGTTGGCAAGTCAGTAGTCTCTGTGGGAAATATGATTTCACGAGCCACTACTCTCTGCACTACCAATGGAATTGCGGGTGCTTTTGGTGAAGTTACCACAAGAGGGTTCATTGGAGAGATAGCACCTATTTCTGCAACTTGGGCGCCTAAAAAGGGAGACGCAATGATTAAAAAATATATATATATAGTTGTTAAAAAATAAATATATATATATGAAAATTTCCTTTACCTGGTGAATACCCATATTCTCCATAATCTAAAAGATCCTCGTCATCTTTCTCAGCTGCAGGAGATTTAGCAGGAACATTGGCGCCAGGAAAAGTCTTAGCAATTGCAGGGGAAGATTCCATCTCAGCTTCTTTCACAGCTGTTTCCTCTTCTTCGCCAATATCAACTTCACCTTCTTCAAAGTCATCATCTTTATCTTCACCACTATCGCTATCTCCGCTGTCTTCGTATTGTGAAGATTCAGTTGTATCTGATGATGAAGCTGAACTTTCATCTTCCAAATTTTCTTCGTCAACTCCTAACTGCTTCCCTTTGTAAGAAATGGGTTTGCTGCTCTCCGGTGCAGACTCTTGGACCATAGGGGAAGCAGATGCTTGGCGAGTCATTTCGGAAGGAATAGGGGATGATGTTTGCAAACGCGTTCTTGATCTAGTCATCGGAGAAGATGGACTAGGACCAAGGGGTTGTGGAGGAGATACGGAAGTACCAATAGCTGGTCCTTCTTGAACCGCTGCAGTCTCTACAGGAATTGGAGAAGATGTACCTACAGCATCGTCTGCGGCTTGGTATGAAGAGTCCCGACGAGATTTCTCGAATTCTCTCAATCTCCGTGAGCAAACCAGCCATCCAAAGTATTGATGGGCTTGATTTCACGAATGGGATCTTCCAATGATATCTTCCTACAAATTTCTCCGGGATGAGATGCATGGCTCTTTTCCGGAATATAGCCAATTCCGCTCTCTAAATTTCTGCCCTTTAGCCTGGGCGGATGAAGAAAGATAGAAGAATCTACTGGCAAGCATTTAGCAATCAGGTATGATTGATGATCCCACCATCGCATCCAGCTATATGATGTACGGACTATGCGATCACAGCTTGGAATTATGAAAAGGGATCCAACGCAACCGTTCAGCAACTGTTTCCATATCATGGCCCAGTTAAGAGGACCAGTTCCATAGCAGCGCATTTTTCTGGTAACCAGCCCGCAGTCTTGTGGTACAGTTTGATCATAACCAAATTGACGAGCAAAACGACTGGGGTAGTAAGGTTCTCTCCAGAATTCTGTCCCTTCCCGAAGAGGCAAACTGCATGAGCGAATGGAAAAGAAGAAAGCTCTTTCTGCTGCAGTAAGTGTTTCGTTGTCCACCATATCTGTATCTTCGGTGTAGCGATGTAGGCGGAACTGAAAGAAGTTTATCTGATCATCATCCCGAATTTTGTTGGCAACCCACTCATATGCCCTTTTTGCCATCGCTCTTTGCTGAAAGAACCAGAGTGGAAGGTGAGAAGGATGAGTATATGCTTGTTCCGGAGCTTCAAAAGTCCAGGGAAAATAAACTCCAAGCCACCCCGTAATATAATGCCAAGAAGTATGCGCAGACGAAGCTCCAAGAATTGGGTCTTTTATGTGGGTAGCTACTTCTCCAAGAGCCCTGTAGATAGAACATAATACGGGAGGAGCAAGAGAATATTTATGGCCCTCCGCTAAAGCACCAGCCACAACGAAGACACTGGGACGAACAGCATCTGCCCACTTGGAGCTAGGCAATACGACCAAGCTTAGCCAGTAAGCCAAGAACGCTGCAAGCTCTCCGAAAGAACTATATTCTGGCTTTCTTCTTATTGCATCTCGAAGCTTCGTTAGTTCTTTAGATGGCAGTCGCGAAACCTTCAAAGAAAATAAGGAGGTTAATATGCAAGAATGGCTAAATAGCAAGAATACAAGGAGGAAGATCAGTTGTTGGATTGGTAAATACCTGAGACCCCTAGAAAAATGTGCTAGCCATTGAAGAGGGGGAATTTTGTGGAGGTTGGGAAATTTGCCCATCTCTTTGAATAACTCTATAGTAGTCTCAGAAATGGAAGGCTTGCGGTCTGGAGAAGATACGAAGGCCAATTCTCTGTTTGTCGGAATGAATTCATCATAGAATTTGCCTGTTATTGTGAGACCGGCTATGCGATGAAGGTCCCAGAGAGATATGCTCATTTCACCATAAGGAAGATGGAAGGAGTTGGTTGTAGGCGACCAGTATTCAAGGAAGCCTTTCAGAATATTGGGTTCCCTATAGAAGTATTTGGAGGTCACTTCTATTGCATCATAAAGGCCGATCTTTGCAAGAGTGCTCGTATGCTTCAGCAATATAGCCTCCGCCCATTCAGAATAGTATCGAGCAGTTAACATGCCTCTGATGCGGAATTCTGCCTGTCCCCAGAGTTGCTCCCGATCTCTGAAGCGTTGTCGCACTGTCTCATAAAAATGAGAAGGAAAGAGATCATGAGGACTATGGAAAGGAGTTAAGAAGATCATGGGATGAACTTCTCCTATCCTCTGTCGCGGTTTCTGAGTTTGAATAGTTCCCTCCAGGATTCGGGGCTCTCTTGAAGTCCATGATTCAGTATACATTAATCTCTCGCCATGGACGTAATCTTTGGACTCGCAGTCTAGCATGGACTGATGGCGATATACCTTGATCGGAATGATTGTCATGCCCTCCGCATGAGGATTATCAAACTTCATAATACCTTCGACAACTCGTACTGAGTCCCACGAGTTCTGAAGCCTCTTCTTCTTGTGTTCCTTGATCTTTTCTGCAAAATCTTTCGCCTTATTGCGATGAATTTTCTTTGGGCGAGAAGCAGGAGGAGTATCTTCACGGAGAGGTGCTCTCTCACTGTCAGTCCGAATATGAGCAGTGGTCTTCAACCATTCATCCCAGTCATACTCTCTGCCATGCTTAGGCGGACATTTGATGTCTCCCAAAGATATAGATCTGTGAATGGGGGAAGGTAAAGATCTAATACGGTCAGAAAAGTCGAAAGTGGGAAGAACAGGTTCTTTGAAGTAAGCGGGATTTTTGGAAGTGGTCTTTGTCCGCTTAGCAGGAGGCTGATCAGAAGAAGGAGAGTCAGAAGGAGTTACAAGACGAGCCGTTTGTTTAACACGAGCCATGAAAGTAAGATAAAGGAAGTAAGAAAGGAAGAAGAGAGAAAATGGCTAAGTGTTGGAGACAGTTCAAAAAAGAAATTTGGCTAAGTACAGAGTACTTTGCGCGGGGTCGCGCAAAGTATACAGTTTGCGCGGAAAAACTTCAAGTTCAAAAGAAAATCGCGCAAAGTGAAACGGTTTGCGCGGGGTCGCGCAAAGTGGGAGGTTTGCGCGGAAGAAAATCGCCAGAGCAGAGTTTCAGCAGAGAACGGTTCGTAAAAATGACTAAGTAGTTGGACTATTTATAGCCTTTATGGCCGAGTACGGTACTCGACCAGAGCTTTGCGCGGGGTCGCGCAAACCCTGCAGAAGATAACTGGTTGATCCTTTTTCTTTGATTTTCGGAAAAAAAACAAAGAACGGATCAAGGGGGCATCTGTTGAGGCATAAAATAAGCAAGGAAGTGAAGACGAGAAAATTAAGAAATCAATTTGAAAGATCAAGAAATCAGCTTCAAGACCACTTTGCGCGGGTTCGCGCAAAGTAAAATGGTTGCGCCAGACCGCGCAAAGTGAACGGTTTGCGCGGGGATTATCAAGACAGTTTGCGCGGGGATTGATGGTTTGCGCGAGACCGCGCAAAGCATATCGTTTGCGCGTGTCCGCGTAAAGTATATGACGGTGGGATCAAAACGGTTGGTTGATTATTTTGTCCCACATCGACCAGAACAGAGATTTCCATTGAAGAAAATGTCTATAAATACCCCGTTCCTCCTCTCAAGGGGTTGGAAGATTTCAGAAGTGAAAGAAAGACGAAAGAGAAGACAGAAGGTGCGGAGTATTGGACTCCTGCACTTTGCGCGACCGCGCGCAAAGGAGTATTGGACTCCTGCACTTTGCGCGACCGCGCGCAAAGGAGTATTGGACTCCTGAAGTTTGCGCGCTGATCCGCGCAAAGCAGCATAGGGCTGAGATAGTTTGCGCGGACCCGCGCAAAGCATATCGTTTGCGCGGATCCGCGCAAACCGACTGCTGGGCAGTCTATAACAGCAATGGGCTGTTATGCTGTCAGAATGGCTCGAGTCTTCAAGTCTTCAAGTTCTCTTGTTCAGGAGAAAAGGAAGAATCATCGACGAAAAGGCGTGTTCCTCCTAAGTTTCAGGAGATGACTGAAATAGCGCTGTTATGCTGCCGGAATCTCCGTCCTCTTGAAGACTATTGGTCAATTCATCCATTCCTCCTAAGTCATAGGAGATGATTGAGATCGGCGCTGTTATGCTGCCGAAATTTATATTTAACTACGATAACTGTAACTTGTAACGAATTCTTTGTAAACTATCTTAGAATCAAGGGATACTTGAGGATGTAAATGAATTCAGAATCAATGAAGTGTGATGATTGTTTTCTGTAATTATTTCATTGTTATGATTGAATAAGATAATTCCCAAATCAAATACTTTTGTTTTCTTGTCGAAACACTTCCCTCCCGATAACAGAATTCTTAATTGATAAGCACTACTCAGTATGCTATTAGTCCTTTATGGACGGATACGCAGGTTATAATCAAGTCAGGATGGCACCCGAAGATGAAGAGG